>CM074748.1:13819107-14245358 GCA_037367245.1 Phrynocephalus guinanensis
CAGTGTGAAACACGGCGTCTTGCAGCCCAGAGGAAAGACTCTCAGAGGAGGCCAATCACCTTGAGTTTGGTCTGGCACCACACAGGCTGCAAAAAGGACAGCAAGCCACATTCTGAGTCTGACTCTTCCTCCCCAAGTCCCCAGCTGTGTGCTGGTAGACTTGCTAACTGCCAGCCCGGCAGTCTACTACCATGCCCTTCTTTGTGAATCACAGTTGGTTCCCACACAACTCCAAGAGCCAAGCCTGCAACTTTGCAATAAACTAATGGAGTGCTGGCACCCAACTCCTCTTTCCTTCCTTGTGAGGCACAGTGTCTTGCATCCCAGAGGAAAGAGTGGCGGAGGCCACAAGCTGGAGTAATTGAATGCTGGGCCAGCAATCCACGACCATGGCCTTCGTTGTGAATCCCAGCTCCTACAACTCCAAAAGCCCAGCCTTGAACTTTCGGAAAACTGTTCTATTTATAAATGGTGGTGCCACCACCATGCAACTGGTACATTTTCCCCCTTCTTTATGAGCCACAGCTGGCAGCCCAGTGGAAAGAGTGGCGTAGGAGACAGAGCTAGGTCTGTGTGAATTAGAAATTCCCCACAAACTACTACCATGCCCTTCGTAGTGAATCCCAGCTCCAACACAACTCCAAGAACCAAGCCTGGAACTGTCCGAGAAACTACTGGAGTGCGTGCTGCACACAACTACTCTTCCCTTCTTAGTGAGCCACAGTGTTTTGCATCCAAGAGGAAAGAGTGGCTGGAGGAGGCCACATAGCCTGAGTCTGAGGCCACAGGGCCTCCGTAGGGGAGGATCATTGCCAGAAAGCTCCAGCTCCCCAGCGTAGCTGAATGGCCTGAGGAGGACGCCAGGAAAATGCCCTTCTTCGTGAGCCACAGTGGGTTGCAGCAAATGGAACACAGTCGCCCTTCCCTCACAGACTCACAGTCAGTGACTCCAAGTATCCATCCATCAACAAGGGCCAGGCTGCACCTTTCCGACAATCTGTTATGTACACCTACGCAGGCTTCCCTTCTTCGTGAGCCACAGTTGGCAGCCCAGTGGAAAAGCAGAGTCAACAAGGTGTCTGAGGCCTGAGACCACTCTGAAAATAGGACTGCAAGCCAGAGGGTCTTCCTCCCCAGCTATGTGCTGGTTTCCTGGTAAACTCCCAGCCCATCAATGTTCCGTTCTCAGTGAGTGACATAGCTTTTCAGCCCAGCCCACTGAAGACAGTAGGTCTGAGAACCACAGGCTCACTGTCTGTGTGAGTCAGAGTACCCACACAGAACCAAGCCTGGAGGCTTCCTTGCTCCCTCCCTTCACAGAGAGCCACAGTCAGTGCATTGCATCCCAGTGGCATGCCCGTCATAGTGAATCACATTCCCCACAACTCTAAGAGCCAAGCCTTGAACTTTCTGAAAAACTGTCCTATTTGTAACAGTGACAGAGGGCCACCAGCACGGCAGTAAGTTGTCCTTCTTTGTGAGCCACAGTGTATGGCAATGGCAGCCCACTGAAGACTAACTGGCGGTCCGGAGGCTGACAACACTCCCACACTGCGGCACTCCTTCCTGCAGAGTCCTGTCACTGTCCCAGGCAGAGTCCAAGGGTGCTTTCGCATGAGGTGGCTGCGCAACCACCTTGAGGAGAGCAAGGCAGAGTTCTGCCTAATCACGGGCCCACCCCACGGCTGTTTTCTAGCACACAAGCACAATGCCCTTCTCTGTGAGGCACAGTGTGTGCAACCCAGAGTGAAGGGTAGGGGAGGCCAGAAGGCCAGACTAGAGGGGGATGAAGGAGAACCACCGAATC
Source organism: Phrynocephalus guinanensis (assembly GCA_037367245.1). NCBI lineage: Eukaryota > Metazoa > Chordata > Lepidosauria > Squamata > Agamidae > Phrynocephalus > Phrynocephalus guinanensis. The sequence continues at coordinate 13,820,915 of CM074748.1, forward strand.
GCCCCTCCCTCAGCCAAGGGATTTCCCAACCTAGACTACGTGAAGAACCCCCCCCCATGTGGGATGACAGAGTCCACCAGTTCTTCTAAACAAAATAGTTGATGAGTGAATGCACTGTTACAGTTGGTCTTCAAGTGGTTTTCCGCCAAGAGGCAGGCGCAGCCGTGGTTGCTGCATGGGCAAGTTGAGGGCAGTGGCGACAGGGCTGAACTTGAAGCACTAACTGGACCATGCTGTTAGGGTGAAGGAGAAGCGGCTGGAAGGCCTCCTCTAAGCCGGAAGTGGGGGGAGCCTGACAGGCAGGCAGGGAGAAGACACAGAGCTGGAGTGAGTCTGAGTCTTTGACCACACAGGCTTCCAAAAGGACAGCAAGCCAAGCTTTCTGACTTTCTTTCCCAGCTGTGTGCTGGTAGACTGCTCCTAACTGCCGTGCCGGCATTCCATCTCCATGCCCTTCGTAGTGAATCACAGCAGTTCCACAACTCCAAGAGCCAAGCCTGGAACTTCCTCCTGAAAGGCTCTTCTATTTCTGAGAAACAAACGATTATTGTGCAGAACTGTGGTACGCGGAAGTACATTCCACTCCAGCCCTTCTTAGTGAGACACAGTGTGGTGCAGCCCAGAGGACAGAGTAGCGGAGGCCTAAACATCCCCCCTAACACTAACCCTAAGCCCACCACCAGCTGTTCCTGAAGAGTGTTCCCATAACTCAATCATCATCATCATCAATCACAACCTAGATTTGCAACCAGTAACTTTTCTTGTCTGGCAGCCTTTGTTCCAGGGTTAGGGCAGAAATGATTATAAAATGTTTAAGCACTGAGTGTGCGCACAATGAGTCACACAGCACAGCACCAAGATCCACACAGGGGACTTTCGGACAGGAGTACACACACACAACAAGGACTTTTCCCTTCTTTGTGAGCCACAGCTGGCAGCCCAGTGGAAATAGTGGCGGAGGAGACAGAGCTAGGTCTGTGTGAATTACAGACTCACACAGTCAGTGTGCGTCAGAGTATCCACCAAGCACCAAGCCTGGAGGCTTCCTTGTCCCTCCCTTCACAGTGCATTGCAGCTCAGAGTGAAAATTAGCGGTAGCGGAGGCGGACAAAACTCCCACACAGCGGCAACACTTCCTGCAGAGAGGCCTGCCTCTTCCCACTAGAAGCGGAGCTCCTGTCTTTCCCTTTCCGCAGCCCTTCTTAGTGGTTCACAGACCAGCCCAGACGACAAAGTATGGGACTGGGAGGCCAGAAGGGCAGACTGGAGGAGGTTGAATGAGAAGCAACTTGAAGGCATGCTCAAAGCCGGGACTGGTGGAGTCTGACAGGCAGGCAGGTTGGCAGAGGGCCGGGCAGGCAGGGAAGCATCTAGTCTGGCTTACAGGTATGTGTGTGTAGCCTAGGCGCATGCTTAGAGGATACCATCCTCCAAGGCTAGGGATTGGGAAGGCACTAAGCCAAAGTGCCAGTAGGGAGGATTGTTTCTGCCTTGGCAGGCAGAGTTTCTATCTCCACCCCAGGAGACCGGGTTTTGGCAACCAAGGAGACAGAGTGGAAGCAGGAGAACTGGGTGGGTCTATTTCTTTAAGGCTGTAAGGAGGGGAGCTTGCCCCCTGATACTCAGTCTTTGAGGTAGGTTGTTGTAAAGTGCTTCCTCACCACTTTGTTAGCAGATTGGCGTCTAAACCCCAGGGAACGGTGTGAAGCACAAAGGAAGGCAGGTATTAGGGTCTCTCTCAGACCAGCCATGGCAAAAGGGGAAACATTGGGCCAATACAGACAGACCCTTTCAAATGACACTTTGAGTGGCCCTGCCTGGTTTGGAGACAGGCCAGGGCTAGAAAAATTGGGCCACTAATAGTACCCTTCAATTGTGTGTGAGAGAGAATACAGGCAGGCAGGCAGGCAGGCAGTCAAGCAGGCAGTTTTGCAGGCATTAGGCACTGGAGTCGGCAGGTAGTCACAGGGCCAGGCAGGCAGGCAGGAAGGCAGGCTCGTAGGGCCAAGGGGAGGCAGGCAGGCTTGCAGGCGGGCATGGAGGATTGCAGGCAGGAGGTTAGGTTACAGGCAGCAAATTAGTTCTTGGAGTGTTGGGGTAATCCCAAGGTTGAAAGGTTGAAACGGATGAAAGTCAACCTTTCCACCATCTCCGGGTCCAGGCGACAGCGGCGCGGCCTCAGGACATCTCCCATGTGGGAGAAGACACGCTCACTCTGGACACTGGTGGGTGGGATAGACAAGAGGTCCAACGCCAGAGTTGAAAGAGCGGGCGAGAGGTCTGCCTTTCTGGCCCAGTACTGCAGTGGGTCCGAGGTGAGGGGTTGGAGGGGCTCGGCCATGTACTCCTTCACCATGGTCTGAGCGGGGTCTGCTACTTCTTCCTCCCTTGCCTCCACTGAGGAGGAAACTGCCATGGCTAGGGCAGAGGCCAGGTAGTTGGCTGCTGGAACGGTACCTGGTCTCTGGGTGAACGCTCAGGGAGTACAGAGGGATGTGGATCCTTGCGAGGAATCCTCCTCAGCATCGCTCTGGCTTCCGTGCGCCCTCTGAAATGCCTGGCCCTCATCGGAGAGAGCCCTGACTTGATGGCATAGCTCCGTCTTCCAGGATTTCAGTTCGGCAGTGCTGGCCGCCAGGGAACCCTTGACGCGAGGGTCGCACAGGCAGGCCATCTGGTACACGTTTTCCCTTCTTAGTGGGCCAAGGCGGGTATCCACACCGGTCAACAGCCTGTCTGCCAATGCCCTGCTCTTAGGGAGAAGATTGCCTTCTTCCCGGATACTGGTCTCTAGGCGTTGGCGAAGGGCATTGACCAGGGGGAGAACGTGGCCCAGGCTGGCGTTGTAGCTGCTGAGGACGTGGGTGGTCTCCTCAAAAGGCTGCAGGATACCCGCCATCTGGGAGAGGGCGAGCCACCTTGCGTCTTGGGGGCTGTTCTCAAAATGCTCCCAGAGACACCCTCGTGGCTTACAGAAAGTAACGCCCCCTCTGTTATTGCCTGCCGCTGCCGCTGCTGTGGTGCTGGTGTAGCCTCTGCCCTGCCGGGAAAGTAGACTATTACTACTGCTCTCACTGGTGGTACTCTGGGTGGAAAGAGGGCTGCTCCTTCCGTCACTGCCTGGAGCCTGCCTTAAGTCTGTCCTTGCCAACAGGTCCTCAGAAATTGGCATGTTTATATACAAGGAGCCCGATTCTGATTCTGATGCCATTTCAGAATCAGAGCCCGTGTCTTCTTGCTGATTAAGGGTGGGGCTGTCAGGTAACAGAGATGGGATTTGGTACGCCTCATCCATGCTTCCCTCGGTGACAGACGATGGCACAGTGCTGCTTGTGCCACTGGCACTGCTACTCGGGGAGGGAGTTGCACCAGTATCACTTTCTGCACTACTTCCTGTCCCTTCCCTCAGAAATGTGCCCCTATTTATCTTAGTAGGGGTCCCCCTCCCCTGCCCTCTAGCTGTGCGACCCCTCCTCATTTTTCTCACTTCTTGTGGCTCAGGCCAGGGAATGTATAATGTGATAGTAACGAAAAGCACCAAGGAACTGTGCAAGTAAATGAGTGAGATGGACTCACAACAGCAAAACAACAAAACAAGGTAATAGGAGCAAGGGGTTTGCCAATCCTGGCACCCAAGTCTCTCAATGCCCTGCACAGGGCAAGTGTAACAAAGAGAACTGTAACTTCTTCACAGTTGTAATTGGATTGTGTATGTAGACTGTGGTGGCAAGTAAATGAGTGAGATGGACTCACAACAGCAGCACAACAAACAAGGAAATAGGAGCAAGGGGTTTGCCAATCCTGGCACCCAAGTCTCTCTATGCCCTACACAGGGCAAGTGTAACAAAGAGAACTGTAACTTCTTCACAGTTGTAATTGGATTGTGTATGTAGACTGTGGGGGCAAGTAAATTAGTGAGATGGAAACACACAACAGCAACACAACAAACAAGGAAATAGGAGCAAGGGGTTTGCCAATCCTGGCACCCAAGTCTCTCTATGCCCTGCACAGGGCATCTGTAATTAGGAGAACTGTAACTTCTTCACAGTTGTAATTGGATTGTGTATGTAGACTGTGGGGGCAAGTAAATGAGTGAGATGGAAACACACAACAGCAACACAACAAACAAGGAAATAGGAGCAAGGGGTTTGCCAATCCTGGCACCCAAGTCTCTCTATGCCCTGCACCAGGCAACTGTAATTAGGAGAACTGTAACTTCTTCACAGTTGTAATTGGATTGTGTATGTAGACTGTGGGGGCAAGTAAATTAGTGAGATGGAAACACACAACAGCAACACAACAAACAAGGAAATAGGAGCAAGGTGTTTGCCAATCCTGGCACCCAAGTCTCTCAATGCCCTGCACAGGGCATCTGTAATTAGGAGAACTGTAACTTCTTCACAGTTGTAATTGGATTGTGTATGTAGACTGTGGGGGCAAGTAAATGAGTGAGATGGAAACACACAACAGCAACACAACAAACAAGGAAATAGGAGCAAGGGGTTTGCCAATCCTGGCACCCAAGTCTCTCTATGCCCTGCACCAGGCAACTGTAATTAGGAGAACTGTAACTTCTTCACAGTTGTAATTGGATTGTGTATGTAGACTGTGGTGGCAAGTAAATGAGTGAGATGGACTCAAAAGTTACAGCAGCACAACAAACAAGGAAATAGGAGTAAGGGGTTTGCCAATCCTGGCAAACAAGTTTCTCAATGCACAACACAGGGCAAGTGTAACAAAGAGAAATGTAACTTCTTCACAGTTGTAATTGGATTGTGTATGTAGACTGTGGTGGCAAGTAAATGAGATGGACTCACAACAGCAGCACAACAAACAAGGTAATAGGAGCAAGGGGTTTGCCAATCCTGGCACCCAAGTCTCTCAATGCACAGCACAGGCCAAGTGTAACAAAGAGAAATGTAACTTCTTCAAAAATGTAATTGTGTATGTAGACTGGTGGCAAACTGGCGAGTAAATGAGTGAGGTTGACTCACAAAAGCAGCACAAAAACCAAGCTAGTAGAAGCAAGGGGTTTGCCAATCCTGGCAAACAAGTTTCACAATGTACAGGGCAAGTGTAATTAGGAGAACTGTAACTTAACTTCTTCACAGATGTAAGTTACAACTGCACAAAAACCAAGCTAATAGAAGCAAGGGGTTTGCAAAATCTGGCAGCACCCAGAAAACCCTTCTCTTCCGGGAGGCGTTTGGGTGACACAATTTTTTTTTTTAGTCCCGCCTTCTGCTGCAGCCGTTTTGTTTTATTGCTTATTTCAGTTGTTGTTTTAATTTGTTGTCTGTACATTTATTGTAAACCGCCCGGAGTTCCTTTCAGGAAGACGGGCGGTATATAAGCTGTATAAATAAATAAATAAATAATGCACAGTAACTAAGATGAATGGAACTTCTTCAAAGATGTAATTGAAGAAAAAGTTCTATACAGGTGGCTGGGTGCCTGCCCTTCAACAAATGTTTGTTTGAGTGCCTGACTGCAAAAAAATGAATGAGGTGTTGGACAAGTGAAAGAATATCTATAAGTGTTAAGTAAAATGAAATTGTAAAATGTTCTACAGAGGAAGGTGCCCTAGCCTTGTTGCCAACAAATGTGTTTGAGAAATTTGAGTGCACTGGTTGGTGAGGGAGACTCTGCCTACTCAGTCTGTACTCTGTATAATATTTTTAAAATAATTTAATTCACAGCCTCCAACCTCCCCTTCTAAGCACTAGTACTGGACCTTGGCTGTTGCTTGCCACTTGCTAATAAACTGTAGAATAGAAAATAAATGGAATAAAACTATAAGCTGCTACTAGGGTAGGATAGGGTTGCTGGATTCCCTTCCAAAACCCCAATCGCAACAGCAGCAAAAAAGCTGTAGGTGCAGGGTAAAAGGACCTTGGCCAAGTAAATGAACTTGGTGGGAAATTGGGATACAAAAGAAATGGTATGGTGGTGTAAAATAATATATTTTCAAAATAAATCCGCAGCACCTCCCCTCCCCTACCGCTCCCACTCAAATCTTCCCTCCCCCTTGAAGCAAATATAAGCAAATAAAAAACGGAACTCTTCCTCAAAAATGCAGAAAACAAAAAAGAATAAACACTGCGTTGCTATTCCCCACAGGGAATAAAAGAAATTATTATGTTTTGCGAATTAAAATCAATTCAATTCCCTCCCTGCCTAGTAGCGAGACCGAGACCGCGACCGCGAAATCGAAACTAGATTGAGCGCAGCAATCCAGCCCTGACCACCCTCCACAAGATCCAAGCCCAGACTGCGACGGACTGGAACTGCCTCGGCTTTTTATGCCCTCTGGCACATCCAGAAGTGTCAGTCAAAACCTGTCCATGCGATTGGTGGAATGGCTCCGAAAATTTGCATGGTCCCGTCCCATGGCCAGCCCATCGTTGCGCAGGTGCAAAAAAATAAATTAAGAAAAAAATAAAATAAAATCAACAGAGACGTATTTTGGCAAGACAAACCCACTGCTGCTACTGTAAAAAATCAAGCATTTAAAATAGGTAACTTTCACATGTTTCTGTGGTGCTTTGGTGGGGTTTTGGGCAAGGATTTCAAAAAAAATATTGCGGTCGCCATTTTGGACCGGGAATCGTGTTTTTTTTTTAACTTTTAAAAACTTTTTTTCTGTGTCGTGTGGCATTGCGCGATCACCGCGTGCAAATAACGAGCATGACAAATCAGACCAAATTGTTCGTTTGTCGGTTCGAGCTCGAATTCTGGCGGAGTAATTCCCGTTACCATTTCCATAGAGTAACGGATACGAGTAACGGAAACGGAAACGGGAATACCGCTAAGTCGTGCCCATCTCTAATCATTAGAGATCCAGCTCTCCCAAGACAGATTATGATTATATATCATTAGAAGCAATGGCAGGATGGAACAAGAGTTCCAAAAAGGGATTTTGAAAGTTTTATAAGAAGAACATCTATTGTTTCTTTAGTGAGATGAAGACGGTTTTAATATAATTGATGAGATTCTGGTAATTAATAATGCTTGGCATTTCAGGATACTGAATTTAGACCAATGGTTTTGTACAAGATAATTGATGAAGTCAGAAAGGTGGGGTACATAAATAAATAAATTAATCTGGCACAATATACAATTTTTGTAGCGTAAAATCATCTAAAAACAATGATTCCAAATCATTTGGACTCATGGTTCCCTCAATTTACTGACCACTGGCTGTGGTCTCACTGCCAACAGGGGCAGCATCTTGACATCCCTCCCCAGCCATCCCGACCTCCCCCCCCCACAAATATCCATGAGGGCTCACCTCCAGAAGCAAGAAACTCAGGAAGCCATCTAGGAAGTGCTTCCATCAGAGACCATAACAGGGCAAGTAGAGGCAGGCACATGGCCTTCATAGCTCTGTTACATCCCTTTCCCCATGGTGTTCCTGGATCAGATCCCAATTTACCAAGTGTACCATGGTGCTGTAGTGTACAGTTTGGGAACGCCTGTATTCAGAGAGACAGAAGTCCCAATCAACTGGAGGACTGAAATATGAAAACCACTGGTTTGATGAAAGAAGGTCAAGTGGTAGAGAACTCTCTTTCCCTGTTTCTACTGTAAAGAACCATCTACTTTGCCTGCTTGGTGTCCTGCAACTGTGGAACTGAGAATAAACAAACTCTTTTCCCACCCAACATCACCACCATACCACTTTGTGAGAACCTTTCTTTTCAGGTATGTTTTTTGGATGAGTTTCAGTGGAAGTGCACACACTCCTGGCTTGCTTGCCAATGTGGCATATCTGAGAAGGAAGTGACTTTCTGTTTCTCCTGACCTTTTGCTTTGAGGTAGGGCCAAAGGGCTAAAAGGCACCTGCTTTCTGTTAGAATAATTGTTTTCATAACTGCTCCAATGTCTGCTTATGAACATAGATAAGATGTATCATAGATAATAAAAAAATCTCTGGTTTTAACTCAAGATTAATTAACATAGTTTGTAAAATAAATTTTTGTACCATACACCAGTATTTTTTAGCCCTCTTGCACACCCACCACATATGGAAAAAAGATCCCCGTCCTTTGTTACATTTCCAACAAACATCGGATATTTTATACATTTTAGCCAGCTTCTCAGGTGTTAAATACCACCTATAAAACATTTTATAGAGATTCTCTTTAAATGCTATTGACTTAGTGATCTTTATATTAACCTTCCATAGTTTTTCCCATTCCTCTAACTGAATTTCTGACTTTAGATCCTGTGCCCAGCTTATCATACATTCTTTTACCATCTCATCTTCTACGTGTCTGGCTAATAACCAGCTATAAATTTTTTTTAATTAACTTTTCATTAGAAGAAAAAATGATTTTATCCACTGCAACTTCTTGATTTGAGAAATTAAATGCTTTTTATCATTCCTAAACCAAGATTTCATTTGCATTTCCAACCACCAATCTATTCTAAATCCTTGTAACTGTAATTCTTCTTTTGATTTTAGTTGTAATTTTTCTGTTAACATATCTTTATATCTCAGAGTTTTTTGTCCTCTATTATGGAGGGTTTTGTATGTGCTAGTTTTGGGGAAACCCAAAGTGGCATTGCTGTGTAGATAGAGTTCTTCAATGAGTCCCAAACCCACAACAAGGCGTTTCTTATGCAGTGGTTTGCAAAATCTTTTTGGGCTTTAGCTTTCCCATACCATAGATATGCATGCCATCCAAAATTCAAATTAAATCCTTCTAACGCAAGTAGTCGATTGTCTTCAAGGGTCATCCACTCTTTCGTCCACGTCAGACAGCAGGCTTTATAGTATAAAATCCAGTTTGGTAGCGCGAAGCCTCCATTTTCCTTTTTGTCCTGCAATACTTTAATTTTGATTCTAGGTTTCTTATCATTCCAAATGAATTTCCTTATTTGTTTATCTAATTCTTGTATTAATTTAGTTGATTTAAGGACCGGTATTGTTTGGAACAGGAATAGTAGTTTTGGTAATACATTCATTTTTATTGCCGCTATTCTACCCATAAAGGATAGTTGTTAAGATGAGATGCAAACTTTGTTTGAGAAGATTAGAATCGCTCCAATGTTTTTTTCTTTTCTTTGATTGATAACTTTTTTGTTTGAAAACTATAAATAAATTGCAAAAAAAAAACATAGATAAGATGAAATAAAACAAGCCTTCTAGAGAAAAAAACGCAGGTAGTCTTTTTAATCTACAAACCTGCACAGTATCTTCTCTCAGCTTGCTGAGAAAAGGCATTTTGTCTGTCTCTGTTTTTTTCTGTTTCTCTGTAATGAAGGTCAATTTGGCCTCAGAACTTCTTCGGCAAATTCCCAACACCACTTGTAGTGCACACAATCTTTTCTGGTTTTATAACCTCAGTAGTGTTCGCTTGCGAGTCACTACTAGTCATTGTCGGCAGAACTGGTCTAGATGGACCACTGGTCTGAATCTCTCCATCAGCTACCCATTTTCTGTTGGCTAGAAGACAAAAGACATCTTAGGTCATTGTTCACATAAAGACCTATTAAGACTATTGTCTACCTAACAAGCCTATCCAGGCCATTGTTCATCTTATGAGCCTATTTCAGACCCGGGTGACAAGAGGTCAAAGTGGACTACAAAATGGAGGACTCACAACTAGCTTTCCTCAGACTTTTGAAGCTCTTTGGATGAGCAGTGAAATGTTTCAATCTCTCTAGTCATTGTCAGCAGAACTGGTCTAGATAGATCAATGGTCTGAATCCTTCCATCAGCTTCCCATTTTCTGTTGGACAGAAGACAAAAGGCTACTGTTGTAGGAAGATATATCTCCTTGCTTCATTACTTTTTTCTCCTTTGCAGTCTCTTGAGTGTAAACTTGGAGATTATTCAGTGAGAGGCAGCAGAAAATCTTCAGTGTTTCCTGAACTGTTGAGTTTTAAGGTTTTTCTGAAAGTAGCAAACTAAAACACATTTACGAGAGGACTGTGTGGTAAAATGGCAAATGAAGGTACCGGGGACATACTGCAACACATTTTCTTCTCTCGCTTTTCTACGAGGAAGTTATAAAATGTGGATGGCACTTGGGCAGTCATTTAGGGAAAGAATGAAATAAGTGTGAAAAGGTGGCTTCTGCTATTTCCAACATGGGGAAAACACCACCTCAATTATATGTCCTCCAGTTTCTCACATTTTTTTCTCACACCGATTTTCTGTTTCACATTTTCAAAGACTTTAAGAATTCCTTTTGATGATAATTATGTGTCTGTGGTAACATTTCAGGATGGCCGGGAGTGCTGCACATGTGTGTTTTCTCTTTTGTCACATATCTCTTAAGCAGTCTGCAGCTCTGGCTGTGTAATATCTGATGCTAAAACCACATAGAGACATTACCTTACAGTTTCTTCCACAACCTGTAACTGAAATGTGAAAAGCTGTCAGGGGGGCTTTCAGCTGCCATTGGCCATTAGCACGGAAAGCAAACTGTGCACACATAATGGAATACTTAGCCACCCACAAAATAAGGTAAGCATAAGAATCCCTTAACTCACTCAGAAAAAAATACTATATATTCATAATTTATTCTTCTTGAGAATTCCTTTTTAAAGGTAATTTCCCTTGTATCCAATTCAATGAGAATGGTCCAAGCTAGTTTGGTAGAATTTTTCAGAACAATGCTATTACCCCTGTAATTGAAAGGGCAAAGGGGAGATGGAGGCTGCCAGTTGCCAATGAACAAGGCAGGTTGTTGAAAAAAAGGGAATGGTGAAGGTAAAATGTTATGTTGCCTCCACCAGCCCACCCATATGCAGCTATGTGCATGGGCAGATCTCCATGCATGTGCACACACTCTCGACTCAGGCGGAATAAAAAAGACAAAGAGATTTATCCCCCGAAACACATGCCCCTTTTCTTTGCTGCTAATTTGGGTTTCATTATGCTGCGATTCTCTGTGGGAACAACACAGCCTGCGAGGGGTCTCTGATGATACTCTGCATTTTTATTGCATCTATCATTGAGGCTTTTTACACAGATTGATGGGGTTTCATTATTGGGTTTAATCTCGGCTAGGTAGTTAGCACCCCCTCCGAGGAATGGGAAATTGTTTGGATGTGATTTATTCGCAACAACATGGCTTGGCAGAAATCCACTTCCCAACCTGTACTGAAGCACCTTTAATCTTTTATTTATGTAGCATAAAAAGATGGCCTTTTTGTCCATGGTGATGTATATCCTCCTGCCTACCCATCTATCACCATCCTTACAACAGCCCTGAGAGGGAGGTTATAATGAAAGATGGCCGCTTACTGAAGATTACCCAGAGAGCTTTCATGTATTTGGACCCATTTTTCAACAGTCATCATCAGACTCTCACCACAATGTCAATCTAATTGAGCATAATCAGTGCTCACACAATGTTCTAATGATTCTACTCTTAGGTGTATGAACGACCACAGATTTCAACCTAAGACTTCAGCAGATGTGTCGTCTTCCCCACAACACACACACCTTTTCACCTACCCAACCTGTGGGAGATTTTGATTTTTAAAATGTGTGTTTGTAGTTGAGTGTGGGCGTTTATACACGACCCCTAAGCTCCGCCGCAAATGGCTGCAAGGTCCGGACCTTAAAAATGTTTACCCACCAGCTCTGGACTTTGCAGACAATTAAGTGCGACCCCGCCCACTTTAGCGCGACCCAGAGCAGTTTTCTTGTACCTGCTTTTTGGATGTGACAAATATTTGATCTGGTGTAAGGATAGTGAGTGTGGGGCTCTCCTGGCTTCTGTTTGTTCTTTTTTTGCACCCCGCTCCTTTAAGAGATCTGAATGCTGCCCGGAACAAAACGGAGGTAAACCGGCATTCTTTTCTTTCTTTTTTCTCCCTCCCTCAGGCAGCCAGCAACCAGGAAGTGCGGAGGGGGGTGGGGACAGAGGAAGAGCGACGAACCCCTAAGATCTCTGGTCCGAATTTAAGTGGCCAGCGGATCTTAGGGGTTGTGTAAAAAGGCCCTGTGTAAAGAAGGACTCATCCCACCCTTCCTAAACAAATTGGTAGATCAAGAATTATAGAATCATAGTGTAATGAAGTTGGAAGGGGCTTGTAAGGCCACCAAATCCATCCCCTTGCTCAGTTCTAGAATCCAAATCTAACCAGATTTGGCAAATATATTTCATTCTGCTCTAACACTTAAGACATGTTTTCCTGATATTCCAACTAGGAATGGGCATGAAATGGAAAAATAATATTTCATTTCGTGCCCACCCCTATTTTTTTGTTTCCTCTTATTATTATTTTTTACAAAACGAAATGAAATGAAATGAAATGGCTCCCCTGGGATCCAGATGCACCAGATTTGGTCCCCAGGAGCCATTTTAAAAGGGCTCCTGCTGAGCTGTTATCAGCTGAACACCTTTAAACTGGCCCAGTCGGCAACAGGGGATCCCTCCGGTGCCAACTGGACCAGTTTTAAAGAAATCCAGCCCATGACAGCTTGGCAGGAGCCCTCTGAAAATGGTCGGGTGGGCAGTTCTGGGAGATTTCACTTCCCACCCGACCATTTTCAGAGGGCTCCTGCTGAGCTGCCAGTGGCTGGACCCCTTTAAAACTGGTACAGTCAGCCCCAGGGGATCCCCCTACCTATCCATTGACAGCTGGGCAGGAGCCGTCTGAAAATTGCTCACTGGCACCAAATCCCATGCCTCTAGGACCCAAGGGAGTCACCCGCACCCTCCTCCCAGCTGAGAGCCTGGCTAAGAGGAGGCAGGGAGTGTCTGAGTGGTGGTGGTGACCTACCTCCTCCTCTTCCCTCTCCTGGGCTCCAGCTGTGGTGGCCACCCTGCAGGTAAGGGACCTCTTTTACAGACGGAATGAAATGGTTCATTTCAATTCAAAACAACTGTTTCATTTCATCTGTAACAAAATGCTGCTTCCTCATTTTGTTTCATTTTGTTTTGTTTCATTATGTAACAAACTGACAAAACAGCATTTCGTTTTTCATTTTGTGCCCATCCCTAATTCCAACTAATTCTGGCTTCCTGTAACTCAAGACATTATGACATGTCCGGCACTCTAGGGTGACTGAAAACAGATTCTGCCCTTCTCTGGATGACAGACTTTCAAGCATTTGAAAAGTGCTATTATATTTTCCCTCAGACTTCTTTTCTCAAGGCTAAACATGTCCAGTTCTTTCAGTTTTGATGCACAGGGCTTGATTTCCAGCTCCCTAACCATCCTTGTCATTATACTCGTTTTCATTTTCTCTCATATTTCATACCAGGCAAAATCCAAAGAAACAAAACAAAACAAAAGTCACAAGCATGTGGCAGCTTAAGGACTAGTACACAGGTATTTTAATGTAAGCTTTTGTGGAACAAGTCTACTTCTTCAGACATATGACAACAGAATGAAGTGTTGAATGAAATATCAGTTTCATACCAAATATTCATTGGCTCTAGGGTGTGTGGTACCTTTTTGTGCAGTGATTTGGCTATATTGGTTTAAGGCTATGCTGTAAATTCTTTGGGAGATATAAAAGAGATACTAGACCTGCCTGGGTGAAGATGAACAGAGAGAAAGAAGAGAGAGGAGGGGGTGTTTGAACACTAAGGGATCACTTAATGGTTAACAGTGAGATAAAAGGAGAATATTGAATGTAGAAGTGAGAGAAGGGAATATAGGTAATATTGACTGTTTTTACCATAGAGCCTTGTGGTGAAAGATGGGCTTAGTAGTAGGGGGAAAATAACAGTGGCAGTATAGAAGAATTATAATATAGAAGAAACCTTGACATATTCAATCTATTTTTATGAGTATCCATCATAAGGAGGAATTTTATCTCAACTGCTTCCTTCTGTATTCTATATAAAGATTCTGTTCAAAATTGTGTCCTTCAAATTTCAGATTTTTTTACTTTCCTCTACAAGCTCTGAAAGATTAGTGAAGATTGGGGTTCAGGCATCTGAGCTATGTATCTCCAAGACAACCCTCCTAGGAAACTGTCCCTAGGAATTAGAGATGGGCATGAAATGGAAAAATAGTGTTTTGTTTCATTTCGTTTCTTTAGTAGTTTTGTTTTGTTTCATTAGTAATATATATTTAAAGTAGTTGCATTACAAAATGAAATGAAATGAAATGAAATGAAATGCTCCCCTGGGTCCTAGCGGCACCAAAATGGCAGGGGAGCTTCCTCAAGCTCTTCCCTGTGAGCCCCCTAAATTTGGAAAGGTTTGAGGTAAGAGGACTGAGTTATTAAGGTCCAAAGGGGGTGTCCCTAGGAAAAATTCTTTGTAATTAGACTCAGAAGCCAAGCCTCAGGCAAGCAATTGGCACCACCATGTCTTGGCTTCCATTCCGAATCCAATTAGAAAGATTATTTTCGTAGGGGCACCCCCTTTGAAGCTTCATAACTCAGGGCCTTTTTACACGACCACTAAGATCCGCTGGCCACTTAAATTCAGACCAGAGATCTTAGGGGTTCGTCGCTCTTCCTCTGTCCCCACCCCCTCCACACTTCCTGGTTGCTGGCTGCGTGAGGGAGGGAGAAAAAGAGAAAGAAAAGCATGCCGCTCAACTCGTTCTGCCTCTCGTCTCTGTAAAAGTAGCTTTTAAAGGGGCGGGAGCCAAAAAGCAGCAAACAGAAGCGAGGAGAGCCCCGCACTCACTATCATTGCACTGCATCAAAGATTTTTCACCTCCAAAGAGAAGGTACAAGAAAAGTGCGCTGGGTCGCGCTAAAGTGGGCGGGGTCGCACTTAATTGTCTGCAAACTCCAGAGCTGGTGGGGAAACATTTTTAAGCTCCGGAGCTTGCAGCCATTTGCAGCGGAGCTTAGGGGTCGTGTATAAATGCCCTCAAACCCCTAAAACCCAAACATCTCCAAATTTTGGGCTCTTACTTAGAATCTCTTGAGGAAGCTAAGCCTGCCGTTTCCGTGCCAAAACATGGATTGCAGCCATAATGCTAAATTAACTGAAGTCTGATTCCTCTGGACATATTATGAAAAGTCAAGACTCGCTTGAAGGGAAATAATGCTAGTAAAAGTTGAAGGCATTGAGGGAAAGGATGGTTGAAGGCACTGAGGGAAAGAAGGAATGGCCTTGAGTTTGCAAGACCTGACTAAGACTGTTAATGGAAGGAACTTTGATAGGGCTGCTATGAGTCAAAAGTGTTATTGACACAGCAGTGAGGTATTTCTGGACCAGTAACATACTTACCAAGCAGATTTCCCCTAATACATATTAAATTAAGTGTATCTTCTGGGTATTTCCTGACATAGGGCCTTTTTACACAACCCCTAAGATCCGCTGACCACTTAAATTTGGACCAGAGATCTTAGGGGTTCGTCGCTCTTCCTCTGTCCCCACCCCCCTCCGCACTTCCTGGTTGCTGGCTGCATGAGGGAGGGAGAAAAAAGAAAGAAAAGAATGCCGGCTTACCTCCGTTCTGTTCCCGGCAGCATTCAGATCTCTTAAAGGGGCAGGGGGGGGGCAGAAAAACAACAAACAGAAGCCAGGAGAGCCCCGCACTCACTATCCTTACACCGGATCAAATATTTTTCACCTCCAAAAAGCAGGTACCTGAAAGCTGCCCTGGGACGCACTAAAGTGGGTGGGGTCGCACTTAATTTCCTCTTAACTCCGGAGCTGGTGGGTAAACATTTTTAATCTCCGGAACTGGGAGCCATTTGCCCCGGAGTTTAGGGGTCGTGTATTGAAATTGAAACATAGATCACTGCAGCCTTGTCTACCTTTCCTAGGAAAAAAAAGGTGCAGCTGGCTTGCCAGTAGAAATTTGATAAAGATACTCCCGTACACAGCAGCTTCTTGGCTTTCCTGGAGTATTGCCGGTCATAGATCACCCGAAAGCACCAGACCCAGTTCTTCAAAAGTTGTACAACTGAACCCAAATAATAAGTTTTACTGGAGATAAATGAAGGGGCAAGCAAATAACTTCAAGAGGATAGTTGACTGCAACATATGAATGGGAATATCAATGTAAAGCCATAAATGTCCTCAGACACATTTGAGAGGGTTTGTTTTGCTGTATTTGGGGCTGAGAGTTTTCTTGGGGTGAGGGATAAAGATATTTACAAATTCACATGTTACCTCCATTGGTATATTCTGGTAGTTCCAACCCTGTTTCCAAGTTCTGGCCTCCTTCCTATCAGAAGAGACAGAGAAGCTCAAATTCAAAGCTATTTTGACAAGCCTGTCTTCATACTAGTTTCTCTTGCAATTTCTGTACTTTCTGAAGGGAACAGATTGACACTTAAGTCTTTCAAAGCCAGCCATAAAAAATTCCCCTTTATCCTTTATATGGATGCAGGAACAAAAAAAGGAGCCCATTTGATTCAATATCAGTCTTTTTAAAATGAATTTTGTTTAGCTATGACTCCAAAAGTACGCATAGTTCAGGATTTCCTGTCACCCAATGACAGCCACTCTTGATCTAATGCATAACTTGAGACCGTGCGGATAAACTATAAAACTCCCCCCCTTCCTACAAATTGATAGCAAAGGTGATAAAGCTTAGCAAAATGGGAAGAGAATGATGGAAATCAGACCGGGGTGTTATCTCTTTGCCCAATCATTTCCAAGACATCCAGGAGATATATGTGGTTTTGCTCATTGAGCATCTCTTTGAATTTATACGCCTTCTTGAATGTGCACGCGATGGTTTGACTTCCTTTCATTTCTTCCATATAGGCCTATAGATGACTAGAGATAAATATTACTTCCCTTTCCTCCCCTTCTCCCTGTAATATCTTCACAAAGCACCACATCAGCATGGGCTTGAGGAGGTATGCTCATATATCAGTCTTTAAAGGCTTCAGACCTCCATCTCTCCTTTAATTCCACCTTTATGTATGAAGTTCTTTCAGCTTTCTCTCTCTCTCTTTCCTGCTTCTCTCTTTGCTCCTGTCTTCCTCTTTCCTGCCCTATATATCTGCTTCAGCTTCTGTCATTGCTCTTCTTTTGCAAAGGTTTAAATTTTTTGCCTTAAACCAAAACCGATCCACATTTAGGTTGGACAATGATGCAGTGATGGGTTCTGACCCACAATTGAAGACCAGGGTGGTAAAATATGTGGTTGCTGAACACTAGGATAATAGGAATCTTGCATACCTGAAGGACCGTCTCCTTCCATATGAACGTACCCGGCAATTAAGATCTAGCCAGGGAGCCCTCCTGAGACAGCCATCCCTGAAGGAGTTGAAAGGGATGGCTTGTAGGTCTAGGGCCTTCTCGGCAGCTGCCCCCAGGCTATGGAATGCCCTCCCAAGTGACATCCGCCTGGCACCAACACTGATAACTAGAGATGGGCACGACTTGAAAAAAAATTTTTCGAGTTGTCGTTAGTCGGGCCGGTTCCGTTTCGGCTCGTTTCCGTTTTTCGTGAAAATTCGCAAAAATTAGTCGGTTCGTTTTTTCATTTTTTCGTTGTCGTTAGTACTGGTTTGGGGAGGGGGTAGCGGGCTCCTGGAGGGAGCTGCAGGAGTCAGTCAGAGCCACAAGTGACGGACTGGCAGACTCCTTGCACCCGCTGTGTCTCACGTACTTGCATGTAGTGCAATGCAAGTAGATCTGGCTTAGGGTTAAGATGGGTTAGCGCAAGGGCTAGGGTTAGGCTAGTTACGGGTGAGGTTAGGGTGAGTATTGGGGTGCACCTCTGGGTGCCTCTCTGACCCACTCAGAAGGACAGTGTACTGGCGTATGGGTTAGGCTTAGGGTTCGGGTTTGGGCTACGATTAGTGGGCTGTTTATGCCCGATTGGCACATCCCAGAAGTCTCTGTGGTCAACCTGGCCAAGTGGCCATGCGATTGGTGGAAAATTTGCATTGTCCACTCCCATAAACTGCACAACTCAGAACTCTCATCAGAACTTTATTGGGTTCTGATGAGAGTTCATTGGAATTTTAAAAATAGGTCTGGTGCACACAGACAGAGGTTAGCTCTGAGCTGTCTCAACAGTATATCTCCCTTTCCTCTATCCTCCAGTTTCCCCTTTATTTGAATACACAGTGGTACCCTGACTTAAGAGCAGCTCGACTTAAGAGCAATTTGACTTAAGAGAAGAAAATTGTTGGCGTTTTAACTGCTGCCTTACAAATTTTAGATACGGTCTGCTCGACTTCCAATTTTGTTTTTATTTTTAACTTGTTTACTCAATTTTTAGATAGGTATCCCGACTTAAGAGCAGTTCAGCTTTAGAGCTTGCATTCGGAATGGATTAAATTTGTTAGTCGGGGTACCACTGTACTATCTGTCTTATAAAGAAATATTATAAAATACAGCACAAATCTGTAGTTTCAAAAGAGGAGTAACCAGACCTGGCCAATGATGATCATAGGACGTCCAAGTTCTTACTGCTTACTAAATAGTTTATGTGAAGCAGGATCATAAGCATATAAATAAAATGTAAATAAATGGTCAACTACCGACTGCCATGATGATTTCAAGTACTTTATTATGATTTTAATGGTTTAGTTTCTTTTTAATGTGTTCTAAATCTCTTTTAACAATGTTAGTTAAGAGTGTCATTTTTGGTGTGAGTATAAATGTAATATATAATAAATTGGAAGTCTTTACTCATGTGTAAAAAAAAGCCAAGCATGTTTCCCAGGACTCGCTACAATTAAAAAAAATTCCCCTTGGTATGTATCTTTCTGAACTTTTTAAAAAATATCTGGTTCAAATCCTGCTTGGTGCAGAATCCAGGTGCACATTGAGGACTAATCTTATGCTTACGACAACTATGCAACTATCTTTTTACATGCAACTCACCTTCACACACATCCAATGTCACAACACCATTATGGGGTCATCTCCATAATCGTTAATATGGAATTAGCAAGCAACCTGCATTTAGAATGGTTGGGTGAATGTTAAATTATGCTTCAACTTCTTGCACATGCTGTCTTGTTTCTGTTCTAGCTTTCAGGAATGGAACACCTCTGATGAGACACATGTCTCTCTTTTTCTCTGCTTGATTGAATTAAGAAATGTTGCTCTCAGTGAAAATGGCAGTGACAATTTGTTTTGATGCTACCATTATGGCTGGGTGTTATGAAATTTCTTTCAGAATTGATCCACATCAAATGTAAGCTGGCAATGCTGCTGGAACTGAAATCTGAATTGAGGGGAAAACGTTCTTATCAAAGAGTGCTTCAGAGAGGGAAATAAGAATGAACTTTACAGCTCCCTCAAATGGGAATTGCAGCCAAAAACAATGTCCCCAAATTTCAGCCTCTTTTGGGAGCAAAGGGCAGCAGACAACTTTCCAGAGAACAGTCAGCTGTGGAAAGAAGCTGTAGATTTTTTTCCCCATTGTGTTTTTATTCTCTCCACCATTGGCATATATTTCCATTCCCTTACCAATT
The DNA here is from genome assembly GCA_037367245.1 of Phrynocephalus guinanensis. Taxonomy (NCBI): domain Eukaryota; kingdom Metazoa; phylum Chordata; class Lepidosauria; order Squamata; family Agamidae; genus Phrynocephalus; species Phrynocephalus guinanensis. Next base: position 13,840,248 of record CM074748.1, read on the forward strand.
CTGTCTTTGAGATTGGGATGGGTTCAAATGTCAAGTGGCATACTTCTTTAGATAATAATAATAATAATAATAATAATAATAATAATAATAATAATAATAATAATAATAATAATAATAATAATAATAATGTTCCAGCTGGTCAATAGAGGGAAAGTTTTTTTATTGGAGAGTTTTGAATGAAAATTCCACAATGGAATATACCAGACAGCTTTTCATAGTCTATCAGAAGTAGAGATGGGCATGAAATGCTAAAATAGCATTTTGTTTAGATTTTCATTTAATTTCATTTTGTTCCGTTCTGTTTTATTTCATTGTTTGTTTTGTTTTATTTTTCATTTGTGCTCTCTCTCTCTGTGTGTGTGTGTGTGTGTGTGTGTGTGTGTGTGGTGTGCTTGTGTAATGTCCCGCACCCGATCGGGCACAAGAAAAGGCGGGATTTGTAAACATTTATTATTATTTTTTTGCTGCCCCAAGCTCCAGTTAGCTATAGCGCAGGCTTGGGGTGGAAAAAAAAGTTTAAAAATCCTGCCTTTCCCCCCACAAGATCAGGTGCAGGGAAACCGGGGGATTTTTATTGTTTTTATTTTTATTTTTATTTTTATTTTGCTGAGCCCCAAGCACAGATCAGCTGGCCTTGGGGCTGGCAAAAAAGAAAAGTTTAAAAATTGCTCCTTTCCCCCACTGATAAGTAATGAAATGAATGACAAATAATGAAACAAATGAAAAAAATGTGGCTTAAAAGATGGACAGAGGAAGAGAGGCTATCTAAAAAACAATACAGACAGACAAACAAACAAAACTAGGAAGACATGGTAGGGCTTGTCTCAAATGCTGGAGGCAGGAAAATAATTTTACCTATCATACAGGTGACAAAGGACAAGCATATTAGCCTGCAAAGCCTCCCTTCCACTGATACCCAATGTTAGTGTATTTATTTATTTATACAACTTATATGCTGCCCAGTACCCAAAGGTCTCTGGGCGGCTTACAATTAAAATGAACAGTTAAAACAGTTAAAATGTTAAAAAGGCAATGGACAATTAAAACAATAAAAACATTTAAGCACAAAACACTAAAATTGCCACCAGGACTCACAATCTATGTTATGTCAATTAAAAAACTTTGGAAACAGGAAGGTTTTTACCTGGCGCCGAAATGTCATCAGTAGAGATGGGCACGACTTAGCGGTATTCCCGTTTCCGTTTCCGTTACTCGTATCCGTTACTCTATGGAAACGGTAACGGGAATTACTCCGCCAGAATTCGAGCTCGAACCGACAAACAAACAATTTGGTCTGATTTGTCGTGCTCGTTACTTGCATCGCGCAATGCCAAGCGGCACAGAAAAAAAGTTTTTAAAAGTTAAAAAAAAAACGATTCCCGGCCCTAAAAGTAGGCGAAAACTGTCTGAGGGCACCTACCAGGCCAGAAGGGTGTTTTATTGGGGGGGTTCCCCGCCCCCCTCTCCTTGGCTATTGCTACTGCTGCGCTGCTGGTACCAGGCTGGGAGGGCGCATCCATTTGCCATGCAGTGCAGGGGATCCAAAATGGCGACCGCAATATTTTTTTTGAAATTGTTGCCCAAAACCCCACCAAAGCACCACGGAAACGTGCGAAAATTAGCTATTTTAAATGCTTGAATTTTTACAGTAGCAGCAGTGGGTTTTTCTTGCAAAAAAAAAAGTCTCCGTTGAATTTATTTTATTTTATTTTATTTTATTTTATTTTATTTTATTTTTTTACACCTGCACATTCGCAATGATGATGGGAGTGGACCATGCAAATTTTCCACCAATCGCATGGCCACTTGGCCAGGTTGACCACAGAGACTTCTGGGATGTGCCAATCGGGCATAAACAGCCCACTAATCGTAGCCCAAACCCGAACCCTAAGCCTAAGCCTAACCCATACGCCAGTACACTGTCCTTCTAAGTGGGTCAGAGAGGCACCCAGAGGTGCACCCCAATACTCACCCTAACCTCACCCATAACTAGCCTAACCCTAGCCCTTGCGCTAACCCGTCTTAACCCTAAGCCAGATCTACTTGCATTGCACTACATGCAAGTACGTGTGACACAGCGGGTGCAAAGAGTCTGCCAGTCCGTCACTTGTGGCTCTGGCTGACTCCTGCAGCTCCCTCCAGGAGCCCGCTATCCCCCCAAACCAGTACTAATGACAACGAAAAAACAAAAAACCGAACTGACTAATTTTTGCGAAATTTCACAAAAAACGGAAACGAGCCGAAACGGACTGCCTCCGACACACGACAATTCGAAAACGTCATTTTCCCTAGTCGTGCCCATCTCTAATGAGGAATTGGCATTGACATGGTTACACAAAGAGGGATGACATAGTGTACAAAAGGGGAAGATCAAGACAAGGATAGGTGCTAGAAGTTTCCTGTGGAAGAACAAAGAAAACAAGGAAGCATTATTAAAAGCACATGGTATACAGATGTCCAGACATGATCAGAACAAGTCTTGATTCTGGCTCTTGGTTCTACAGAAGAACCAAGACCAAGCTTGCCTTGGGGGGGGCGGTGTAGCTGTTTGGTTACTTGTCAACTGCCCAGAGTGTGCTTTAAGCATTATGGAGCAGTATATAAGCAGCACATTTTGCTTTTTTGCTTTTTTAAAACCACCTACCTGTTTAATGACTGCTCAGACCTGCAACAAGAAGCACCCTGCCTGCTTTTCTACCCCATAGGGCCTAGGCCAAAGTGTCCAGCTCACTTCTGCTTGCCTGCACTTGTCAGCACCTTGGAGGGGAAGAAGTGGGGCTCCAGTGCTGCCCGCCTTCCTCCCCCTTTGCATCTTCCAAAGAATGTCTGTGGCTGAGATCATGACAATGCCTCTGCTGGGGATTGGCACGAAATGAAAATATTATGTTTCATTTCATTTCATTTCCTCCCCCCACACAGTTTTTTTGTTTCATTTCATCCAAAAAAATTTTCAAAAAAAATTGGTATGAAACAAACCACTAATGAAGTGGTTCATGGGGGGAGGCTGGAAAGTGGCAGAGGGACAAACAGATTTTTAAAAAGACCTGGGCTTTTGTTTAAAAAAAAAAACTTTTCCCTCCCCAAGACCCACCTGCCAGCTGATGGGCACTGGGGTGGGGGTAATAACCTTTCTTCTCCACCCTAGCGCCGATCAGCTGGTGTGGCTTGGGGGAGGGAAAACATTTTTTTTAAGCTTGGAGGTTTTTTTTTAAATCTTTTTCCCTCCCCCAAATGGCTTACAGACAGAACAAAATGGTTCGTTTCAACAACAACAAAACACCATTTCATTTCGTCTGTACCAACATGCTGTTTCCTTGTGTCATTTCGTTTTCTTTCAGTTCGTGACATAAAGACACGACAAAACAGCATTTCATTTTTCGTTTTGTGCCCATCCCTACTGGGGAGGAGACTGATCTTCAGCTAAGTGGAGCGTCATCTGTCTCCATCCCTGTCACTTTCCCCCTCTTTTCTTTGCTTCTCTCATAGCCTTCCAGAGAGCTTCTTTGATCTGACCAGCCTGCAAGGAGGGCACCCTCTATACACCACAAGACATTCACCTTTAAATTCCTTGCTTAATGACCAATTCACTTAACAACCTAGTCATAGGAATGGAACTTGTTTATTAAGTGACAAATGTCTGTGGTGTAATCTTCAGTGCTAACAGAGAGGTGTTACACACCTACAGGAGGGTACAAAATAGCAGTTTGTGAAGATGAGAGCATGCTCTCAACACTGAGGAACAAACCAGTCTTGAAACCATTGCTCATAGAAGGCTGGTCACATACGTGTTACACAACAATCCACTTCTCATTCCACACCACTTGTCTTTCATTTCTACATCATATATTAGAAAGAAAGGAGTCCAGTTTGTTTCCCAAAAATCTACCAATAGATTCCACACCTACTACAGGAGAACCAAGACACAGAGACAGAATCACCATCTGCATACAAACCTGTATGGAGAGCTCAGATTATGGAGGCAAACAACATTTGAGAGAAGAATAATATTCAATTGTAAAGGCTACATTTGCTAAGGGTACATTTTTAGGATAAATATTTGCTGTTTATTTCGCTTGGGAAAAGTCAAGTCCTTTTTCATTAGGTGCCCTAATTCTCAATTGAGATTCAGAAAAGAATTCCAGAGTGTCAGTGGACAGAGTCATTCAGATAGGAATATGGATTGTTGCTTGACGAAATACCTTCATACCACTAGGAAAAGAAAGTAGAAACTTATTCTCTTCACCTCAATGAAGGCCAAGACATTTTTTTTCCATTTTCAATAATTGAAAATGATTTTACACAGAAAAAACAAATTTGTGCAAATAATACAAATAACAAAAAACAAAAATAAATATTATTCCAAAAAATAACGGTGGCTCTTGGTTTGTTCCAGATAAGCATCAGATGGGTGTTTTGTATCACTTTAAACAATCAGTCAGTCACTTTATCTTTGCTGCCTGGGACAGATCACTTTTTTGCACATAGATAGTTTTCATAAATTACAAAGACCACAACATAAAAAAATGCCACTGCTTTTTCCGTTCTTGCTTAGAGGCAAAAATTCTTGTACAGTTTGAAATGTTTTTAATTTGAATTTAAAGATTAAAGGGTTTTTCAGACAGGGATACCTTTAGAACATGGGAACATAAGAACAGCCTTGCTGGAACAGGCCACAGCCCATCCAGTCCAGCGTTCTGTCTCACAGAATGTCTCCTTTCTGCTAAAGGAGCTCAATTTCCATCTCACCTCTTTCCTCCACTTCCGAAATCAAGGTCTCATCTCTGTAAGAATCCCTCCTTGCTGATGGAACTTCTCTTTTTGAAGTTTCTGTGAATGCAGGTGTGCTGATTGGAAACTTCTAAGTAGGAAGATTTCACAGTGGGTATGAATTTGAAATGGTAAGCTTCACAGCACTAAACTCAGTCTCCCCATACAAAGAAATACTGAAAGTATATTTATTGAATATTCTTTACAAAGACTCCTGTTTGCAGCATTCAGCTCTCTCTCTCTCTCTCTCTCTCTCTCTCTCTCTCTCTCTCTCTCTCTCTCTCTCTCTCTCTCTCTCTCTCTCTCTCTCTCTCTCTGTGTGTGTGTGTGTGTGTGTGTGTGTGTGTGTGTGTGTAAGTTACAGCAGCAATCCTGTTACTAATCAAAGATAAAGACCATCCTTGAAGTACTCGTCATTCCATACAGCTTCTCTCCCATTACTGGATGAGAAAAGTCCTCAGGAACATGCCAGGTTCATTTTATGCATGCTTAGCCACTGAGAAATATAATTTTTACAGCTTAATTTAAAAATCAATTCTTCAAAGTGAGGGTAAATGGCAGGCATCAGGGCAGGCTCTTCTGGTATCCTGTCTTGATGTAATTTCCTGTACTTTCCAGCATTACTCTACTGGGTTTCTTTCTTCCTTCTCACCATTACCCTCCCTACAGATACAGATGACGGTCTTTGAGATTTGATAGGCCATTACTCATGCTTATGTTTCCTATAAGTTGAGGAAAGCGCTCCTCAGTGTCACATGTCTGAAGGCATCTTTAATTTCCAGTCATCTCCATTTATGATCCTTGGTCTGATTTGCAGCAAACTGTAATTCAGGCTTACATTATTTATACCCTTTAATATCACAAGGCCAAACTGGTCTTGTTTAGTTTCCCAGGACTGGAGGAACAGTAGCAGTTATAATTAGGATGATATCTGCACAGTTAAATTTAACCTAATTTTGCATGCCTTTGACCAGCTAGTCAAAGATACAGAGGCAAATGTTATGACGTTAATTATCCCTATGGTCATGTTGAAACAAAATCTTGTTTCTTCCCAAGAGAGACTCCAAAACTGCAAGGAATGTATATGCTTTGCTGTCCTCCCATAAGCTCCCAAAGACCTTTCTCTTCAGGCAAGCATTCCCTTCGTCTTTGGCTGTTTGAAATGGATTAGCTTTGCCTTACTCGTTTGAATTTGTTTCGGTGTTGCTTTTGCTTACTGTTTTTAAAGTGGTATTTGCTTGATCCTTTTAAGTATTTGAATGCTTAACGTTTTTAGCTTCTAATACTATATTTTCAGGATGTAAACTACCTTTCTGGACACATTGTTTTTGCTTTTAATGTTGGCTTTTAAGGATGTAAGCTGCCTTGGGTTCTATCTCAGGAGAAAGACTTTATCAAATATTTTAAATAAATAAAAATACTAATTTCCTATAACTGCTGGACAGCTCAGTGGTTGAGGCATGTGACTATGGAGACAGAGGAGACAGAGGATGGGATTTCCATTCCCCACGGTACTTTCCTCCACAGGGGCTGGATTTTTTTTTTATAACATTTTTATTAAAGAATTTAGAGTACAAAAGAAAAAAGGACATATTCAAAACATTAACCATATAAAGTCAATCTATCACTAAGGTTCGGCTTCCCTCTGTTCTTCGCGCGGTTTTAACGTTGCTCATCTCCCAGCCTTCCTTTCCAACGAACCCATTCTATATACTTATAGAAAAGGTTCTAAAAGTAGACAATAGTCCTTCGAGTTCTATCCTAATCCGGAAAGAGTCTTTAATTCATTACAGTTGATCTCCATGTAGTTCTTAAATTTTTGCCAGTCATTTTGGAACCTCTGGTTGTCTTGATCCCTCAGTCTGCAAGTCAGTCTGGCCATCTCTGCAAAGTCCAGTAATTTCGCCCTCCATTCATCCAAAGACGGTATATACGTTGTCTTCCAGTTCTGAGCCAGGAGCATTCGTGCCGCTGCTGTTGCATATAAAAATAACGTCCTGTCTGCTCCTTTAATTTCATTATCCACCAACCCTAACAGAAAAAGTTCAGGTCGTTTTGGGAATGTACACTTTAACATCTTTTTGAGTTCATCATATATCCATGCACAGGGGCTGGATTTAGTGATCTGCAAGGTTCCCTTCCGCTCTACAGATCTAACATTCTAACAGCATTCTTTTTATATTCAGACTAATTAATTGTGAGCAACTTACCATTCAGTTATCTTTTAATCCTTGTGGGAAGCAGGCCAACTTTTAATCTTGGAAATATGGCAGTATAAAGGGTCTGAATCCAAGTAACCTTCCCATGTGATCCAAGCCTATCATGCATTTGAAATAATGGCACAAGCACCAATCTATCTTCTAGTTTCTCTCCCTCTTCCTCTTTGTCAAGTCCTTTTGATTCTGTGACTGTGGTCCGGGAGTGTTTGTCCACCCACCTGGGCAGGGTGAGCACAGGACGGCTGGATATGGTGGCCTACAATGACAAGGCAAGGCAGGTTGTTGTTTTTAAGCACCCATAATTGCTCCCAGTGATGTTGGGGGTAGAATATTATATAATATTTAGAGAAACAAGAAAAGAAAGAAGTCATGACTGAGGGCCGGCAGGCCTTGGTAGGGTCACCCCCTTTTTCTCCTTCTACCCTCTCTCATTCCTGGTATGTATGTATGTATGTATGTATGTATGTATGTATGTATGTATGTATGTATGTATGTATGTATGTAGGAAGGAAGGAAGGAAGGAAGGAAGGAATTGATTGATTGATTGATTGATTGATTGATTGATTGATTGATTGATTGATTGATTGATTGATTGATTGATTGATTGATTGATTGATAGTTCATTTCTAGTAATCCAGGATATTGGGTGTAACTCAGAAGATTAAGAAAGGTGAGTTTGTGAATGTCTTTGAATTACTCAATAGGGAGGTAGAATCAAAAGGACTGGACAAAGAGGAAGAGAGGGAGAGAAACTAGGAGATGGATTGGTGCTGGGCAAACTGGCTTCCTGACTTTATCATTTACACTGGGACAATTGTTTGTACACACGTAGGTAGGCCGTTCTCCCTCTTCCAGTATCTTGACTTGACCTATATGACTTACAAAGACTTTCCAGGCCATGCCTGGCTGCTATATGATGAGGGGTTCCACATGAGGGTGATAATTCACCCTCATATGCATTGAGGTTCACAGCATAATACCTTATGGTTGTGGGTTATGGCCATGGCTTGCCCAATGCTAGGGGATCATGTTTGTAGTGCCAATGTTATTTAGCTCCCTTGCCATATTTTGAAATTCCATAGGAAGCTGTTTGCAGTGAGTAGAGTTTCTCTCTCTCCACAAAATAAACAATCATCTAAATAGTGCACCACCTCTAATAGCCCTGTCCGGTGCTTAAGCACCCATTCGAAAAAGGAGCTGAAGCTCTCCAAAGCAAAGCACGATATTGAGAAACCCATGATGAGTACCCTGTCCATATAACAGAAGCCCTCAAAAGAAAAACCCAATAATTCAAAATTTGCCGAGTGGACAGGTAGGAGCTAAAATGATGCCTTGATGTCACTCCTCACCATTTCCCCCCCAACTTCTCAAGCACACACCGTGCACACTGCAGTGTCAAAATAAATGTAACTGACACTGCTTAACTCCTGTAGTATGCTACCATTGACCAACTGGCCTGCTGGGTAAGATAGGTTGTGAATCAGAATTCACCTTCTGCCTTTTTTTTTGCACCATAGCTAAGGTAGAAACTCACAGATCAGGAACCGGTCTTCTGCAACCTCATTCCAAATCTTCACCCTCACTACATTCTCCAACCCTCTAACTGACTTTAATTTTTTTAATCACATAGCTATCCTATCCCCAACCATTAGAATATGGGAACTATAAATAAACTCCTGCTTCCTTATCTGGTTAAGCTCTTAACCACCTCTCCAATATTGACACCCTAACTGGGCTGTGGCCCGTTTCAAAGATTTGTTGTGCCTATGGGTGGTTTTCTTCCACCCTCTGAATCTTTTCCTCTCCCAGAGCTGGGCTTTCCTTGATAGCATGTGAGTGCTGCATATGAACTGCCACATTTGGTGCACTGATGGTGGAAATGACATGGCTTCCTATTGTAAGACTCCAAGGAATTAAACTCCTAGGAAACTAGACAGGGATGAGCAACTTGGCCCACTATACTGCATCGAAAGGGCTTGCAGGGGAATGAACCACGTGGTTGGAAAGGCTGGAGGTCTGTACGCAGCACATCCAGCTATCAAAGTGAAGTGGACTGATTTATATTGTAGTAATGAGGTTCACTTATCTGACATGAAACTTAATATCTTTGTGTGTGTCATCAAAAGGAGACTTAGGACCAAACTTTCGGTCTCATTGTGTTGGGGGTGAGAGACATTTTAAATAAACCGTATGTTGTGGCAGGTAGGGGCAGAATTAATATGTGAACACAAAGTTTGGCTCTGGGACAAGACTGGCTCCATGTGCAGACCATGTGTGTGTTGTGTTGTTACAGTCGTGACTCCATGCCCATAGAGTTTTCTTGGCAGGAATACTGGAGTGGTTTGCCAGTTCCCACTCCAGGTGCCTACAGCTTAGCTTCTGAAATCAGGTGAGGTCAGATTGTGCTTAGGGCATCTAGGCAGCTATGCAGACCATGCATCCTCCCTACTCTACCCCCCCTTTCAAAAGGGGGTGTTATGTTGATTGGTTTTAATAAGGTGTGGCTCATGTTTCAACCCAACTCTTCCTTCCTGCCTCATTATTCCATGTTGGCTGAACAAAAGGTGAGCTGACACACTTCTCAATACATGTTGGCCTTTCATGCATTACAAGGTGACTGAAGAAGTTTCTTGTTATTATCTGTTCCTTTACATGCCAGTAAATATTTGTTAAAATATTTGTGGAAGTTCTTTATTTCTCAACTTTTTTTTGTCTGACATGCTTTGAGGAATAAAATGTTGGCCAGGAGTACCTCAAATGTTTGTTACATGTTTGGTATGAAGCTGGGGAGGGTTTTTTAAAGAGCTCAGTCGTAAGTCTGGCTATGTGATCCTAGTCAATCAAGGATGGCACTGACAGTACAATTGCCCCAAAATGTAAAGGATGTGGGAAAATGGGCAATCACAGGGACACCACAGAGCAATCAGATTTGCTTATGTGAGTACATCACCCAGACAATTAAAGCAATGCTTCCTGTCTTTAATGGGCTAACATGCTTACAACTGTTCGCAGTGTCCCCACATTCTAAATCACTGTCTTTCTTCTTATGACATACTGATAAATTCAATAGATGTAGAGTTTAGAAGAAGCAAGTAAAATCTTCTGTCAATTTGTTAAGACTAAAGCTTTTGATTGCAAAAGAAGTGATTGAGATGCCTTTGTTAATTTAGCTTGGATTTTCTTTTCTTTTTCTTTTCCTGTTTCATTTTGCATCTCCCCCCTCCCTTTGATTGCTATGGCTTTCAGGCAAACAATACAGGTTTGATTTGATTTGGATTCATTGCAAAAATTGACTTTCATTTTTCGGCTCCATATCATTTCAGTTTCCACTATTGAGCAATAAAAGAAAAATGCAACACATCAAACAAGTTAGTTTGCATGCATATTTGGTAAAGATGTAGCTAACAGGCTGAGCTACAGAAAGTTTATGATTTTCTATACCACAATTTTAAAATATACCTGGGAGTAACAAGATGCACTCAACCTTTATACATAACATTCATTTAAATGCATACACAGGTAATTAGAGGTAGCATTCTTCTGGGTCTCCCTGCTGGTTATAATACATTGAAGTCCAGTTTAAGAAGAAAAAAGCCTCTGTAGGGTGCACATTAATTCATCTTCCCAAGGAGAAGCCACCATTAACCCAATATATAGAAAATGGAGAAAAGGTCACAAAAGCCGTCCGTTGCATAAGCTGGGCATTTGCCCATCACCAAAAAGGTGGATGTGTGCCAGCAAAAATAGGTGAGACAAATTGCAAAAGGTGACACAAATTGCATGAAAACATGCTTTCTAATTAATTAAATATGAGCATGTGCAAAAATGACTTTCCTAACAAATTTACAAGAGGTCTCACCTCCACTAAGCCTAGTATCCATCTGGGCAGCAGCCACTTTCTCCTGCTTTCCAAACTATCACATCCTCCTCCTCCTCCTCCTCCTCCTCCTCCTCCTCCTCCATGGTCTTATCTTCCTTGATTTCCTTATATGCCATTTATTCCTCTTTCACCCTTGCCAAGAACTGCACTCCTAATGACCACCAGGGAGCTGTGCCACCTACTCTATCAGATATCTTAGGGAAAAGGCTGAACAACACCTTTTACAGCTCACATTTTGTGGCTCAAAAGCCACAGCTAAACTGTGAAGTTGCCACAGTCTACCTAACCCTCAACTGAGTTCTGATTGACTTACTAATTGGTTGAGCTATATTTTTTATCCCATTGCTTCTTAAAGGTAAAGGTAAAGAGTTTGTGCTGAACAACTGGCTCCTATTTTTACCCGCATCTTTAATAGATCACTGGAGATGTGTTATGTTCCTTCTTGCTTCAAACATTCCTTGATTATTCCAGTACCAAAAAAAATCTTCTGTCAAGGAATTGAATGATTATAGTTGCTTTAACTTCTGTGGTCATGAAAACTTTTGAGAGACTAGTGTTGGCTCACCTGAAATCTATCACAGATTTGTCATTAGATCCATTGCAACTTGCTTATCGTGCAAATAGATCAATAGATGATGCTATTAATATGTCCTTACATTATATATTGCAACATCTTGAATCTCCAAAATCTTATGCAAGGGTTCTTTTTGTTGATTTTAGTTCTGCATTTAAACTATTATTCCGGATATCCTTATGACTAAATTAAAACAGCTGTCTGTATCTGATTATACTTGTAAATGGATTGTAAGCTTCCTAACAGACAGAAAGCAGCAGGTGAAGTTAGGTAAAATTATATCAGATATTAGCAAGGTTAGCATAGGAGCCCCTCAGGGCTGTGTGCTTTCTCCATTTCTTTTTTCCTTATATACTAATGATTGTACGTCAAAGGATTCCTCTGTTAAAATAGTGAAGTTTGCAGATGACACTACAGTGATTGGCCTCATTTGAGACAATGATGAATTTGCCTATAGGCAAGAGATTGAACAACTAGTTTTATGGTGTACTCAAAATAATCTCGAATTAAATACATGCAAAACTGTTGAAATGGTGGTGTATTTTAGGAGGACCCGTTCTATACAGCCACCTCTTATGATATCAAATAACTTAGTGTTATAACCTCTTATATCAAATAACTTAGTGTCAATAGTGGAGTCCTTTAAATTTTTAGGTACTATTATATCTCAAGATTTAAAATGGTCATCTAATATTGAAAGTATTATTAAGAAAGCACAACAAAGAATGTTTTTTTTCTGCGTCAACTTAGGAAGTTCAGACTGCCAAAAGAACTGTTGATTCAATTCTATAGAGGTGCTATTGAATCTATTATCTGTTCCTCTATAACTGTCTGGTTTAGTTCTGCGACTAGGCATGACAGATATAGACTTCAAAGGATAATTGGAACTGAAGAAAAATTATTGCTACTAATCTGCCATCTATTGTGGAATTGTATACCACACGAGCTAAAAAGAGGGCGATGAAAATATACACAGATTCCACACATCCAGGACATAATCTGTTTCAATTGTTACCCTCAGGGCGGCGTTTTAGGGTATTGCACACTAGGACAACTAGATATAAAGATAGTTTCTTTCCAAGTGCTATCAAACTGTTGAATAACTAATTTTTACTTCTCTTCTTCCTTTTAAATAATGGGTTATATTGTATTGTTGTACTGTGTTTTTATTGTTGACTATCTGATTCTTATATTTCCTTTTATATCGAGAGCATATTTTACCAAAACAAATTCTGGGTGTGTCTGATTCTGATTTTAAAGGTCCCCCACACACATTCATGCTAGCCATGTCCGACTCTAGGGGTGGTGCTCATCTCCGTATTCAAGCTGAAGAGCCAGTGTTGTGCAAGTCCATGGCCACGTGGCTGGCGTGGCTGCAAGGAAACACTGTTTTACCTTCCCGCGTTTTATGGTGGTACCTTGTTTATCTACTTGCATTTACATGCTTTCACACTGCTAGGTTGGCAGGAGCTGGGGTTATCAGCAGGAGCTCACTCTGCTGTGTGGCACCCGGGATTCGAACTGCCGAGCTGCCAACCTTGCAGCCAACAGTTTTCGGAGCCTTAGTCTGCTGACATATATTGCTCCACCATGCATGTTTCAACATGCCTGTCGGATAGGTCAACCTTGGATACAACAACTGCCTCAGGGCTACTACAGCTAATCAAGGTTGAAGGACCAAGGTCGAAAACCTACAGCGTGGCTGTACCATCTGCTATGCTGCATGTTCCATCAAATGTTTTCAGTATGATGCTTCAATTAACAGTATGGAATTTTCTTTTCCTGCATGAAATGCTGTTTTTCACAGTATTTATAAATAGATGATTATATTGTTTCAGGGTGGTACAAAGGTGTGGAGTTGAAAATGAAATAAGATAAATTAATACGCTCACAACCCATGGGTGATTATCATTACATCTGAAGAATCTGGAAGGCAGGAAAACTAGGCAACTCTTAAGGAGAGCATTGCATTACCGTCACAGCTATTCTAGCAACTTTTAACACTGTTATCTTCATTTGTGGAAGTCATCAAAAGGAAGGTTAACTTTTCTAATCCTTTGCATGAGTCTAATCAGCGAGTATATCATCAGAGGCAAGCTATCTTTATCTTGTATTCCCATTGCAACAATGCTATCTTGGCTTTTAGTGGATTTTCTCAAGCAGTTTAACTCAGCAGACCACCTTCATCCTAAGCCAAAGTGCTAGTGGCAGAAAGCTGCTCTCTGATTTGAATACTGTATGGAAACACAAACACATGTCCCTGGCGGGGAGAAAATGCCCTCACACATATACACACACATATACAGAAGTACGTTTCACAAGCATAGAATGACCGGGTGACATAAATCTGATTCTGACATGTAGAAATCGATGTGATCAACTGATATGTATTGCAATTTTGCACACTTTATATTATTTGCACATTTGAATTGCTTCTTATGCTTGTAGCATTTGCATAATTATGCATAACACCCCCAACTCATTCTTTGGTAGCCTCCCAAACTATGTCACCCTCTGACGGTGTGAGGACAAACTTTTTGCAGTCCCCCATGCTCATGTGTGTGGACAAAACAAGTCCATATGCTTGCATCTCTAGTGTGCAAGTGATAATCAGCCAAAGACTCACCAGCAAAATTGTATGTCTGTATGTATCCAGCTCAAACCACAGTGGTATCTCTGATAACGAATTTAATTCATTCTCTGTGGCAATTCATTATCCGAAATGCAGTTTCCCATTGAAATGAATGGGAAACTGATTATTCCGTTCTGGAGGTCCAAAAAAGGCAAAAAGCTGGTTCCAGACCTCTTTATAAAATGCACTTTAAAGGCATGCAGTGCTGGAACAGTCACCACCACCCTGAACACTCCCCTGCAGTGCAATGCTAACATGGACAAAAGAAACCAGCAAGACTACCCCAGCCTTTTCCTGCCAAAAATGCAATGGGGAAAAATGCAAACAGATAAACATAAGCAGCAAGAGAAATTCAGCCCAATTTTGCCTGCAGAGCAATGGAAATTATTACAAACATGGAGAAATGAAAGCTGCAAGACTATCCCAGCCTGTTCCTGCCCGAAGTGAAATGGGGAAAATGCAAACATACACAAACACAAGAAGCAAGAGAACTCTAGCCGGTTGTTGCCTTCAGAGCAATGGAAAAGATTGCAAACACGGAGAAAAGAAAGCAGCAAGACTACCCCAGCCTGTTCCCACCGAAAATGCAAAGAAAAACAGTGCAAAGATTAATAAAAGCTATCTCCCTACCTTTCCAATCTCGAAAGGTCCAAGTCCATCAGCAAAAAATGTCCAGAATGGCTCCAAAACACTATTTAAAAATGCTGTAACTCATCTAACCCCTCCACATGCTCCTGTGTGTGTGTGTGTGTGTGTGTGTGTGTGTGTGTGTGTGTGTGTGTGTGTGTGTGTGTGTGTGTGTGTGTGTGTGTGTGTGTAGAATGAATCCTGGGTATACGTTTTTTTCAAGGCATTCCAAAAAATTTGTTATCCTAGGCAACACTCATTATCCAAGGCAACCCTATACCAAGAAATTTCCATTCACTACCCAAATCATTCATTATCAGAAGCATTCGTTATCTGAAGTATTAATGTATATATATTTTTAATGTGTTAATAGCATCTACAAACATTTCCCCCGGAGGCCAAAAGGAAACAGCTGTTTATGCAAGAATCAGAGTCTGTCTTTGGTAAGAAGGAGGCACTTAGGGAAACACAATATACTTGCATACTGCACTTTCAAAGCAAGGACAGGCTATAACAGAGAGAATAAATGCAATGTGTCGTAGGTGCAGAAGAGTTTAATTTACACTATGGATACAAAGAGTGCTCTTGAAAATGACAGCAGAGATACTGCATGTACCCAGATCCTACATTTGACTACAGGAAGCTGAAGGTGGTAGATCTCAACAGCTGAGGTTCACCAAAGTTCACAGAGTTTGCCATCAATGGAAGACAGAGTCCAATAACAAGTAGCAGAAAAGACCCTTGACATGTAAAAGGTCCCAATGCTGTTTATGAAGATCAGGTAGAAAGTGATTGGGAGGAACCTGAGGATGAGATCATTGGCTATTTGAAAGGCTGTAATGTGGAAGAGGGAGCATGAATGTTCTCTGCCAAGGGATATGGTAGGGGTAGAACCAATGAGTAGGATCTGAAGTAAAGCAGGGTTCAGTTAAAACATTAGGATAAATGTTCTAATACTATGAGGTGTTTGATTGTGAAATAGCTTTTAATCTTGGATCTAATTGTTTTTAGCATATTTGTTGCTTATTGTTTGTGTCTGATTTTACCTGTTGTCTATTTCTATGTTGTTAACCGCCCTGAGTCCCCATTGTGGGAATAGGGCGGTATACAAGAGTTAAAAATAAATAAATAATAAATAATAAATAAATAGTAATGTAATATTTGGGGCATTGGTTTTTTTTTGCTAAGCTTTAAGCTTTCTAAGGGGAGGGTGGGCAATTATCAGGAATGTAGGCAATGATTTAACGATACCTTCTGACAGTAGATTATCCTATGAAACAGAAATGGGCAATGTGGCCCACATGCCACTTTTCCCAATGCTATTTTTATTTTTATTTTCATTTATTTATTATTATTATTATTAGAGTATCTTTACCCCACCTTTCTTCTTGGAAAAGTACCCAAGGTGGTTTACAGTAAGGAGAGAGTATACAGTCCATTACAATTAAGACTGGGGATGGGCATCTTTAAAAAAACCAACACAGTGTTTTGTCATTGTGTAGCATTTTGAACCGTGTTGAAATGAAACGAAATGGCGACCGTGTGTGGTCCCAAACTGAACCAAAATGATGTTTTTGGTTTGGGAGGGACCGAACAAGGGAGACACCACCTGATCTTGCTTCAGCAGTGAGATCCGCTGGCAGTTTCCCTGCTAGGTTCTTGCCGCTACTGTCTCCCAGCTGGTTTTGACAGCTTGAGCAGTCAAAAAAAAAAAATCCCAGCTGGGAGACGGGTGGCTAGGGAGCAGCCAGGCAGCAGTAAATTCGCTGCCTGACTGCTCCCTTCTCCCGTGCCACCCCCTCCCCTCAAGGGGGTGTTAGGACAAAAAGAGTGCTGTAGGCCGTGGGGACTCTGTCCAAAACATCCCCCTGGGAGGAGGGGGTGGCATGGGAGAAAGGGAGCAGGGGAGAGGGCTGCAGGCTTTTTAAAATCCCCTGCCACAACTGTGAGAGTTCTGGTGCATGGGGAATTTTGAAAAGCCTCCAGACCAGCACCCTTGTGGTGGGCTGCCGTCTTTTTTAAATCCACTGCTGCAACGGGAGATTCAAAAAAGCCTCCAGCCCAGGATCCTTGTCATGGACTAAAGCCTTTTTAAAATGTCCCACCACCAGCTCCCTGCCCCAGAGAGAGCACAGGTGGTGGGACATTTTTAAAAAGCCTCCAGCCCACCACCTGGATGATAGGCTGGAGGCTTTTTTGAATCCCCCACTGCAACAGAGAGAGTGCAACAGAGCCTAGCTCTGAAGATCAAGAGAGGGGTGGTGGGCTGGAGGCTTTTGAATCCCCTGCTGCAACAGCAAGTGTGCTGGTGCATGGGGAATTTTAAAAAGCCTCCAGACCGATAGCTGATTGGCAGCCAATGTAGCTACTTTAACAGGGGTGTAATGTAGTCTCTGTAACCGGCCCCAGTCAGCAATCTGGCTACTGCATTTTGGACCCGTTGAAGTTTCATGAGAC
Source organism: Phrynocephalus guinanensis (assembly GCA_037367245.1). Lineage (NCBI taxonomy): Eukaryota > Metazoa > Chordata > Lepidosauria > Squamata > Agamidae > Phrynocephalus > Phrynocephalus guinanensis. The sequence goes on from CM074748.1 coordinate 13,857,404, forward strand.
TTTTTCCACATAGAGTGCATTACAGTAGTCCAGTCGGGATGTCACTAGGGCATGAGTTACTGTGGCCAGAGCAGGTTTGTCCAGAAATGGGCGTAACTGGTGTACTAACTTTAATTGTGCAAATGTGCTCCGGGCCACAGCTGTGACCTGGGCATCTAGGCTCAACGATGAGTCCAGGAGCACCCCCAAGCTGCGTCCCTCTTTTTTCAATTGGAGGGTGCTCCCATCAAGTGTAGGTTGCATACCTATCCCTTGTTCTTCCTTTTGACCAACCGGCAGCACCTTTGTATCGTCTGGGTTTAATTTCAATTTTGTGGTCCCCAGCCTTCTACAAACCATGTGAGGCTCGACTTGATGGTCCGATAAGGCCCCTTCCAACTCAAGCCATCTTGGTTTCTTTTTTTAAGGAGAAAGATAGGATATAAATGCATTAAATAAATACATACATCTATGATTCTATGATTCTTAAATCCAGTGGCAACCTAGGAAAACCTCGCAAAGAAGCAAATCCTCAGGTTAATTTTTTGGGGGGGAGGGTGGGGTGGGGTGGGGTGGGGGGGTTGACCTTGGAGATTCAGCAGGAAACCATGAAGTACATTCTGCTTATTTAAATTGTGATTCCTGCTTTGTCACTAATTCTTGGCAATGTGGCAGTGGAGAGATTCTACAGTGGGTTCTAGGGAAAGTTATGTGCTTGACCCACAAAGGTTTTTCACTATTGTATCACAGATTCAACACTCAGAATAGTCTTCTTCCTCCATTTCCACTTGCAGAGGACCTGAACAGGTCTGATTGTGTGAGGTATCAGGGTGATGACCACTGCCTTCAAGGGTTAAATCTTTGCTTCTTATGTTCTTGCATATAAGGATGAGAAAGACCAACATGTTGGTGCTTGTCTGTTCTCTCAGAGATGTTCTCTGTTGTTCTCATCACGAATATTTCAATTTGCAAACACTGAGTTGAGTTTAATACAAAGTTTTTAATACAAAGTAAGGCATTGGTTTGCTTTTTTGCATGGGCTGTGAAAAAGCAGAAAGATTCAATGGGTGGTTTGTTTCATTTTGATCCATCAGCTTTTTCTTCTGTGCAAGCCTTATGCATGTGTACTTCCCTACCTTTATGAAGGGGAAAAATCAGCTTTCTGCAGAGGCTTTTTATGCAACATGTAGATATATTGAAGTGGGGGGAGAACTTGTTTTCATGCTAGAGGCAAAGGCTCTCATGGGGGCTGGCAATTCTTCAACAGGATGTCTCAGCAAGTCCACTTCTGCAAGTTAAGCAAGTACTACAGACATATGTCGTCTTGCCTCCAGCATGGAGGCTGTCTAATTTTTGTGAGCCCAAATGAGTCATTTGGAGTACTGTCAGAAGTATACCAAGGAAAAAGCATGAAGATTAATTAACTCAGTAATCAGTAGTGTGGGATTCTTTCCCTGACGCCCCATTCTTTGGAATTTTATTTTATTTTATGTTTATTACCAAGCATCTGGGCTATATGTTTATGCTAGGTATTTTTTAATACATTACTTAAGTGTGTTTCATATGGAATATCCCCAAGGGGTCTTCCTTGCATTGCAATAACACCATAATGCACATGCTCCTTGGCTTTAATGGTCTCAAAGGAGCATAAGAAGCTGCAGAAACAATGGCAGCCAAACAGCTGGTGTTCTTATTAGGAGCACTGCCACTCCTATCAGGTCTTTCTTGTTTGCTTGCTTTCCATTTGGGTGGACCCACAATCAACGTCAGTGGGCCGGGGTGTCTGGCTACTAGAGATGGGCACGACTAGGGAAAATGACGTTTTCGAGTTGTCGTGTGTCGGAAGCGGCCTGTGTCGGCTCGTTTCCATTTTTCGCGAAACTGTCGTTTCATTTTTCGTTTTTTCGTCTGTCGTTAAACTGGTTTGGGGGGTAGCGGGCTCCTGGAGGCACCTCTTTTTTGGGGGGGGTGCCTCCTATCCTCACCCGCTAGGGAAAGCAGGCTCCTGGAGACCCCTCATACATGGGGGTCTCCTCTCCTCACCTGCTGCAAAAGGGCATGCATGCATAGCCATATGGCTATGATTGCATACCCAGTTGCACACAGAGACACAGCAGACTGGCAGAGGCACCCCTCTTTTTGGGGTGCCTTCCCTGCATCAGTCAGGCCTCGGGGGCATGGTTTGCATGATGTCACACATGCTGCCGGCTGAGCCAAGCCTGCAGGAGTCACCCAGAGCCACAAGTGGCAGACTGGCAGACTCTGCACCCGCTGTGTCTCACTAAGAAGGGAATTGTACTTGCTAATAGTGCAATGCAAGTACAGATCTGGCTTAGGCAACAGGGTTAGCGCAAGGGCTAGGGTTAGGCTAGTTACGGGTGAGGTTAGGGTGAGTATTGGGGTGCACCTCTGGGGGCCTCTCTGACCCACTTAGAAGGACAGTGTACTGGCGTATGGGTTAGGGTTAGGGTTAGGGTTCGGGTTCGGGCTACGGTTAGTGGGCTTTTTATGCCCGGTTGGCACATCCCAGAAGTCTCTGTGGTCAACCTGGCCAAGTGGCCATGCGATTGGTGGAATGGCTCCAAAAATTTGCATGGTCACTCCCATGGCCAGCCCATCATTGCGCAGGTGTAAATAAAATAAAATAAAATAAAATAAAATAAAATCAATGGAGAGAGGAAAGAGGAGACATTTTGTTGCAAGAAAAACCCACTGCTACTGTAAAAATTCTGGCAGTTTTAAAATAGCAATTTTCGCATGTTTCTGTGTGGTGCTTGTGTGTTTTTGGACCACGATTTCAAAAAAAATTTGCGGTCGCCGCCCCATTTTGGATCCGTCGCCTGCACCGCATGGCATGGCGACTCGAGTCTGGCTGCCCAGGACAGGAGAGGGGGGGAGGCCGGGACCCCCCACCAGAAACCACCCCTCTGGTAGGTGCACTCTGCACTGCAGGCATATTTTCGCCTGCTTTTTGGCCCGGGAATGGGGGGGAGTTTAAAACTTTTTTTCTGTGCCACTTCCACTTGAATTGCGGCGGCCGGCGGCGAGTCCGGTGCTTTGCGACTGCGAGCGACTATGACGAGGATTTCCACCAACACCAGAGCAGCCCAGGACAGGAGAGGGGGGGTCAACCACCCTTCTGGTAGGTGCCCTGAGCCCTTACTCAGGCAGGCATATTTCTGCCTGCTTTTTGGCCGGGAATCGGGTTTTTGTTTTTTTTACTTTTAAAAGCTTTTTTTCTGTGCCGCTTGGCATCGCGGGATCGCCGCGATGCCAGGAACGACCGCGACAAATCAGACCCAAGTATTCTTTAGTCGGTTCGAGTTCGAGTTCTGGCGGAGTAATTCCCGTTACCGTTTCTGTTGCGTAACGGAAACGAGGAACGGAAACGGAAATGGGAATTCCGCCAAGTCGTGCCCATCTCTACTGGCTACCTGTCAGGACCTGTGGTTTGGCAAAGCGGTTGACACTTGACTAGACATTCTCACTTGATCTCATATGTCTAATATGGGAGAAATGGCTAGTAGCAATTAGAGCGGAACTGTACTTTTCAGAAACGCCGTCATTAGATTTTCAATCATATTATAATTCCAGGGTGGCTGTAGGGTGGCTGTCTCTCTGTTTGAATCTCTCTCTGTGTGTGTGTCTGAGCAATTCAATTTGCTACGAAAGCAAAGGTGAGTCAGTAAACAAAACAGGTTATGCGAAATGAGGAAACCTAGAATCACGTGACAAGGCCCTTGAGATATTCCCTTTTAAAAGGAAATCTCATATGAGACAGTGGTGTTCTTAGCTGCTCTTGAGGCAAGGTATTCCATGATGATCTTGAGGTGGGGACAGACTGTTCCTTAAACCTTCCCAGAACCCTGATATTAACCCCTGTCAGAGTTTATCTTATGGGAGCTCAGCTGCAATCGGGCTCCCAGACTTGGCACATACAGAGCCAAGCTGAGCTTCTGGCACAAATGGAATAAGGAAAATTAATATAGCCCCTTTGGATGCCCAGAAATTATTCAGGTGGGTGACATGTTAAAGCATCTTTAACCCACAATCTACAAATCCACTAGGCTAGAGATTAGTTGTCTGCCTGTTATTTTCGGCTGTGTTTTGCCCGACATGATGTTTGGAGAGCCCTGTTTAAGTGGTACCTCTTTTAGTAATTTCAGCAAACTCTGGAATGCATTATTGAAAAACAGAAAAAAAGAATTAGTGAAACAATCTTGAATTGGCTTGCTTCTCCCGCTCTTAAAAAGTTTGAAGTGCAAGTCATTTTAGCACCTTGACATTATTTCCAGCAATGGGCATCTGGACAAAAGATTGTGCCACTGATCTTCTCACTAGAATATATAGAATCTTCATTTCAAGCTGTGTGCCTCTGTCTTTGTATTCCTTGTTTTTCTTCAAACAATGACTCCTTCCAGTCCCTAACAACACACAACAAGTTCTTTTTCTTTATTGAATTCAAGCACCACCATGCAAACAGTGAATGGATTTCATTCTTGGGTGTTATACTGATGACAACTATTCTGAATATTCCATTGTCTGAAAATACTTCATGGTTTCCCCTCAGTTCATGGACAGAACAGTTCATTCCCAAATACACAACAATCTGGAACCTCCAGCAAACATACCAATTACTTCACATCCATCTCAGAGACTCTTAGAAATACTTGATATGCATTTTAATAGATAGCTTAATTCAGCTGCTTCTACGAAGCAGAACAGCCATTCTGTGCCATATATTTAAGTCAGCAGGTGGCATTGTTACTTGAAATAAAACAAGTGCAAGGACTACGCTGAGCATCACAAGCACAGTTTCATTGATTAATTGATTCAAATAAATTCAGCAAGAAGCATCCCTGATTGTGAAGTACATCTGCTGCTGTAGTGTTCATGTGAAAGGAAGGCAAACAGCTGACATGAAGATCAAAATGTAGTAGATTTCACGTGAATTAAAACACTATATTTTGAATTTAGTTGATTTGCTTCCATATGAAAGAACAGAAACACACAATAATCACTTATACAGGAAGAAGATAGAAAATGTGCACGTGCAATGTATCACTTTAATTCCTGTGTTGCCACATTTTGTCCCTCTCCTTTTTCCATTGCCAGGAGCAGAGTCTGAAGTTAGCAGGTGAAGAAAGGGTTACCTACTAGTTTCTGCACACCAAATGTGACTAAAGAGACAGGAATGGACCAATGTTTTGCAATGCTAGGCAAAGGCAAAGGCAAAGGCAAAAAAGGTTCCCCTGCACATGTCTGCTAGTCATGTCCAACACTAGGGGTGGTGCTCATGTCCGTTTCTAAGCCAAAGAGCCAGTGTTGTGCAAGTCTGTGGCCATGTGGTGGGTAAGGCTGCATGGAACACTGTTTACCCTCCCACTTTTTATAGGAGTACCTATTTATCTACTTGTATTTACATACTTTCAAACTGCTAGGTTGGCAGAACCACAGTTCAACCCTTAGGCATAGTATGACTGCTTTGTTTCTTTTAATCACTGCCTGAGTCTCTTTGGCTGGGGAACTTTTGGATGTCACCTATATGCTAACACAACATAGGAAATACACAACCCTACCCTTTTGGGGGAATTTCCTTATAATTCAGAGACCCTTGGGGTGTATTCTAGAAAAAGCCATCAAAGTGCAAGGTAAATAGAAAGTGACTGCCTCACACCTGAGTAACCACACTCACTTTGATTTAGGTATCTCCCAAACACATAGACATTAGCCCAGTCAGAAATTCATGTTACTGAGAAGTAGAGATGGGCATGAATAAAAAAAAAAATGGCATTTCGTTTGTCATTTGTCGTTTGGAGGGTCCATTTCGGTTCATTTCCGGTTTTTGTGAATTTTTGCAAAAAAATCGTTTCCGTTTTTGTTCGTTTTGTTACCATTTCGTTAGCATTTATTTCATTTTTTGTGATTTTTTTTAGCATTTTAAGCAATTCACTCATATTGCAGTAACGGAAACGAAACGCACGACAAAATTTCCGGTGTTTCTGTTCGTTTCGTTTCATTTTAGAGACAAAATTCATTTGTCATTTCGTTGCATAACAAAATGAAAAAAACGAAAATGGAAATGAAAAATTGTTCATTTCATGCCCATCTCTACTGAGAAGCATACCCCCTACTAGTTGGTGGTGATGCTTAGAACATACATTTAGAAAGCAATCTGTTCTGATGTTTGTTCTAAGCCCCCAGAGGCAACTTCTTCCCACTTGCATTCTAAAAAGGAACACGTTCTGTTGTCTATTGAAATTCATTATGTGTGGTGCTTACCCAAAATTATAAGCAATTGGAGGGGTAGGGCTCCCCCCCTTGCTGTTTTAAAAATACAGTGTCATAGGAACAGTGCTATTTCCCCCCACCAGTCAGAGAATGAAGGAAGAAAAGAAGGAAGGAAGGAGAAAACAACAATGAAGTTATGAATAAGAATGTATCTTGCTTTGTGGGGGGTGGGGTGGGGGCTGTACCAGACAATCAAATAGAACTGCTAGACTGAGAAAGGGCAGTCAGGTCTAATGGAGAATTGGATAAAGGAATTTGTCAGCAGCGATCAAAGAATCTGATGGCTCCAAGGGAGCCTGTAATTTTCCAGCCCCTCGTGCCAAAGCTTTGATCTGGAGTATTGGAAAATGAGAAAGGCAAGCCAATGACACATCACAAATGTTTGTTATCTCAAAGCACAACACAATGGTGTAGAGATCCGTCTCATCTTTTCCTGAGATGGTACATCTGGCTTTCTCTTAATATTTATTGTATAATAGCATGCTGCTGGCTGTCATTGCCCTTGCATCATGACCGATGCAGAAGCCTCCCCTGAGAAGTCAATCGAAAACTACCTGGTAGCACCACCTTTTGGTGATTCGGATTCATCGTGGGCTCTAACATGGCACACAACCTAGTTTCTAGGTGCCTAGTGCATCTATTAAGATTGCGCATTTTGGATAAGCTTGTCACTTAAAAAATACTTTCCCCCCTTTCATTCTTGCTCATGCTGCCAGACCAAGTTTGATACAATGATTCAATTAAAAAATACCTTTCAAGGAGCAAGCCCTGATATCTCTTCATCAAACTGCATTTGGTGTGCTCTCAGACCTAAGAAATCAATGCGCTTAAATGCAAGAAGACAGTAATGTAAGCAGGGGCCCTTCTACGGATATTCCAAGCACAGTGGAAACATTCAAACAGAATTATAAACAGATACATATTGTAGCAATATGAACAGATAGGACTTTCAGGAACAAAAAGAATTCCTGGTCCCATAATTCAGTGGGAACCCCTGAGCCAGCCAAATTATGGAACTGAGAGCTTTCAAATGAAAGAGGAAGAATAGCTGTCTTACTGTCATGCTGCTCTTCAACCATGTCTTCATGCTTCTGAAAAGAGTCCCACTGCAGCGTTACAAATCGCGAGGATTACCTGTGACATGCCAGGATGTATCGAGAAATGAGTCTACGGACCGATTTACCCATGCACCATTAAGAATTGCAAGAAATCCTCACTATTCCCAAAAGTGATATTTTCAAGGAAGAATAACCTAAATGGATGATGGAAGAAACATTCATAATTGCAAAGGGCAGAGGAGAAGCAAAAGAAAAAGAAGCAGAGCCAGAATCCTGGATGCAATTTTTCAGTGACTATCATGTAGAGACAAAGAAAACTAATGGTCACGTGGTCAGCACTGGCAGTAAAAAATAAAAATAAAATAAAAATAAAATAAAATAAAATAAAAATAATCCGACAGGATTAAAACAATAAAAACATTTATAAAAATATTTTTAAAAGACCCACCGGTGGGGTTTAAAAAATGAACCCGAACTAAAATGAGTTACAAAATGAACTTTTTTCTAAAAATTCATTTCATAATTAACGAACCGAACCAGACTGGAAAACAAACTGAACCGAAACAACTTACATTTTTTTTTAGTTCGTGCCCATCTCTAATACATACATACATGTATGTGAGGCCACAAAGCCTTCTAACATAGGCCGTTCTCCCAAAGGAGCCACATTTAAATGTCTGCCTGTCATGTGGGACTCCAAGAATAGAGAGTTCTGGGATCTGTATTTCAGGAGGAAGAGGAGTAGGGTACATTTCTAGCAAAGATAACCTGTGTCCTTCTTTAACATATTAGGAGTCTACCCAAGAGTTAAGTCAGATTTGTTACAATTTTGGTTTATGCTGAATTCTTCAACAGCGTTAAGAGCACAAACCCCTTAAAGCTACTATAGAATTAATGGCATTAATGTGAAAGAAAATGAGATAAGTGATTGACAGCACTTTCTCTGCTGGTTATTATCATCCACCAGGTTCTATAGACTATTAAGGGAAAACAGAACACTATTAAACACCTGCTGGAAGTTTGTAATATGTAGGACAAGAATATAGATAGGTGCTTCATGTAAACCAACCTCACCATGAAATCACTGAGGTCAAGGAAGGGGTCACTTAAAAACCATACAGCCACATAGAATGGACATCTTATGACAGTCTAAAATACTAAGTCATTGAAATAAAAGGAGGGGGGGAGCTCCCAGAATTCCATGTCTGTATTGCGAAATGGCAAATGTGTTTCAATGTAGGAAAATGTAAAGTAATGCATATTAGGACAAAAAAAATCAAAACTTGTTCTATCAACTGAGCTATATGTGATGGATCAGGAAAGAGATCTTGGTGTGCTGGTGAATGGCTCAAGGAAGGTGTCTACCCAGTGTGTGCCAGCAGTAAAGAAGGCCTATTCCATGCTAGGGATCATCAAAAAGGGGATTGAAAATAAAATAGCCAGCATTATAATGCCATTGTACAAGATGATTAGGCTCCTTAGATGGACAATAGTCTCAGTAAGCACATTAGATGGACAACGACCCACTTTTACAACCTTCACAACACCCTTAAAGTATGAAAGCAATAGCTCAGGACCAGAAACATCAGTATACCTCTACTTGAAAGTGTGTTCATTCAAAGATGAGGATGTACACATATTAGACAGAGAAGATAGGTGGCTTGAGAGAGGAGTCAGGGAATCCATTCATATGAGTGTTGAAAACCCCTCTCTCAAAAGAGGTGAGGGGGCTCAGGCAGAGTCTATCTGCTACTTATCAGGCAGTGAGTTCAACAACCCCCAGACAAATCAGAAATACTTCACACCTCCACCCACAAGGCCATGGCTAATGACTCATACTATATGGGTGTTGTAAAGGTTGTAAAGGTGGGCCATTGTCCACCTAATGAGCCTATTGAGACTACTGTCCATCTAATGAGCCTAATCAGGCCTCCATTCACCGTATGAGCCTATTTCAGACCAGGGTGACATGAGGTCAAAGTCAACTATAAAATGGAGGAATCACAACTAGCTTTCCTCAGACGGATGAAGCTGTTTGGATCAGCAGCAAAACGTTTCCATCTCTCATGAAAAGAAATCCAGTTGCCATGACTAAATAAACTCACTTGGATGACTGATAATCTTCACACATATTCTAATTTGGAGGTCCCTTCAAATATAAGATGCCTTCCCATCCTCCACTAGCATAGTGCATTTTTGTTATTATTTTCTATAGGTTTCTTATTTCTTATCTATATTTACTCAAGAGAAAATTTGCTATAATAACTGTTGAAGACCTTCAGCAAGACTTGAGATCAAAATGGCATATTGAGAATTCTCCTAAAATGATGTCAACTCCAGCAGAAAACCAAGAAAACTAATGTGCTTGTTCATCCCATCACACACAAGTTATCAAAGGACAGGCTAAGTCATCACTATGGCACACACAACCCATCCAATGCTATTGCTTCTGTGGCCTGTGCAAAAAAAAAAGAAAGAAAATCATATCCCATCCCTCATTTTGCTCATATACAGATGTGTAAAATATGTAATTTTTTTCTAGAGTGATGAACAATATTATGGTAAAAAAAAACTTGTCCTGCCCCCCTATATTGAGTGAAGATGATGAACGAAGTCAGGATTTGCAAACCTACATAGCAACCACTGTTTGCCGATCTTATGACCTTAGAAACTAGTGTGGGCCAGGAGTTCCCTGTGTTGTTGTTGTTGTTTTTGTTGTTGTTGTTGTTGTTGTTGTTGTTGTTCTTCTTCTTCTTCTTCTTCTTGTTGTTGTTGTTGTTGTTGTTCTTCTTCTTCAGCATCAGCATCATTTAATGATAAGCAGACTCTGAGGGTTTACTTCACTCACCACTGGACTGTTTTGTTTTAAAAACGGATTAAATGGTAAAGGGTGCTCTGAAGTACCATTTTGGGTCAATAGGTGGTGGATATCCCTAACCTATCATAAAGACTACACTGAATTCATTTCTCTGTACGGCTTGTTGGTAGTTCCAATAATTTCTTCTATGTAGAAATCATAAAACAATGGAGACGGAGGTACAGAGAAGCAAGGAATGTGTTCTTACTTGATAAACCATAGAGGGGGAGAAATGAACAGAGGGGAAGCTGTTTGAGTATAATGATAAATAGAGAGAAAGATAAATGAGGATGATGATGGAAGGAATGGACAACAGAAAGCACAGAGGGGGCAAAGGAAGAACATTGTGAGGGGAGTGGCAGATTAAAAGAGTTCTAACATTTTCAAAGCTTGGTATGTCTACTCGTATAAGTATACAAATCAGTAGTGGAAATATATAAACAGTGCCTAGGGGGATTTTAGCCAACTTTAAAATGAGAAAGGACAAGATGCATTAACAGCACTACAATTCTGTGTCTTTAATAATAAAAACGAAGCTCTAAGATGTTAGAACAGTGGGTGGTGTGGTGGGGGAGAACTGACTACCAGTATGTGGCTGATAAGACACATCAAACTTAAAACAGAATTCTCTCTGCTGGAAGGGAAAAAAGTTGAAAAATAAATGAACACCTGAAACTGATAAAATAACAGAACGTAAAAGATGCTAGCTGTCTTTCCTTTCCTTTCTTAAAACAGGATTCATCTCCCATTGGCTTTAGAATAGCATTTTTTTTAAAAAAAGAAAGTACTAAAACAGTATTTCCACAGAGGATCTTGATCAAGAAGTAGAGAAAATTAGGATTCAAATTACAGGAGGTATAGGTAAACCATATTCTTTATAGTGTGCCAAAGCTTGTTTTAATAGTAATTCACAATATATATTTATTTTCCCTTGCAATAATTTGCCCTCCACCACTTTAAATTAATTATTGTATTTTTCCATTTATAAGGTAACCCCATGTATAAGATGATCCCCACTTTTCCAACCCAAAATTATAGCAAGAGGAGGAGGAGCCTGTCTGGGATGGATCCTCCCTGCCTTTTATTCTTGGAGCCTTTCACAGCCAGGATCTGATAGTTGTGTGTTTTTCAGGGTGTTTTGCCATGTTCTGGAAGTTTTTCTTCCTGACATTTTGCCAGACTCTGTGGCTGGCATCTTCAGAGGGCAAGGAGCTCAGGGAATTCCTAGTTCAGGGTTACCTTGTAGTTGTGGCCAGGTATATTTTGGGACCACAAAGTGCAGCATACAGAGCAGAATCAAAGAACATGAAAGACACTGCAGACTAAAACAACCAGAAAAATCAGCAGTAGCTGCAAACACCCTAAAACAGGGGTACCCAAACTTTTTGTAAGGAGGGCCAGATTTGGTGGCTGAGAATGTGTCAGGGGCCAGTTGCTCCCTGATCCTGCCACCCCACTGCAAGCCCCACCCACTGACCCCTTGCAACCCCACCCGCAGGAAGGAAGGCAGGGATCAAGGGATGGAGGGAGGGAGGTGGAAACCAAGATAGGAAGGAAGGAAGGTGGGGAACAAGAAAGGGAGGGAGGGAGGGAGGGAGGTGGGGACCAAGGGAGGGAGGGAGGAAGAAAGGAAGGTGGGGACCAATGAAAGCACAGGGAGCCGTCGCCCCAGGTCACCCCTTGGAAGAGGTGATCTGTGTGACCTTGCACCCCCCGAAGCTCCCCAGCGGTGGTGATGGCTCACCCACCAGCCCACTCCAAAGCTCCTTGGCAGTGGCAGAGGCCCGCTGGCCTGCCCACCCCCACACATTCCCCTGCGGTGCCGGTGGCGGCAGACCACCCATCTGCCCATCAGCCCAAGCTTCCCAGCACTGTCAGTGTTGGCAAAAGATTTTTTTTTAAAAATACATGGGGCGAAGGAGGGGAAGGGAGGGGTGGGCCAGCCAGCTGCGGGCCACTCAGAATGGCCTGACGGGCCGGATTTGGCCCCCGGGCCGGACTTGGGGTGGGCCTCCCTAAAACAAACTGGACGTGAGATCCTCTTCCAGGACACAGAGGTACTGGACAACACTAGCAATCACTATGTCAGACTACACAGAGAAGCCACTGAAATCCACAAACATAAGCATAAAAATAAACAAAGCCTGGCTTCCAGTACTGAAAACTACAGCCTGCAAAAGATCAAAGTTCAATGATTCCCACCGAGCCACAAGCACCAGTGATCAGTTCAAGCAACAGAACAGCTAATGACACCCATCAACTGCAGAGAAGTATTGCTGCCTCCCCTGATTGCAATGAAACTTCTTAATCCCTCCATCACAATACAATGACTAACACCTATTCTCCTGCATATTGCAAGTTTCCTCTTTCCTACAACTTTAAAACCATACAGTCTCACTCACTCTATATCCCAGAGCACAGAGAGAACTCCTAGTTCCCTGAGCTCCTTGCCCTCCGAAGATGCCGGCCACAGAATCTGGTGAAATGTCAGGAAGAAAAACTTCCAGAACACAGCCAAGCAGCCTGAAAAATGCACAATAGCTATCAGATCCTGGCCATGAAAGACTTTGAGAATACAATCTGCAAGATAAATAAAACATCAAAGTTCTTTTCATAACCTCACAGAAGATTGGATACTTAAATTGCTACTTGTACAATTATATGAATTTAACTCTCTCTTTCTCTATAAATGGGACTTGTGGGGGACTGGTTGTATTAAATTACATTAGGTTGAACACATGTCTTTAACCGAAGAACTGTAGAAATTAAAGCAAAGCTACCAGTTGGGACATTGGCACTCAAGACTTCAGGGCTGGACTCAAAGATAGTACACTGTCCTTTTGTTTGGAGATCTGTATGAACAGGCTGTTGAACAAAATATATAAATTTTGCAGTAATATTTTTCTTGTAGCATTATGGTGCAGATTTTCTAATGAATTTGTTTATTTTCATAGAGTTTCCTCAGCATGCGGTTCATTCATTCAAAGTTTTTATTAATGACCTGAATCAAGGGGTGCAGGGAAGGCTAATCAGATTTGCAAATGACATGATATTGGGTGGGATAAACTAATTTAGAAACAAAATTTAAAAGGATCTAGTTTTGAGCACTTGAGTGAAAGCAACAGATTGAAATTTAACAGGAATAAGTGCAAAGTACTGTGCTTAGAAACCAAACAGACAGTTACAAGATGAGGGATACCTGGCTCAGCAATACTACGAGTGAGAAGGTTCTTGGAACCATCATAGATCGCAAGCCGAATATGAACCAACAGTGTGATATGGCTGCAAAAAACACAAATGCTATTTTAGGCTGCCTTAATTGAAATATAGTCTCCAAATGCTACCTCTACTCAGCACTGGCTTGGCCTCATGTACAGAACTGTGTCCATTTCTGGACACTGCACTTTAAGAAGGATGACAACAAACTGAAGCAAGTTCACAGGACATAAGGATGATGAAGGGACTGGAAACCAAATCCTATGAGGAAAGAATATCAGGAAAAAACATCCTAACAGTTGGAGCAGTACAGCAGTGGAACCAATTACCTCAAGAGGTGGTGAATGCTCCAACATTGGAAGTATTTGAGACAAATTTGGAGAACCACCTGGCATATATCCTTTGATTTCTATTCCTGCATTGAGCAGGGGTTTGGACTCAATTGCCTAATAGGGCCAACTTTATTATGCTATGATTCTTAGATTCTATGGTCTCCTAAATGGTGCTTGTTCAATTAATTGTGACAACAGCTACAGTATGTCATATGTGTGAGAAAATTCTGGAACTTGGAATATGTCCTGTTCTCATTTCTGAACCATCCTCAAAATACATTGCAGGGATCCCAGGAAAATAAAAATTAAGTTGGAGCTTGAAAGTAAATCAACATTTTAAGTATTTGCAATTAATGCCTCCATCCTGTAACATACAGATTGTTGTTGTTGTTGTTGTTGTTGTTGTTGTTGTTGTTGTTGTTGTTGTTGTTGTTGTTGTTGTTACAGTCATGACCGACTTTGTGACCCTGTGTCCATGGAGTTTTCTTGGCAGGAATAGTGGAGCTTGCCAGTTCCTTGGTGGTCACCCATCCAAATACTAGCCAGGACCGACTCTGCTGACCTCCTGAGATCAAGTGATATTGGATGTGCTCAGGACATCTACGCAGCGCAACAAACAGATAGCTACATTAAATTATGATTGTAACTTAATATTTCCTACACGACAATGAAGACATTTACTGAAAGTTCAATGAGAACTCTCACAGTTGTTGGAATGGTTTTTGCAGAAATGGCACAAACAGTGCAAATTGCACTGCCGTGTAGCAATAGCCAGCACCTTCTTACCTAAAGTTTTCAAAATTGTAAGTGTCATATTGTTGTTCACAACTTGTTGAACAATTGACCAGTCCTTCTGTGTTCACTCTGTGCTTGCTCTGTGAGCACTGTTGCTTCACAAAGCAAAAATATACTTGTGTAGAGACACTTTGTACAAATCATGAAACCTAAACCTGGACAGGGAAAACATGATCGAAGCAATATGTATTAATTAATTAAATCACAATGGACTGTGTCAACATAATACCACCTGTCTCATTCAGGAACAATTTGGAGATATTTGTTTGTACCCCTAGCATAGGATCCCATTCAAAAATTGAACACTTTGTGGTAGCTACCGCCGCTAGAATCACAATGTTAAAACAGACTCAGAAATCACATTTCTACTTGTGGATGCCAACAATATGGTAGGCTTTGTTTATTTACTTTTCTTTTTGGGTCTAATAAATCAAGATAAAACCTGCTGCTTGTAAATGCAGGAGAGCTGATTCAATACTGAGTCAGTTGGAAGGGCAGAGCTACTTAATCTCCATTACTATTGCCTATAAAATCTATATGCCTCTTAGAGGAGTCCAGTCTAAATACTTCCAACATACAATATTATACAATTTATACAGTGGATGTAGTCTTAATGGAATGAATATTGATATTTACAGATCAGAGTGGTCTCATGCTCCTTCTCTATTTCCATAACATATAACACGTAAGGTAATTGGATAGGAGAGAAGCTGTACATCAGATATGGGAAATCTTTGGCTCATCCAACAGCCCAGTGCTTAGGGTGAAGTGAGTTAGCATTGCAAACTTATTGAGTTGGCAGGGTCCTCAGAGATCATTTAATCTAACTCAGTGGGGTCTGGTGACACTAGTTTCATGAAGCCAGTGAATCCACACGGGGTTTCAGTTTGAACTTTATGGGAACTGTCCAAAGTGCTGAACCTTAAGCCACCCAAACAGCTCAACAGCTTGAGCAGCTCTTGGAAATCTCAAACTAAAACCATAATTAGATTCACTAGCTGAAAAGATCAATGAAAACTGGACTAGGTAATAGTCAGAACTGAGTCAAACAGGGTGGGAAGGGAATATTGTAATAAAAACTGATGCCAAAAATAGGAAATCTTCTGGAAAAACATCAGAACAATGGGAGAAAAGTAGCATAGAAATGTTTGTTTATTATTATTATTATTATTATTATTATTATTATTATTATTATTATTATTATTAAAACCAATGAATATTACTCTTTCATTCACCTTTAACTAACCCCAAGCCCACCAGAATGGTAAGCTGTGGCTTGGAACAGCAACTTCTGAGTAGGATAACCCAAACAAATTCATGACACACAAGTGAATAAATGCATCCAGCTGCAAAACACCCCTGGGAATGATATTTCAGTATCTGTTCTGGACAGGAAATCAATATTATGAAAAAACAGCCCAGAAAGGCAACTTCCAAGTAGGAGAGAAGCCAAATCCCCCTGTCCCATCCAACTAAAGGGGCCTTATGCAACCAGCCACAAAATGCCCCTGGGAATAACATCTCAGTGCCCACTCCAGGCAGAAAATCAATATTGCAAAAAAGGTTTAGAATGGGGACTTCAAATTTGGCATACCAGCAAAATTCAACTGTCTCATCCAGTTAGCCAAAAAATGTTGGATGGGATGGATGAATTTCCTACTCAAAAGACACCGTTCTGGGGTGGAGTTTTTTGCAATATCCATTTTCTGTCCAGAGCATATCCAGGAATCTTGTCCCTACAGACGTTTTCAGGCCAGTTGCATCAGCTCCTTCTTGCTGTTTAGAAGGTGCCATTTCAGGCTAGTCAATTCTTTCTCTCCCACTATCATTATTCTGCCTGAAAGAAAGTACTGTAATATTCTTCCCAGGGGCAGTTGGTCTCCATCTGATCTAGTTATCATAGATTTTTCCATTGTTTTCCATTCCAATCAGCTGCTTGGTGCTGGCTTGGGGCCAGTTCTCCCCTGCAATCTCCATTGAAATACATTGGCTCAATGCATTTCAATGGAGAATTTTTCCCCCATTGAAATGCATTGAGCCAATGCATTTCAATGGAGATGGCCCGGGACTGGAAAGGATTTTAAAAGGGGTGTGCCGCTTGTCCAGAGCCCCCGCGGGGGGAGGGGGAAGCGGCGTGCCCCTTTTAAAATCCCTTCCAGTCACGGTGGCAGACTTACCCCCATGTCTGGAAACGATTTTAAAAAGGGCACACTGCTTCTTCAGAGCCCCCACAGGGGAGGGGGATGTGGCACACCCCTTTTAAAATCGCTTCCAGTCAAGGAGGCAGACTTGCCTCCGTGACTGGAAGGCATTTAAAAAGGGGCACACTCCAACTGATTGGTGCTGGGGTGGGGAAATAAAAGTTTCGCTCTTTCTCAGTCAGCTGGAGCCCCAGTATGTAATGTGGTACCGCAATATAGCGGGACCACAATACATGAACCGTGAAATGGTGGGGGGTTACTGTAATGTTTGTCCATCACATCCCATTATTTTTAGCATCTGATTTTATTAAGAAGTACCCATTTCATCCTGTTTTGTACTGTAGGTTTTATGTAGTCCCTTGTAATAGCGTAAACCAAAAGTGGTTAGGGCATGGATCCTGAAAGGTGAGCCATGTCAGTCCTTAATTAAAACCTTGGTTAACGAAGAACACAAATCCCTAGTTAAAACCCTTTCACTCAATATGTCCTTCCTGTGATCCTTTGGTTAGAACTTGCTTGCATGCTCGCCTCTTTCCTTCCTTGTAAACCTTCCAAAACACATATCCCAAAATCACTCTTGCCTTTGCTCCAGTAACAAAGCCAGACCTTTGGCCTCTCTACTCTGATATTGTAGTTTCAGTAAATATGTGCTGCACATCCCTTTCAAAAGAACTCAGCAATCAAGAATATTATTCAGAGCTCTCCCCCCATTTCTCCGATGAACCCTCATTAAAAAAAAGTGAACATGAAATGAAACTGGGCATTTCAGGCTAATCTTCTGCAGCAGTAAATATTCTAAAACTACCGCAAACAATTTCCTATAGCTTTGGCAGGCTGTGCAGGAAGATTCCCTGGGGCCTCCTTGAGCAGAGAATGAAGTACCCCTAATCTTTCCAAAACTTCAGAGCAGAAACAATTGGCAAGAGTTTTGTGGAGGCCTTTTTACACTGGTTTTTATTTGGCACAGGAAAAGAAAGCTTCATGCCCTCATATTGGTGGCTACCCTCCAAACATCCAGGTAAAAAAAAGGAATAATAAAATTAACAGGATGCAATAAAGAGCTGTAAAAATTCTAGGACATTATATCCTTCTTAGGAACAGTAAGAGAACTGCTTCTCAATACTGAATTTAGTAAAATGCAAGCACTTAAGTTTGTCCACAAGCCTTAATTATTGAATTCTAAGATCACAGTTTTTAAAATAAACTCTTGTCCGTTTATTAATGCTCTGTACTTATACAGTGGTACCTCTACTTACGCGTTTACTCCATTCCGAATGCATGCTCTCAAGTAAAAATTAAGTATAGCAGCCTCACATAAGAATAAAAAAATAAAAATAAAAAATGTAAGTAGAGCAGACCGCATCTAAAATTTATAAGGTAGCAGTTAAAATGCCAACGGTTTTTCATTCTTAAGTCAAATTGCTCTTAAGTCGAGCCATTCATAGGTAGAGATGCCACTGTATAATGTAAGATCCACTGCCTGCCATCTAGTAGTAAGTCAGAACCAAGGTCTATTGTTTTGTTATGCTATTATGTTTTATTGTTTATTTATTGTATTTTCTGTTGGCTATGGTGTATATTTTGATATTTATACAATTTTGTAAACTGGGCAGAATATCGCTGTAGCTAGATGGAATATATAGATGGAATAAGACACTGGAAGGTTGCCATAGGTCAGAATCCACTTTATGGTAAGTTATTATTAATTATTATTGAATGACATTTGCAGTCAGTCTTAGTGTTTACTCCTCACAATTCCTTCTAATCAACAGGAAGACCAAACAGAACTGACTCCTCCTCCTCCTCCTCCTCCTTAAATTTATCATTCTAATGCCAAATTGCAGTAAGGGTGATTTTTGCTTGAAACCAAATAAGAAAGATGTCTTAGTGCTCACACTAATGTCAGCTTTAAAGAATAAAAATGGTTCCCAGTGCTGGCATCACCATGGCAACATACAGAGGCTGTGGCTGCACCAAGAAAAGTGAATAGATCTTTCTGGAAGCCCTCCCATCATTGCAGTTCCCAGGTTTCAGCTCATAAAGTTATTTTTAAAGCTTTCTTTTCCTCTGTAGTAATATGACATACAGTTGCTGATGGGAGAGCAATATATAAAGCTTAGCAATTTGCTTACCATATGAAACATATTAAAATACTATCTCCTTGTGACATGTGTGTAACATTTCTGTCAAAATATACTTTCATTTCATTTATTTGGGAGCAGGTGAAATATTGCCAAGTTCAGATTGAAGTCAATTGTCAGGTTGAGGGAAATGCATTAAGTGACATGGCCATAAGTAACTGTTTTTAGTGAAACTCAACTATCAGAGTGGTGTGGCACTAAATGGCACCTGACAAATCTTATAACTTTATGTTAATCAGTAGCAATTGTTAAGAGTCTCCAAGCTAAGTTAATTCCAGGAGTCCATAATGGCTGGATATCTCAGTATAGAATTTAAGACCATGTGGGAATTCCGTATCTTGTAATTGGATACTAATCAAACCATATTTGAGAGTCATTAGGCTTATTTTTTCTTGTTGTTTGGGATGACTATATTCTGAAATATTAAATTGATGGATGACTCATATTTATATGTCTTAGCAAACTAAATGAATCAAGTTGTTGAAATATAAACCTCCTATTCTCAAGATGTGTGGGGATTCCATACCCCAATAAGCTCTGAACCCCAATAAGTTGGCAAGCACCCAAGGAAGCTAAAGGTCTGGATTTTCAGAGATTTCCAGGACTGAGCAGGAACCCAGTGTGCTGACCCAGAGCTGACCTACTAAGCTCAAGGAGGTGGCAAAACAGATGGCAATGCCAGGAAAACAATGACAGGATATCAGGACACATCTGCTCCAGGCCCAAAAGCCCCTTCCTCTCTGTCCTTATCAATAACTAGCCAAGTATGTTCCTCCAGATAAGGTGCATTCTTGCCCCCACTGATGGAATGCATTATCGTGCTTCCTCTGCCCTATTGTGTTACTGTTATCAATAAAGACCAGACCTCTGAGTCCCAGGCAGCTGTCACAGACACATACACAGAGACACTCACACACGCACACTCAACACAGCTCATGAAGACACACAGAGACACAGACAGACACACGCAGACACGCAGACACTCACTCCCAGAGACACGCAGCCTGGGACCAGATATGATTGTACTCCAAAACTCTGTGTATGCGTAATTAATAATGCTACAAAGATGGCTGGATCAAGAGGCTTCTCGCCACTAGGATGAATCATTTCATTTTTGAAACAAACTCTGTTTGCTGTTTCATAAGAACATAAGAACAGCCTTGCTGGGATAGGTCACAGCCCATCCAGCCCAGCATTCTGTCTCACACAGTTGCTCACAATTTGCTTCAGGGTATTCCCAAACAGATGTCTTCACCAGCTTATGATTACCTGCAAATGGCATTGAGAGATATCCTGCCTACCTCTCCAACCCAGATGTTGTCCTTAGGAATCTATAATGATAGCCATTGATACCCTTGTTCTCTATGAACTTGTCAATCCTTTCTAAAAAATGTCAAGGCTGGCAGCTGTCACCACTTCTGGCAGAGAGTTCCATAGACCAATGATCCTCTGGTTGAAAAAGTACTTTCTCTTATTTGTTTGAGATCTGGCACTAAAAGGTATCATGGAGTGCCCTCTTGTTACAGTCTTGTGTGATAGGGAAAACAGTTTTTCCTTATCTTTGTCCACACCATGTATGATTTTATAAAATTCAATCAGATCACCTCTTAGATGCTGTCATTTAAAACTGAAGAGGCCCAGCCGTTGCACCCTCAGATGGTAAGGAAGGTTTTCCAGTTGTTTAATTATTCTGGTTGCCCTCCTCTGCACTTTTCTATTTCCATAATATCCTTCTGGAGGTGCGGTGACCAGAACTGAACACAGTATTCCAGATGGAGTCTCTCCATAGATTTATAAAGAGGCAAAATGACTCTTGCTGTCTTATTTTCTATACCCTTCCTAATAATCCCTAGCATTGAGTTTCACTTTTTTTCACTGCTGCAGCACACTGGGTTGACACTTTCATTGAGCTGTCCACCAGGACACCAAGGTCCCTTTCCTGGTTTGTTGCAGAGAGTTCTAACATGCATCACTGTGCACATACTAATGTTGAAGCTCACTCTCCCAGTGTCAAGAGATCCCTCTGAAGATCCTCACAATCTCTCTCAGTTTTTACTACCCTGTATAATTTTGTGTTGTTGGCAAATTTGGCTACCTTGCTATTTACTCCTACTTCTAGATCATTTATGAAGAGGTTGAAAATCGGGGGTCCCAGTACTGAACCTTGGGAGACCTCACTCTTTACCTCCCTCCACTTGGAGAAGCATCCATTTAGTGTTATCCTCTGTTTCCTGTTCCTTTGCCAGTTGCTGATCCAGATCAAGATCCATCCCTTTATTCCATGACTGGCAAGTTTATTCAACAGCCTTTGTTGTGGGGCCTTGTCAAAAGCCCTATGAAAGTCCAGATAAACAATATCAACTCAATCTCCCTTATCCACATGCTTGCTGACACTCTCAAAAAATTCCAATAGAATAGTGAGGAATAACTTGCCCTTGCAAAAGCCATGTTGGCTCTCCTTCAGCAGTGCCTTCTCTTCTGTGTGCCTATTAATTTTACTTTTAGAATGGTTTCCATCACTTTACCTGGGACACGTACCAAACTGACCAGTCAGTAATTTCCTGGATCACCTCTAGATCCTTTTTTGAAGATTGGTGTTACATTAACTATCTTCCAGTCATCAGCCACAACACCTGATTTGAGGGAACGATTATACGTCTATATTTTGGTAGGGCATCAGCAATTTCATTTTTAAGTTCCTTGAGAACCCGTGGATGGATGTCATCTGATCCTAATGATTTGTTAACATTTAGTTTAACAAGACATGTGAGGACCTCCTCCCTGATTATTTCTATCTGGCTTAATTCTTCGGTTTCCCTCCCTATGAAGATAGGTTCTGTTTTGCCATGTGGTCTCTGTCTTCTCCAGTGAATACTGAAGCAAAAATTCATTGAGTCTCTCTGCAATCTCTGTTTCCTCTTTAATAATCCCTTGCCTTCCATTGTCATCTAATGGTCCAATGGCCTTCCTAGTTGGGTCAAGGTCTTGCTTTGCTTTCCTGATTGTTGCCTTGCATTTGTTCTGGCAGAATTTTTGTTTCTGCCTGTTGTCCTCATTTGGACAAGCCTTCCATCTTCTAAATGAGCTTTTGTCACTTTTGACCACTTCCCAAACAGCTCCTGTAAGCCACATGTTCCCTATCAGATCAGTCACATTGACATTTTGTACTGGATCCTGTGTATTACTCAGGATCAGGTCAAGGATTCTTGTATCCCTAGTTGGGTCTTCAACCATCTGTTCCAGGGAACAATCCTTTAGCATATCTAGGGACTTTATCTCTATATCATGTGCTGAACAACAGTTCACCCAAGTCTAAATGAGGGTGATTGAAGTCCCCCATTATAACCAGGCTTCCCTTCTTAGATGCCTGATTTACAACATCCTTGTGGCCTGATAATTTTACCCACAGAATTTCTAATGGTGACTCCAAATCACCTAGATATTCGAGTTCATACGATTTTATCACTTATTTGACATACAAGACTACACCACCTCCCGTTTGCCCCTTCCTGTCCTTCCTGTACAGTTTGTAGCCTGGGATATCTGTGTCCCATTGGTTATCATCTGTCCACCAGGTTTCAGTGATGCCAATAATATCAATATTTTTATCTATTGTTAAGTATTCCAGCTCCCCTATTTTGTTCCGGAGGCTTCCTCCTCACTACTCAAGTATCCACTTTCCCAAACCAGATGCTGCCCAGCTCCTTTTGGCTTCCCCCTAGTTATCAGTTTAAAAGCTGCTCTGCAGCCTTTTTGATGTTTCATTTCATTTTGTAAGCTTATGAAGGTGCCATGCCAACCCTAACTGTGATTTCTACTATGACTTCCTAGCAGATCTTGAGAAGTTCCTTTTTTGGAAATCCATTCTTCCTCTGGGATTCTGTAGTCTGAAAAGTAACATTTCAAAGTTCTGAATCCTTCCATCTCCATTCCTAGCAAATGATGGCCTTTCTTCATTGCCAATACAAAGATTTATATATGTTGAATCATTTGTTTCTGCATAGCTCCACTCTACCATATCCTCTCATTAATCTGAGATTTTCTTCTGTTAAGGCAGTACAGAAATAATGCATTTGCATGAACATTTGTAAATGTGTTCTCTCTTTTAAAAATACATTTTTTAAAATTTGATATGCTTTTTGTATAAAAGGTTGCATCAGGTCATTTAGAAAGGCCAGATTCCAGTGGCTGGCTATGTCCTGTTCGATGCATTAGTCACAGAACTGTGGATCAGGTCAATCCTATCAGAATTCAGAAAAACTGAATTTACAAAGCATACCAGTCTTGAAGCCATGCATAATTGAAAAGTGGTAGAATTACTCTTTGGACTGCAGATGATTATCCAACAACTGATCTTCTGCAAGCAACATAATTTACTACCATTATAGTTGTTGTGCATTCTAATTAACTTGGAATCATGTTACTGTGAATCACTGTGTGTGTGTGTGTGATATATATATATATATATATATATATATATATATATATATATATATATATATATATATGCATGTTAGGGTGGATTCGGGTTTCTTCCCGTGTAGAAATCTGGTTGTTTTGGCGACGTTTCGACGAGGTCTCACTCGTCATCTTCAGGCTGGTGTTCTGGCTTCTTTCTTCTTGAAGCAAAGCGTGATCTCAGTTGAAGTCCTTCTATAAATACTGCTGGGGGGGTGTGGTTTGCTTGCTCTGTTGCTGATTGTAGGTTCGTTTGTTCTTTTGTGATTTGCTGTGTGGCTGAGGCGATCGTTAAGGGCTTAACTGCTGGTGGGTTAGATGGCTGTTTAGAGACATCATGTGTGGGTGAGGTGCTGGATGTGTGTCTATTAGCCTTTTGTTTCTTAACGACCTTGGTGATGGGTGTTCTGGCAGCATCCTGGGCTTTGGTGGAGTGGGGTCCTGTGTCAAAACAACCAGATTTCTACACGGGAAGAAACCCGAATCCACCCTAACATGCATACCTATACCCGTGAAAATCTACGAAAACATATATATATATATATATATATATATATATATATATATATATATATATATATATATATATGAAAATTAACACGGCTAACACTTTAAAAGAGGCTACTGATATTTAAAACATGCTAAATAATTCATGCTTCCTAATCAAAATGCATCAAGTGGACTTCATTTTTTCCTTGTTACCTATCAATGCCCCCAGAAACTTCCTCTGTGCTGAATTATATCCAGCTCTACCTTTCAGGTCAGGACTTTACTTGCCTCCATGATGAAAAATGTCTCTCTATGGTCCGCCATTGTCTGGAGATGAACTTTTGATTTTGTTTACAGCATTTTGCAAAGGCCCAGTTGCTAAGGGAACCATCTTGATTAATGCACTCACATGTATGATTTTCATCAGCTAAATCAAAGCTTGATATGAAAACTCCGAAGCTCAAGGACATCCCGTGGATTTGTGACATTTCCTGGAGGAATTGCCAGACATAAACCAGCAAAGGATGGATACAATGGGACTCATTGTAATTGCCATAGTGTCATCTGTCACAGATAAAAATCTCTCTGTTTGAGTTTGCCATCTTTGTTTAAAGGAAAATATGTGCAATTCCTCAGATGCTTTGTGGTGGTGATTTTTAATTCCCAAGATAAAAACACAAATCTGAGCATGGAATAAATTTTCAATGGCACTTCTCTTTTGAAACAAATGTTATGCTTTGTGTTTGAAAGGTCTTATTTACACTTATTTACAATATCAGGCAACAAAATTTAGGGCATGCATTAATGTTTTAAGAAATAGAACTACTGACTAGGACAGAACTATAAATATATTTTTAATAAGTCACAGAGAGAAGCATTTCTTCTTTCTTTTTTTAAAAATCTATCCTGTCTTTGCTATGGGGATAAATAAAAATTACAAAATATTCCAGAAGCCAAGCACCAGTACATCTTAGGTGCTATATTTTCCCACAACCTATGAAACTTTATCCTCCTACTGCACAGATTTTCAAAGGATTTCACTGACCACTGCCATTATGACACTTCTGAACACAACTGCCATACAATTTAGACCACATCTTGTTCCCTCTAACGGTTTGGAAATGCTAGAGGAACAGTGCCTTCTTCTGGAAATTTTCTCCATTTAAAAGACTACCCTGCCAAAGTCTAACTTGAAGGTAAAGGACCCTAGGGAGGCAGGTCAAGAACATTGAGATTGGCATCTGTCTCTTGGACAGCAGGTCTCACTCAGCTGAAATGCAGTATTATTCTGTTCCAGTTTTACAATTTCTACCTTTAACTCAGTACATGAAAAATATCTTATTAAAGCTTGTGCAAATCAGTGTGCACTTATTTGCAATATAGTTTTCTTTTTTGTGATATATAAATTACTACATGGGGCTATTCTCTGGATAGAGGAAATCTAGGAGGGGATTGGGGTTGCAACCTAGTTAGGTATTTATACTTGACTTGAGGATTATCAGTACATAAACATCAAAATGTTTGATGTCTTCAAAAGGGAATTGGACAGATTCCTGGAGGAAAAGTCTATCACAGGTTACAAACCATGATGGAGATGTGTAATCTCCAGGCTTAAAACCGGGGTACTTCAAGGGCCAGATGCAGGGGAGTGGTATCAGGAGACAGATATCTAGTCTCCTGCGCTCCCAGCCGCATCTGGTGGGGCCACTGTGAGATACAGGAAGCTGGACTTGATGGGCCTTGGGCATGGCTCTTCTTATGTTCTTATGTTCTTAAAATGAGTTAATGCATAGATAATTATGATGGGTTTATTCCACAGAGGAAAGAAAATATCTTGAGCATGAGACAGAGAGAGAACAGGAGATCAAAAGATGTTTTGTGAAAACATTAGTTGGAATGACATGACAAGGCTGGTTGTTAGACTATATGTGTACACACACACACACACACACACACACACACACACACACACACACACACACACACACACACACACACACACACACACACACACACACACACACACACCATCCTCTGCAAATGAATTAGGAGTAAACTTTCCAAATGTCACACTCTAGATTCTTATCAATATGTATCAACATCCTCAAGCTACTTCTCCGTAGTAAATGTCAGTTGAAATTTTTATGGCTTTTATGGCTTCTGTGTAATTTATAATAAGCTTTGCACATGACCCATTATTTTACAAGAGGGGGACAACTGTCAAATGAAGGCATTTGTAATGTCAAGAGTTCCATTAGAACATGACTTGAGGCTGTAGTCAAGGCTCTGAGCTACCGCAAAGTTTGTGTCTTTTGACCGAACTTCAGTGGAAAAAAGGTAAGGCTGTGTATTTCTAAAATTGTATTACCTTTCTTTTTTGGTGGTATCTTTCTGAAATTTAATAATTTAACTTACATTCCTTATAGCCTTATTATCTCTCCACTGTTTCATTAACTAATCATTACAGCATTGCAGTTTATAGCTTTTTTTTCCAACAAAGGCTGCAAGAGTATTAATGGGTAGCTTTGAGTTACAAAGACGAAACTCTGATTTGCACGTTTTGCCTGCAGCAGTGTGGATTGTATGCCATTAGAAATCTTTTTATCTTTGTTTTATATATATATTAAAAATCTTTTCTGTTTCATAGATAGATAGATAGATAGATAGATAGATAGATAGATAGATAGATAGATAGATAGATAGATAGATAGATAGATAGATGAAACAGAAAAGATTTTTAATTCTTCCTCCAATGATTCATTTCCTGTGGATTTTTCCTATTAGGCAATGAAGCTATGATATTAAGACTGAGTATATAAATAATTCCCATAATTCCTGAAGAAGAAAGTGTAATAATTATCTCCTGAACATTTCATTATGAATGGAATTCTGTCAAAAGTTTGAGAAGACAGCATTAATATAAATTAAGGTCTTAGGAACCCATTATTTTAAGATACATAAAATAAGGATTAACAAAATTTGGTCCAGGCCAACAAGAAGATTTTTACATGCAAAATGAAGTCCATGTTAGAAGTCAAGGGGGACATAAAATATTAAAGATACACATTTGAGGCCTTGCTGCTACTTCATATTTCTGAAGATTATATAAGAAAGAATGAATTTGTATAACCTTATACACTATGCAGAATATCTACAATGATAATCCCCGGGAACTGCATGTGGTGGTTATGCCCATTCATGACGTCTTTAATAGTTCAGAGAAGAACTGCTGGATAGTTCAATTGCATAGGTCTCTGCCTGAAGATTCAGAGGTTGGGAGTTCAATTCCCTACTGCACCTCTTTGAGAGGGCCTGGACTTGATGATCAATAGGATCCATTCCAGCTCTGTAGCTCAAAGATGATGATGATGATGATGATGATGATGATGATGATGATGATGATGATGATGATGATGATGATGATGATGATGATGATGATGATGATGATGAAATTATTACACAGCAGACAAGATAACTGCACTGGATTTTGTATTACAAATCACTAGATGAATGCTTTCCAAGCATTTAGGACTATGTGATGTATCGGCGAATTATGCGAGCAGATCCCAATAAGGTGGCTTTCGGCATCTGACTGATGGTGACTTTGTCAACTCCAGTTTCTTCTAGATATTTGCTTAATTCTTTAGGCACCACACCCAGCGTGCCGATTACCACTGGGACCACCTGTAGAAGTTTATGCCAGCGTCTCTGAATTTCAATTTTCAGATCCTGAAATTGTGGATCATTGATGTTGCTATACCAGCTGACAGTAGAGTCACTGAGAAACAATTTGAAAAAATTACCCAATATCAGGATCTGAAAACTGAACTTCAGAGACGCTGGCATAAACCGGTACAGGTGGTCCCAGTGGTAATCGGCATGCTGGGTGCGGTGCCTAAAGAGCTAAGCAAGTATTTAGAAGAAATTGGAGTTGACAAAGTCACCATCAGTCAGATGCAGAAACCCGCCTTACTGGGATCTGCTCGCATAATTCGCCGATACATCACTGAGTCCTAAACTCTTGGGAAGCGTTCGACTAGTGATTGGTAATACAAAATCTAGCGTAGATAGCTGTGTGGTTAATTTAATAATAATAATAATAATAATAATAATAATAATAATAATAATAATAATAATAATAATAATAATAATAATAATAATAATAATAATGAAGAAGAAGAAGAAGAAGAAGAAAGAAGAAGAAGAAGAAGAAGAAGAAGAAGAAGAAGAAGAATCTTACTGAGGGTTAACAGTTTCTTAAAATTGTTTCAACATTTTGAGACAATTGGTCTTACTGAGAATGACAGTGGGGAAACTATAGTTTGATCCTCTGTGTATCTGTAGTTCTCAAACCAGGTCTCCCTGGGCGAATCCCTGCCACTGTCTAGACAAAAATGTGTACGACACAGCAGGACAGACACAGGGAGATCAATCAGCAAAAGGTGGAAACAAGGTGCTAATTGACAGTTTTAACTTCTTTCTTTTGGTTCATTTGGTAGTTGCAAATGGGGATGGGTAAGGGAGGGGGTGGTATATGACCCATGTTTCTTTGTTTGAAGAATGGGGGTGTGACTTAAGAAGCAGCCTTTTACAACTGCCCTTATTGCCTCCAACAAGAATCTTTTCCTAGCTGAAAACAACATCACCTAGCCATGATTTTAAGAACACCATCTAACTAAATACTTTAAAAGTAACCTCCTGGTGAGGAACATCTTTCACCATGTCTGAACTTCTGGGACCTGCTTTGAAGAAGGACGATTTACACTCAAAAGCTGGCAACGTTCCTTTTTTATTTTTATTTTTAATAGTGGCCTATGAAGGTATCTCCTGTAACCTATTTTTGCAATTGTGTTTTGTGATGGCCACGTGGCTCAACTCCTTTTTGCCTTGATTTGGTTTTCCTAAGTGAAACTGTTCCAGCATTCAATTGAAACTGGGGGGGGGGGCAGGGGGAGACACTATGTGGAAACTAGAGGCACCTGGTTGATGGGAACAAAAACTATAGAGTAATTGTTTGCATTGGAGCAGTTGCCATGCCAACACTCACAGAAAATGGATAAAAGTGAATTGAACTGGATGAGGACAAATTTAAACCTTCATTGCCAGCTAAATAGCAACAACAATAATTCCCTGCTTTTAAAAAAAGCAGGGTTTCTACAACAGACTTCCCCATGTTGCATTGTGTAGTTGTGTGGTTTTAGTTGAAATTCAGTGTAAGTTGTAGAGTAAACAGACAATATATTCACCCCCTAAAATGTTCAAATTGACTGTGCTGATACTAGGCCAAGCTGAGGTCATGGTAAATCTGTATCTCCCCTAGCCTAAGGATATCACATCATTTAGCACAGTGGATGTGAGTCTGAAAATGTTTAAATGTAGTAAAATGTGGAAGTAATGAATATGTTAAGTATATATTAGGTACAGCATGTAAATAAATGTACAGTGTCAATGGGGAAAGGATGGGAAAACAACACCTTGCAACCTGCTCTAAAACAAGGCCAGGATAAACAGTTAGGGGCATCCAAAGAAATGCTACAAAGAGGGAATTAGATATGTTAATACATTCATCTCAATGGCTCCAGCCTCCATATGAGGAACAAGAAAGTTTAAAAGGTTCATCTACTCATGTTGTTTTTTGTTTGTTTGTTTGGAATTGGCCATCAGGATGAAGCAATGGTCTTGTTTGCAACAAAAACTGCTCAGACACGAAGGTCATCAAGAATCAAATGTCTGAAACATTGATGTGCTTCAAGGACTGACTTATGGATCGAAAAGATGAAAATAACCCGGGATACACTTCATTTTTCAAAAGTCCATGCAGAAACAGTGGGCAGTAGTTACAAAATCAGCTCACATTCGCAAAAATGATCATTGACATCCGTCGCCCAAATCTCCCGACTTGCAGGCGAGAAGAACAAGTTTGACAATCTAAATCAGGCAATGGTTTTTATCCCTGCTCAGATCCAAGATTTCATATTTGCTCTCACAGTAGGACTTGAGCCAAAAAAAGAACTTATGATAACTTTCTGTCATCACTTAAGCAATTAATGCCCATCTTATTCAGTCATGTCATGCATCTGATCCATCTGGATCAGCCCCATGGCAGATTGTTGGCAGATGGGCAACCAGGTGAATTAAAATCAATTTGCAAAACCAGGCTGTAGAGAAAAGAAAAAAAACCCACTGTTGTTAGCAAGAATTCCGCTGGCACCCACAGCCAGCCAATCCATTTTGAAGAGTTTTGCCAGCCTTTGAAATTATTTTTGTACAGTTCAGTGCATTTGTAATTTTAAATCTGACAGCTCCAGAGATGAGGTTGAGCAGGGTAACCAAGCTAATGTGCAGAAATTAGCTATTATAGGTAGGGTCGCACAAAACATTACAAATTAACCCTCTGTAAGTACTGCACAGCATTGCATTAAATTAGATTATCTGGTTGCTGTTGAATGACAGGGAGAAATCATGTGATTTTCAGTTGCATCTATGTCTTGCACAAATTTCAAAGAATTCTGTCTTGCCCTCTGAAGAAAATTTGTTTTATGATGGGTTTTTAAAGCATTCCCAGTTGTACTTGTTCATCCATCATGGAAACTTCTTTCATGATGTGATGCCTCTTCTATGCTTTACTCAGTGCCTTTTGAAAAGCCCTTCTGTGCTTTGCTAATATCCAAAGGTTCAGAATATTGCCACACTCTCTAGCACACATTTGAATTGCGAGTATCATTTGATCTGTAATTGGAATAACTGCTAAGGACTCACAAAAGAGAACCAAAAATGAATCCGAGGTGGGAAGAGACTGTGCAGCAAATTGGGCTACTACACATTTTGCCCATTTGCAATGTCGAGATTCAGATTTTGTAGTTGTTGCTCTTGGGACTTTGACACAACAGAAGTTGTGAAATTCCAGTTAAGACCCTTATCCAAAACCTGGGTTTCAAACACACCCTAATCTAGGAAGATGCTTGCATAAATATCTGTCCAAGTACATATACAGCAGGCCTGCCCAACAGGTAGACCGCGGGCTACCGGTAGCCCGCGAAGGGTTCAAAAGTAGCCCGCCAGCCATCAATTTTAAAAAAGTGAGGGGATAAGTTCTACACCCCTCCTTCCCCCATCCCAAGGACCACCACTGCCCCAGCAAAGTTCTGGGTCTGCCAGCCCACTATCTCAGCAGAGCGCGGCAGTCTCAAGGGCCATGGGGCATTGAAATCTGTTCCCTCCATAATGGATTAATTAGTTTTCAATGCATTCCTATTGGAGACCGCTGCTCTACTTCCAAACGTTTTCACTTATGAGCATGTGCTCAGAACGGATAAAATTCATAAGTAGAGGTTTTAGTGTAGTAGCCCTCAGGCACTTTGGGCCGGAAAAAGTAGACCTCAGCCTTTTCAAAGTTGAACAGCCCTGATATAAAGGGTGCACAAATACAATTTGCCTTGATTGGGTTTGAATTGTCTTACGAATCACAATTGGCGTTCTTCAAGATGAGTTGTATAACCCATCCAGTTTCATTTGTATCCAAATATTTGTGTTTGTTGGAATTTGTTGGAATTTGTATCGAAACATTTGTATTTGTTCGAATAGTGGAAGCAGGAGGACTATGGGGTGAGGGGACATAGGGCTCTGGTCTAGGATGGATAGTGAAATTCCTTGCCATTAACAACTACTCCAACTCCAGTGGGCAGGTACAGCATTCTCCCACCTCCCCCGTTGCCTTCATTCCTTCCCTAAAATCCATGTTATTTACTCAATCAGGCTTTATTGTTAAACCATAGGTAATTGCAATAACATAAAACATTAAAAAAAACCACAGTGCAGACACGGCATATATGTACATAGATATGCAATAAAAAAACAAGGAAACACTGTTTTACCTTCCCGCTTTTTACGGTGGTACCTATTTCTCTATGAATTACACATCTGGCCAGACAGAAATAGATTTCTAACTATACTAAGATGTTACTTGACATGCTTTATACAACATATGAGGAACGGAACACTCTGTCCCCACCATGGACATCTTCCTCACATGGAAAATATTGAGGCAATGGATGGAAAATGCATGTTCATATATGGAAAGGTGCTCAAAATGGGGCTGCATGTTTTCTCTAGAGGTCAGAGGTACTTTTCTGCCATGGTTTGTCAAAAAAGCAAAAAGCAAAGTGTTCTGCTTATATACCTCCACATACCACTTCAAGTAGTCTATGGGCGGTTTTTACAGTTTTAATTGCAGTATGCAGGCTACCCCCTCCTCCAGCAAGCTGCGTTCGCCTTTTAACGACCACGGAAGGATGGAAGGCTGAGTCAACCATGAGCCAGCTACCTGGGACGGAACCCCAGGTCATGAGCACAATTTTACCTGCAGTACAGGCATTTAACCACTGTGCCATAGGGCTCCTGTTTTTTTTTTTTGTTTGTTTTTTTTGAGGCTTTAAGGAACTTTTTCCCAAATGTAGAAGACATTTCTAGAAAACCTCAGAAGTAGTCTCTCCCTCCCTCTCCCTCCCTCTCCCTCTCCCTCTCCCTCCCTCTCTCAGCCCCCCTCTCTCATTCAAACACACAGACACACACACACAGAGACACACACACACACATTTGGATATAGGAGTGTTGGTGCAGGTGTGATTCTCATACATTCAGCCATAGATGGGTGTTAGAGATTGGAGCTCTAGAAATTTTTTGTGCAAGCAAGCAAGCAAGCAAGCAAGCAAATAAATAAATAAATAAATAAATAAATAAATAAATAAATAAATAAATAAATAAATAAATTATCAGGTTCATGCTTGACCAACGAGTGTCCACATGAACAGAAATATCACCATTCTTTCATAGCAATTCCATGAGACTTATGCTTGTACCTTTAGAAATATCAAACAGGGATGGTAGTTTTGGCACTAAACGTACTATAATTTCCAATTCTGGTAGTTCTACCTGACTTAGGCACAGCTTACTCGTACCTATATGTGGCTCTCCTGAAGAGAATACTGGTTAGGCCTTAAATAGTCCAGTTGTGCCCAGTTCTGGACACTGCACTTTAAGAAGGTTATCAACAATCTGGAAAAAACTTCAGAAGATGGCAACAAGGATGATCAGGGGACTAGAGTCACAGAGTCCAATCCCTTGGTTAAGGCAGGGATGTAAATTAAAAGATATCTGATGGTCTAATTTCTTTTGAATATGTTCAGTCTTGGAATTCTCCAACACCACCTGAGATAATTGGTTCAATTCTCAAACTGTTCCAACTGTTAGGCTGGTATTTTCCTGATAGTTAGCTCAAATCTGTCTTCCTGTAACTTGAGCCCTTTATTACATGCCCTGTACCCTGAAATGGTCCAGAATAGATCCTGCCCCTCCTCTGTATGACAGCAATTCAAGTATTTGAAAGTCCTAGCCTATCTCTCCTCAGCCTTCTTTCCCCATGGTTAAACATGCCCTAAGTGTAAAGTCTGCTAATAAAGCTCTCCATGGGCTGGCAATTATCTTTCCTCACACCTCAGCAACAGTTGAGGGCCTAAAATGTTTCCCTTTGTATTTATATAGCTGTAGGGAAATTGTGTGATGTGTTCCATTGGGAATATCCTCAATGTCTGCAAAGGGCAAAGGTCCACTATCAGATGAAACAATCTAAAAAACTTTTTTTCTTTTGTCTCTAAATTGCCATTTTACCTGAATATCAGGTTTTATCCAGATACATGGCTGTGGTCCCTTTCCATATTCACTAAGGCCCTTTGAAGGTTCTAGGCATTCTAGGCATTCTAGGCAATTCTTGGACACACTCTGTCATGCTTGCTACTACAGTAGGAACAAATTGAAATGGCAAGTTCAGACATACAATGACTGCCTCAATCACTTTGGACCATGCCTAAAGATCAAGAAAACTTAAAGGCTGTTACTAGAGATGGACACAAAATGCCAAAATGGCGTTCATTTTTCATTTTCATTTTTTGCTTCATTTAAAATGAAATAAATTTATTTTAAAATTCATTTTGTTTTTTGTATGTTAAATTTTCTAAATTTCTTTTAAAAAATTTCACATGCCGACCAGATGGCCCATGGGCCAGGTCAGCACCTTTTTAAATTTTTAAAAATTTATTTATATTTTTTCTTCCACTGGCCAGCTGGCTCGCAGGCCGGGTTGGCGTGCTTTGTAATTTTGTTAATTTTTTATATTTATTTCATGCACCAACCTGCTGGCCATGGGCCAGGTCAGCAGTTTTTAAAATTTATTCACATGCCAACCAGCTGGCCTGTGGGCCTGGTCTGCATGCTTATTTATTTATTTATTTATTTATTTATTTATTTATTTATTTATTTATTTATTTATTTTCACTTATTGTGCTGACCAGCTGGCCCATGCCATTTTTTGCGTTTTTTTGGTTTTTTTTTAACTTATTCATGCACTGACCAGCTGGTTGGCTGAGTTGGTGGATTTTTTAAAAAAGAACACTTATTGTGCCAACCAGCTGGCCTGCGGGTCAGATCGTCACATGTTTTAAAATTTATTTTTATTTTTTTAAAATTTATTCATGCACTGACCAGCTGGCCCATGGGCTGGGTCAGTGCATTTTAATTTTATTTTTTCACTTATCGTGCCAACCAGCTGGCCTGCAGGCCGGGTCATCATGTTTTTTAATTTTTTATTATTTTTATTAGAAATGGGCATGACATGAATTTTAAATTTATTTTGTTATTTGTTATTCATTTTGTTACGGAATTAAATAAATAACAAACAGACCCATCAAAGAAAAATGAAATGAAATGAAATGGAAATTTCCATTTTGTTCACTTGGTTTTTTGTTTTCCCATAGCAATGCATTGAGACAATGCATTATTATGGGGGAAAGCCGTTGCCCCCCACACACAATGCAGGGGAAACCACAGGCTTTTTTCCCCTGCCCAAGCCACCACCGATCAGCTGTAGCACGGGGCTTCGGCGGGAAAACATCTTTAAAAGCCTGGCCTTTCCCCTCAGGCCGATTGGGCATGATTGTGTAGGGAATTTTTTAAAAATGCCCCGACTAAGCCGTGGTCCAGCTGGTCGGTGCGATAAGTTTTTTTAAAAAAAGACCAGCTGGCATGCAAGTAATAAATAAATAAATAAATAAATAATAAATAAATAAATAAATAAATAAATAATAGTAAAATGTGCCAACCGGGTCCACAGGCCAGCTGGTTGGTGCAAGTAAAAGGGGGGGGGGGAAACGCACCGACTGGCTGGCGTGCAAGTAAAAATATGTTTTTAAAAAATGAAATTAAAAAATTAAAACACATGCTGACAGCGGATCAGCGTGAGTTAAAAATAAAAAATGAAAAAATGAAAAATGAAGCAAAAACATGCATTTTTAAAAAAAATCATTTTGTTTTAAATGAAACAAAAACTATTTAAAAAACAAATAACAAAATGAAACACCATTTTGCCATTTTGTGCCCATCTCTAATTTTTATTTTTTATCCCCCACCCAATCACACTCAATCAGGTAGGGGAAAGGGTGGGATTTTTAAACATTTTTCCCCACCTAAGCCCCATGCTACAGCTGATTGGTGGTGGCTTCAGTGGGGAAAAAAGCCTGTGGTTTACCCTGCGTTGGAGGGGGAACCGCCAGCTTTCCCCCATAGGAATGCATTGCTTCAATGCATTCCTATGGGAAAACGAAAAACAAAGCAAACGAAATGGAAATTTCCGTTTCATTTCATTTCATTTTTCTTTGATGGGTCTCTTCGTTAATGAAATGAATAACGAATAAGGAAATGAATTACAATTTTGTTGTGTGCCATCTGTAGCTGTTACCACCCATGGAATTCTCCAAATAAATGGATAAAACTTTTAAAATATGGATATCTTCTAGTATATTTGCTCCATCTCCAATATGTTATTTTATGTTGTTTAATTTTACTGTATTTTTATTATATTTACTGTATTTTGATGTTGATTTTACATTATATGTTTGTTGTTGTTGTTGTTGTTGTTGTTGTTGCATTGCATTGTATTGTGTAGTATTGATTGTTGTCAACCTCCCAGAGTGGCTTCTTTGCCAGATGAGAGGTATAAAAACCCAATAACTAACTAACTAACTAACTAACTAATATGATGGTGGCATCAGTTGGCGATATGCCAATATGTCTCAAATCTAAGATTTATAAGGCAGTTGTACACTCTGTTGCACTGAATGGCACAGAGGGCTGGGCAGCAACAATGAGAGAGCCACCTACATGCTGTGGAAATGCATAATATATGACAGCAATTGGTGTGATATCAGTCACAGAGAAGATAAGAGAAAGCCGGCTTTCTGGTATGCACATGTCCTCAAAGTGGCACCTTCTACTGTTAGCAAAACTGCTTACCACCTGAAAACTGATGGCAGGCAACCACATGGATGACCAAAACAGAGATGGCAGAACACTGCCAATAAGGACCTGCACATCATCAGCCTACACACTGATGATGCAATCAGTTAGGCAAAGTGGCATTTTAGCATCCAAAGAGCAGACTCTGTGCCTGTATGAAAATGCTAAGAAGAAGAAGACTGTGTCTGAGACTTCCCAAGAAGCCACCATGGTGACAGCACAAGGGCCCACAACTCCATGGCATCTTCATGGACCTGGTGTCAGTTCTGGCTCTGAGGTCTCAGAACTGGATTTGACTGACTTCACCCTACTGATCTGTGGATTAGTTTTAAAATCGTACTGTATGGAGAGAAATCTGTCATACATAACGAGCCTGTGATGATGGATATAACAAAGCAGCCCACTTTCTGGAGAGAAATGAAACAAAATAATATTGTCAAGAACTGTGTATGTTTCTGGAATGTTCTCCCCTTTTTTCTGGTCAATAAGTCATGTCAGTTCGGTTCTGTTGTTTAAAAATTTATGGCAGCAAGATGCCCAGGTCATTGGAATGCATGTAGTTTATATATTTTTCATTATTTTTGTACTCTTCGTTGTGACAGCTTTGTGCTGTGTTGCTATTTGCCTTTTCCGAAAGGATGTGGAACTTGATTGCAATAAACTTGAGTGGTTTTTGGATTTGAAGCTGCCGTTCATGTTTTAGAAAGCTGTTCAGCGGAACATGTTTCTCTCTCATTTTTCTTGTCCTCAGTGAATATCTGCAGACATCTTCAGTAATGTTTGGATTGTATTTTGAGCAGGTCACATAAGACAAGTCTTTCCTGCATCAAAGCCTGTATGCTATAGTGGTAAAAAATGCTAGACGAGGACTGAGGAGATCTGGGTTCAAAATCCCACTCGCCCTTGAAATGCATTGGATGGTGTTTGTCCAAGTTCCAGTCTTCCAAGCTGACCTACATCACAGTATTACTGTAATGAAAACTCAAACTAAAATATAGCCATCTTTAAAGTGCCACAGCAGTTTGTTTTTTTATTCCTTTTATTTTGCATAAAATGCTTGCACAGATTAACATATCTACTTCTTTGAAAACTGCCCTGTGTTGTAGCTTGTGCACAAATGTGGCATGCCTGTAAGCCACTTTTGTCTGTAGGTACATCAATGGAGACTAGAGATGGAAATGTTTCATTTTTCGTTTCTTCCCCCATTTCGTTTCATTTACTACAATACAATTTTTTTTAAAAAAATCATGTTGTATTTCATTTTGTTTCATTTTTATTTATTTTCTACACTATTGGGGCCCTGGCTAGCCAGTTGGCTTTATTTTATTTGGTTTTTCTCCCACCAATCAGCTGCTGCATGAGAAGCCCCAGTGAGGCCAATTGGTGCCCCCCCCCGCCAACCAGCTGGCACATGGCAGGCCAGTTGGCAGTAGGTTTTTTTCTCCTGGCAACCAGCTGGTGTGCAGGAGGCTGTTTGGTGGGGTTTTTACTTTATTTTTTCTCCTGCCAAACAGCTGGCATGCAGGAGGCTAGTCTTTTTTAAAAAAAAAATCCCACCAACCAGCTGGTGCATGGGAGGCTGTTCGGTGGGGTTTTTTTGTTTTATTTTTTCTCTCACTGACCAGCTGGAATGCAGGAGGCCCAGGGGAGGCCAGTCGGCAGATTTTTTTCCCCTCCCACCGATCAGCAGGGAAACTGGTCAGCATTTTTTTTTAAAAAAATAGCATGGACCAACAGGCTTGCAGTGCCCTGCCGGTCGCGCCCCCCCCCCATTTTTTTGCCTCCTCAAGCACCGATCAGCTGGGGCATGGGGCTTGGGGTGGCAATTTTTTTAAAAAAAATCCTGTGCTTTCTCCTACCGATTGGACACATTGGGGGAGAAACCACAGCCTTTATGGATAGGAATGCATTGCTTCAAGGTATTCCTATTGGGAAATGAAAAACAAAATAGAACAAAATGAAAAATGAAAAACAAAACAAAAACATGTTACGTACCCATATTTAATGGAAACAATGGTCTACCTATGATGTGTCTTTTATATGAATCTACAGGATCACATAGACTTTGTGTTTATAACTGTAAAGCTTTTGGGTTTACATTGACACTATGTTTTCAATGTTAGTTTCCATCACTCATAAATTTTCATGGAACTTTACTCCCCTTTAACTGCTCACATTCTCTTGTAGCTTTAATGTAATGTTGTCTATTAATGCTGTGAGATGTCTTTCAATTCCTGTTCTCAATACTTGAACATGTCTTAATTTTCCTGGACTGTATATTAGAGATGGGCACGAATCAAAAAGATTGCATTTCATTTGTCGTTTGTTGTTTGGAGGGTCCGTTTTGGTTCGTTTCCGTTTTTGCGAATTTTTGGGAAAAAAATTGTTTTTGTTTTTGTTCGTTTCGGTACCGTTTTGTTACTATTTATTTCAATTTTTGTGATTTTTTAAAAGGATTTTAAGCAATTCACTCATATTGCAGTAACGGAAACGAAACGCATGACAAAATTTCCGGTGTTTCTGTTCGTTTCGTTACATTTCAGAGACAAAATTCGTTTGTCGGTTTGTTACATAATGAAACGAAAAAACAAAAACGGAAATGAAAAATTGTTTGTGTCGTGCCCATCTCTACTGTATATTATTCCTCATTCTGTAAGCCGCCTTGGGTCCCTTTACCAAGGAGTAACAATAATATTCTGCAAAATTATTAATAATCTTTAAAATTAATAAAAAAATCTATTTAATAATATGCTTGGTATATTCTCAAAGGCTTTCACGGTGTGGGCTCTGATACCTGTTGTGAGTTTTTCAGGCTATTTTGCCATGTTCTGGAACTTGTCAGGAAGAAAAAAACTTCCAGAAGGTGGCCAAATAGCCTGAAAAACTCACAACAGCAATCTGCTTGGTGTTTGGGCCACATTCAGATGGGTTAACTTAGTGAGATCATTCTGTTGCACTTCCAAGATCCAATGATTTTTTTTTTTAAAAAAAATAACATTTAATATATTAAGGACACGTACAAGGTGGCTGATAATCAAGTTCCAATCCACACGTTAGTCGAAAAAATGTGTGTGTGTGTGTGTGTGTGTGTGTGTGTGTGTGTGTGTTTGTGTAAGTTCACAAAGAAAGTTTTGCAAGCATCTCTCATTAAGAAAGGGAAGTGTGATTTGTCACAATACAAAAAACTCTTGTTAAAGTAATTTTTAGACTTCATGTCAAGATGATGTGGACTTTACTTATCTGTAGTGCAATTATCGTAAAGGTTTAAGAGACTAAAATGTTTAAATTAGGTGTGAGTAATAGATTTACATTTGTTAATTGAAATGGACTGTTGTTTTTTATGGTACACTAAAGGTTTTTGTATAGGAATTAATATTTTATTCTGTGCTGTCTTCTTTTAATGAGTATTGTGCATGATCCCATGAACAGACGAATAATACCATGCTACCTGTTGTTTATTAAAGATTTATCTATTTTAGTTCTAAAATCTCTTTGATTTTAATCTCAGACTTTTAACACGTTGTTTTCCATGAACAAATCATCTGTTCTCTAGAAACCATTGGAACCCATATCTTCAGGAGCAGAAACAGCATTTCAGGGCTGCAAGTGGAAGACAAGAAAAACATGTGAAGACAGTGAGCTCATTGGGGCACCTGCTGGGTAACAGATGCACCCTTTGCTCTGGAAGAACCACTGGATTACTTCTTTCCCAAACAAAGAAAAACATAACTATTGGAGAACCTGGCTGCAGGGGTTGAAATCAATAGTGTATCTTCCAGGAGAAGAACAAGGCCCAGCCACCAACACTTGCCATGGGTGAATTGAATAGTACCAGAATATAACCAGAAGAATGGGATGATAAATCAGACCAGAAGACTCCATACATAGAAACCGATAGGAAGGATTGCTTTAAATGGGACGTAACTTGACAGCACTTAATTAATTAGGTTTCCTTATGGAAGCTGAATGAAATTGAAAGTACTGAAGATGTATATGGATATGTGTCCTCTTTAGAGGACAATTGTCAGGGTCTGGCAGCACCATTGTGCATCTCACACTAAGGCTCCTACACAGCTGTATGTAAAACTCTCGGAATCCTTGGTCCTTGGGAGAGATGAGATCAAACCTCCTTCCCAAGACAGGGATACCACTATGTCACATGGTTATGCTTAGCAATCTTTGAGTCTCAACAGTGCATCTGATGGAAAGGCTGAGCTGTTTTCTAGCTTCACAGAGCACATCTAGAATAGAATCATGGAATCATAGAGTTGGAAGAGACCTCAAGGGCCATCCAGTCCAACCCCCTGCCATGCAGGAACCCCCATCACAGTATTTCCAACAGATGGCCATCCAGCCTCTGCTTAAAAACCTCCAAAGAAGGAGTCTCCACCACCCTTTGTGGCAACATATTCCACTGCCAAACAGCTCTAACTGTCATGAAGTTCAAAACCTCTAAGAATAGGGAGCAGGATAATCCCCCCTCTCTGAGACAATGAAGAGTTGAACACTGCTTCAACACCCTGATGCTGATTAATAGAGATGGGCACGACTCATCGAAATTTTCGTTTTCGTTTTCGTTTTTTCGTTTTGTTTCGCAACGAAAACAAAAACGAAAAATTTTTCAGAAGCAAAACGACAACGGAAACGAAACGAAAATTTTTGCCGTGTTTTTCGTTTTCGTTACGGCAGACACATTGCATTGAAAAGAATGCTAACGAAACGAAAATTTTTCGTTTTCGTTTATGTTTTTCGTTTCATTTCGTACGAAAACGAAAACAAAAAATGTGCAAGAAAACCTCAAAAAATGAAAACGAACCGAAACGGACCCCCTAAACGAAAAACGAAAAACGAAAAACGAAAAATTATTTTTTTGAGTCGTGCCCATCTCTACTGATTATCAGTTCATTTTATAGTTGTGAGTTTTTCGGGCTGTTTGGTCATGTTCTGGAAGTTTTTCCTCCTGACGTTTCACCAGACTCTGTGGCTGGCCTCTTCAGAGGGCAAGGAGCTCAGGAGTTCGTTTGTTTGTTCCAAAATTGAGGCTCGGGGGAGCAAAATCTCCAAAAGGTTTTACCATCAACAATCTCACTTAAGCTATGACAGCTTTTTCCTCCTTATTGAATTGGAAGTATCTCTGTGTGTGTTGTGTCGTTACAGTCGTGACCGACTCTACGTGACCTCATGCCCATGGAGTTTTCTTGGCAGGAGTACTGGAGTGGCTTGCCAGTTCCTACTCCAGGCGCCTACAGCACCTGGTATTCCCTGGTGGTCGCCCATCCAAGTACTAACCAGGGCTGACCCTGATTAGCTTCCGAAATCAAGCAAGATCGGATGTGCTTAGGGCATCTAGGCAGTTGGAAGTATCTAGCCAGTTACTTATTTAGTTGCTTTGCCATTCAATTTGTTTTAAGCACATTTGTTTATTTATGTGTGTGAGAGAAGTTCTTATGAGATTGTCTACACTGCAAGCCATAATAGCTGTTGTCTAATGTGGAACAATAAAGACAGCTTACCAAGTTAAAGTCCACTTGAGACAGAAAATCCTACAAGTGCCCTCTTCTCTCCCTTAAACCAACAATTAATGTGTTATACAGTTAACCATTTGGTGTTCTTCCATTACACCCATATAAAGCAGCTCCATTTGTGGTCTCCCTCTACTGGAGGA
Organism: Phrynocephalus guinanensis; assembly: GCA_037367245.1. Taxonomy (NCBI): domain Eukaryota; kingdom Metazoa; phylum Chordata; class Lepidosauria; order Squamata; family Agamidae; genus Phrynocephalus; species Phrynocephalus guinanensis. The sequence continues at coordinate 13,899,231 of CM074748.1, forward strand.
GGGACCGGACAGCGATTAATAAGGCTGCAGTTGTGATCCAAACTAGGCACTACTCTCGCACGATCAGGGAGGCCAAAACATCATATTACTCCCTGAGAATTGATGAGGCCTCAAACTGCCAGGCGGAACTCTTCCGGGTGGTTCGAGACCTCACCAATCCTAGTCTGGCGAGGCCTCCTCCTACTGAGTTCAGTAGCGAGATGTTCGCAGCCTTCTTTAGATCCAAGATAGAGGCCATCCGGACCGGTCTTGACTCTGGTTGCCCTAATCTACCCTCGGCATCCCCGGCTGCTGCACCCCCTCGCTCTCCTCGCATGCTGGAGTTTGGGCCTGTTTCCTCTACGGAGGCCTCCAGGGCTATTGCCCACTGTCGGCCCATGGCCACCCATTTCAACCCTTGCCCTGCTTGGCTCATAAGAGCTGCCGGAGGGAGCATGCCGGAATGGGCTTCCACCATCGCCACTGCCTCCTTCCGGGAGGGTGTTTTCCCCTCACATTTCAAGGAGACTGTGGTAAAGCCCATCCTTAAAAAACCAGGCATGGCAGCGGATGAATTGGTGAACTATCGACCAATTGCCAGTGTTCCCTTCTTGGGCAAGGTCATCGAGAGGGTGGCCGCGATCCGGCTTCAATCATTCTTGGAGGAACAACACCTCCTTGACCCAAGCCAGTCTGGGTTCAGGTCTGGCCGGGGGACTGAGACAGCTTTGGTCGTGCTGCAGGATGACCTCATCCGGGGGGGCGACAGGGGTTGCTCTACCTTGTTGGTTCTCCTGGATTTGTCAGCGGCCTTTGATACCGTCAACCACGGTATCTTACTGGGCCGGCTCTCTGAGGTGGGTATCGGGGGCACTGTTTACAGTTGGCTCCGGTCCTTCTTGGAGTGCCGTCCCCAGTATGTGCAGCATGGGGGCGAGTTGTCGGCCCCATGGACACTCCCGTGTGGGGTTCTGCAGGGCTCGTCTCTCTCCCCCATGCTGTTTAACATCTATGTGAGACCGCTGGCAGAGGTTATCAGGAGATATGGAGTCTGCTGCCATCAGTACTCTGATGACACACAGCTCTATATCTCCTTTTCCATCTCTGCAGATGAAGCTGTCCAGACCCTCGACCAGTGCTTGGAGGTAGCCATGGCATGGACCAAGGCCAACAGGCTCAAGATCAACTCCGAGAAGACTGAGGTTATGTTCTTTGGGAGTTCCCCATCCGGATATGGAGGCCCTCTCCCCAGCTTGGAGGGTGTTTCCCTCCAGCTGGCGGACAGAGTTCGGAACCTGGGTGTGGTCCTGGACCCGGCACTCAACATGGAGGCCCAGGTGGCGGCCGTGTCCAGAACTGCTTTTTTCCATCTTCGTGAAATCACCCAGATTTGCCCATACCTGGATGGCAACTCCCTGAGAACTGTTGTGCAAGCGCTGGTGATCTCGAGGATAGATTACTGCAACACACTCTACATGGGGTTGCCCTTGAATCTCCTCCGGTGTCTGCAGCGGGTGCAAAATGCAGCGGCCAGACTGGTGGTGGGTGTGCGTCGTTATGACCACATCACCCCAGTCCTGGCTCGCCTGCATTGGCTACCCATTGCGTCCCGGATTAGGTTCAAGGTCTTGGTTTTAGTTTATAAAACCCTCCAAGGCCTGGAACCTGACTGCCTGGCAGAGCGAATCACCCAGTGGTCGACTTCAGCCCGCCCAACGAGGATGTTGCGGGCGCACTCGCTTTGGGTGGCCACGCCCAGGCTTCAACCCAGAACCGGGCCTTCTCTGTGGCAGGCCCCACTCTCTGGAACCATCTCCCAAGTGATGTGCACCTAGCAGACTCCCTGCCGGCCTTCCGGAGGGCGTTAAAGACCTTTCTCTTCCAGGAGGCCTTTGGTGACCTGATTTAGTTTTTTCCCCTCCTTTCTCACTGCCATGTGTTGTTATAATCTTCTAGCTGCAGTTCCCACCATCCTGCTGTTTGTGCAAGGTGCTTATTTTAATTTACTTTATTGTAGTATTGTTGTATTTGTTCAGTTGATTGTATGTGATTCGATGTTGTGAACCACCCAGAGTTCCAACAGGAAGATGGGCAGTATAGAAGCTCAATAAATAAATAAATAAATAATACTGGCAGGATTGGGTCTAACTATCCTTCTGAGTGTGAAACTCCACAGTGTGCCATTTATAGCAGTCTAAGGAAGATGGTTCCATTACAGAATATTACCAAATAACTAGTAAGATGGCTGGAACCAGGTGTCTGGTTCAGGTGTCTGGTTCAGAGCCAGAAGTTGGGACTTCCTGAAAATGATTACCATATGGTAGAATTGACTTGACAGCACATGGTTATTATTCAAACCCTGAAATGCTTCCTTCTCTTGTGAAATACTGCCTTGGTTCAACTTTCTTTCCTTTGCCTTTCTGCACTACACAAGAACCTATAATGTGGATTTTGCTATTGCAAAGACTCCCCCTTCCTGCTCCTACTTTTTCTTCTTATTGCATGAGTCAATTACCAAAATTCATTTACTGCTTCATTTTAAACTGGTGTCCACTGTTGCCTCTCGGATTTGCCAGGGAGCAAATGAATTTGTGTGTCTTGTATGCCTTTTCTTTCTGGACTGTATATTTTTGGTGAATTCTTTTTTCATCAGTATCTTAATGAGTAATTTCATGCTTGAACTGGAAAAGTAAAAGAGTGTTTGGGTGAGGGGTGGTAAATGTCTATGTTATTAGAGAAGCATTCCAAACTCATTTTGAGGGGTCACCTAAACCAACTAAATTGTTGATAAAGAAGATTCTGGAAAGCAAACACAAGTTTCTGATAAACTGAAGAGGCAAAAAATAAATAAAATTTTAAAATCTTGCATTTTGTTTATGGTTTCAATTCCATGGTAAGAGACATATTTTAGCTTTTGAAAACTGTTTGTAATATTGCTGTGTACCATGAGACCTCTGTAACTGTCTGATGGGTTTTTTTCCTGCTAGATTAGAGGAATTATAGAGCATGTGATCAGGTTGAATGTTTAGGCTCTATATACCCTCCACCCCATCAGACCATTTTAAGTGCCAATCTCCAAACCCCCACAAAAATCATTTTAACTCCCCGCTCCTGAGAGAGCCATGCTTCCAGTTGATATGTTTCTTAGGTTCTGCACGCTTGTTTTAACCATTTTAGAATACACACACACACACACACACACACACACACACACACACACACACACACACACACACACACACACACACACACACACACACACACACACACACACACACACACACACACACCAAAATCAATTCACCAAAGGATGAAATATTGTTTCCCTTTGGAGAAGAATGTTATGATGAAGAATCTGCCATTCTAGAAATTAGAAAATTAGAACTTATTTATTTATTTATTAACAATATTTTTATCCCGCCTTGCTCCTCAGAAAGGACTCAACATGCTTCACATCATTGAAAACACAATATTTAGAAGCAAACCCAGTAGATATACAAATATTAAGCAAGTGTTAAATAAGAATTTTGTTTAAAATGGTAAATAAAATCAATAATAAAGCACATTTAAAATAAAATGCAAAAAGTAAAGCAAAGTGTTCTGCTTCTATACTGCCCCATACCACTACAAGTAGTCTCTGGGCGGTTTACAATTTTAATTCCAGTGTGCAGGCTACACATTGCCCCCCCCCCAGCAAGCTGGGTACTCATTTTACTGACCTCGGAAGGATGGAAGGCTGAGTGAACCTTGAGCCTGCTACCAGAGATTGAACCCAGGTCGTGAGCACAGTTTTACCTGCAGTACAGGCATTTAACCACTGCACCACGAGGCACAGAGAACAGCAGTCCATTTAAAAACCTCAGATCACCAGTAGAGATGGGCACGACTAGGGAAAATGACGTTTTCGAGTTGTCATGTGTTGGAGGCAGTCCGTTTCAACTCGTTTCTGTTTTTCGCGAAATTTCGCAAAAATTAGTCGGTTCATTTTTTCATTTTTTCGTTGTCGTTAGTACTGGTTAGGGGGGGTAGCGGGCTCCTGGAGGGAGCTGCAGGAGTCAGCCAGAGCCACAAGTGACGGACTGGCAGACTCTTTGCACCCGCTGTGTCTCACGTACTTGCATGTAGTGCAATGCAAGTAGATCTGGCTTAGGGTTAAGACGGCTTAGCGCAACGACTAGGGTTAGGCTAGTTACGGGTGAGGTTAGGGTGAGTATTGGGGTGCACCTCTGGGTGCCTCTCTGACCCACTTAGAAGGACAGTGTACTGGCGTATGGGTTAGGCTTAGGCTTAGGGTTCGGGTTTGGGCTACGATTAGTGGTGGGCTGTTTATGCCCGATTGGCACATCCCAGAAGTCTCTGTGGTCAACCTGGCCAAGTGGCCATGCGATTGGTGAAAAATTTGCATGGTCCACTCCCATGCGAATGTGCAGGTGTAAAAAATAAAATAAAATAAAATAAAATAAAATAAAATAAAATAAAATAAAATAAAATCAACAGAGACTTTTTTTTGCAAGAAAAACCCACTGCTGCTACTGTAAAAATTCAAGCATTTCAAATAGCTAATTTTCGCATGTTTCTGTGGTGCTTTGGTGGGGTTTTGGGCAACGATTTCAAAAAAAAATTGTGGTCGCCATTTTGGATCCCCCGCACTGCATGGCAAATGGATGCGCCCTCCCAGTCTGGTACCAGCAGCGCAGCAGTAGCAATAGCCAAGGAGAGGGGGGCGGGGAACCCCCCCCCAAAATAAAACACCCTTCTGGCCTGGTAAGTGCCCTCAGACAGTTTTCGCCTACTTTTAGGGCCGGGAATCGGTTTTTTTTAAACTTTTAAAAACTTTTTTTCTGTGCCGCTTGGTATTGCGCGATCGCCGCGATGCAAGTAACGAGCACGACAAATCAGACCAAATTGTTCGTTCGTCGGTTCGAGCTCGAATTCTGGCGGAGTAATTCCCGTTACCGTTTCCGTAGAGTAACGGATACGAGTAACGGAAACGGAAACGGGAATACCACTAAGTCATGCCCATCTCTAATCACCAGTGATTGAAAAAATGTCTGCCTTAAGACAGCGAGGTCTTTGCCAACCTGCAGAAAGTTGGAAAGACAGCCTACTGTAGCTTTCCATGAGGTCGTGGAACTGAGATAAAGCCTCCCCTGATGATCTTAAGGCAGGCTCATAGATCAAGATTGTGGTCCCTTATATATCTTAGACCCAAGCTATTTAGTACTTTATAAGTTCATACCAGGACTTTGAACTGAAAATTGATTGGTAGCCAGTGGAGTTGCTGCAATAGGGAGACATATGTTCCCTTTAACCAGCTCCCGTTGGTAATCTGGCTGCAGCGTTTTGGACACTCCGGAGTCTCTGAATACTTTCCTAGTGACAGCCCTACATAGAGTACTTCCAAGTCCTATTCTAAAGAGGTGGACCAGAAGAATATCATGCTTGATAGTAAAATATCATGCTTGAAAGCTGCAGAGAGGTCCAGCATAACCAACAGGGGCTCACTTCCACCAATGTTACCAAAGCAGTATCCCTTCCATAACCAGATCTGAAGACAGAATGAACTAGATCCAGATAATCTGTCTCATCAAAAAACAAAAAACAAAAAAAAAACACCTTGCCCTCCCAGCATGAAATAACAAGGTGAGACACATGGCTTGGATTAAATAAGGGCCACAACTTTATTAACTTAATATTAACTTTAACTTTCCTTCAAAATCAAGGGAGCCTGCATAGTGTAAAAGGTTAGGAGGTGTCACTCAATCTAAGCATCAGCTCCGGGTTACTTAATTGAGGTCTCCATTAGAAGCGTGCTGCCCACCTGTTCAGTACGCCTCCAACCTTAAAGGTAGCATATACCTCTGGGCTGCCTTTTGCCATTTCTACACTACCTCTAAATTCACACTTAACATTACTTTGTCCAATTAAATCCTATTTATGGCAAAGAGCTACCAAGCACCAATTCAGGTGCTTATTCTGGGACCTCAATTGTAACTACTTACCTTTGCACAACCTGCCATTGAGACCTAGTCTAATTAGCAACCTACTGTAACTACTCTCTACCAGGTTGATGATGGGGTGGGCAAAAATGCACTGTCAACCACGGCCAATCAAGATGACAATAAAAAATTCCCACCTGTCCCTGAAGCGGCCAGCTAGTCTCAACATCAACCAGAGGGTGGGAGGGCAGGATTGCCACTATGCCAGAGTACAGAGCAGCTGAGTCTTGGGCAGTCATTTATATTGACTGCCCAGCCCCTGCCCCTAACTGCCTGGCACCACATTTTTTCATGCCCTTTTTGTGCGGGAGAACAAATAACCCCCTCCCTGGACTATCACCATTTTCAGAGGGGCTGTTGGAGTAGAGAAGCCACAAACTTCTCTAACAACTTTCCCAATAATTGGATATTAGAGACTGGCTGGTGGCTGGAAATTCTCTAGAACTGTAGGGTCCAAGAAAGGTCCCCCCCCCAATAATGGTATTCTTACTGCCTCCTTCAAGCATGTAACAATCCTGCTCTGCTGAAATGAGGCATTCACTACCCTTTGGACCCACTTAGTCAGTCCTTCTCTGGCAGCTTTTATGAGCCAGGATAGCCAAGTGTCTGGAAGACAAGTGGTAGCCTTCACTTCCCCAAGAGTCATGTCAACATTATCAGGATGCGAAAAGTGAAATTTGCTCCATAAAACAGGAAAAGCAGGAACCATAATTAAATCTACAGGCCCTGCATGAAGTATAGCATCCCATCCAGATTGCAGCCAAACGATTTTGCCTCCAAAGTGCTGTGTAAAATTTTCACAGCAATCTTCCTGTGGGCTTTGATGTAACAAGCCATTAAGTATTTGGAAGAGTTCTGCTGGGTGCTTGTGTGGCAACACAATGGTAGAACTAAGAAGAAGGAGGGGGCAATTTGTCTGTATTTTGTGGGAGGGGACACTTAGGAATGATTTTGCCAACTGCTCTGGCCATTTCTCGATTCCAGATATTAACCCAGGCTTCAACAACATCACCTGTCAAATCAACAGGAAACTCCCCAAGAGCCATCTAGAAATCAATTGGATCCATAACCCTCCTGAGACTCAACCATCTTAATCGGTCCCCCACCCCTGCAGAGAAAGTATAGTGAAAGCTTCCCTGAAAGCACTAGGAAGAAATAAATCACCACAGATAAATGGGATTTTAATAGAATTATTTCAAGCTACAGAGACTGAATCTGTCAACAAATATGGAAAACAAAAAAATGACTCACTGACTGGGAACATTTAATATACATTCCAATCCCCAAGAAAGGAGGCGTGAAGGACTGAATCATTGCTTTAATTTCTCATGTAAGCAAAGACATGTTCAAGGAGTTGCAACAAAGACTTTTACCTTACATGGTGCAAGAAATGGCTGCTGTTCAACCTAGATTCCAAAAAAGGAAGAGGCATTCAAGACCATTTTGCAAATTTCCACTAGCTACTGGAGCAGACCCAATAATTACAGGAGAAGATCAGTATATAGATTTTTTCCAACATCTTTGACTGTGTGGATCATGTAAAACTATGGGATGTGCTTTAAAAATGTGTGCATCAGATAGCCCTGATGTGTAACCTGCACTGAGGACAAAACAAAACAAACAAACAAAACTATTGTTAAGAGAGAAAATGGTGAGCCAGAATGTTTTCCTATAGGCAAAGTTGTCAGATAAATGTCCACCTGGAGGAGGCCCTGGGGAAAATATGCTCATGTAGAACATCTGGAGAAGTTTGTGGTGGACCTTCTCCCTGGTCCTGAAGCTTATCTGGACCTCTGGGGAGCATACCGAGCTGCACCGGCAGTGAGCAGACCTAGGTGAGTGCATCCAGCTTTCCCTCCTGTGCCTCAGAGTGATGGAAGAACAGAAACCAAAATGTTACAAGAGCTGGAACTCAGACAACGGCTTCTCCTTCAGATCTTAGGGAATGGTTAGAACGTCAAGCCAGCAGGTGTCTCCATACCCTAAACCCCATCCAATTAAGGCTTTATGCATAATAACCAACCCTTTGAGTTGTGTGCATGCCTCCAAATCAACCATCTTTGCTTTTGAAGGCTACAATTGCCTCATGAACATAGCTAGATATGCATCTTTGTACTTTCAGATGCCAGTTTGTTCAAAGTGTGCAACATGCTATTGATTTCTCTTTTTTATTTCTGTAAACAAGCTCTGCCTCACTGTCAACATTAGCTTTGATTTACAAAAGCTTGCAGGAGAGTAACAGCAATGCCCATGGCAGTATGCTGGTTGATGAGACGTTCTGACCTCTACCTTTATTACAGAAAACACTTCTGGAGTCATGGTTTGCAGAGCTGTAGGTACAACCTGAGTATGTCCTGTTATAACCCATGAACTCATGGACTGTGTTTACTTTTTGCTGAAGTCTGCCAAGTGATTTTCTGTCTTGAGGCACTGGAAACGCTTCAGCCTTTTAATTAACATTGGACCTTGATTCTTAATTTTTTAATGTGATGATTAATTCCATAGCAACTTTTTATTATAAATAATCACAGTAGCTTCTGAAAAAGATGCAAATTCAGCCACTGCTGGAATTTAACTGGAGAGTGTATTTGAATCCAAAGTAATTTTTAAAGGGTAAGATTATCTTTGAGAATTCCTGGAGAACAGGGGAAGTCCCCATAGTTTGGAGGAGGGCAAATGTTGTCCCCATTATCAAAAGGGGAGGGGGAAGAGGACCCAAATCATTACCACCTAGTCAGCTTGACATCTATTTCTGGAAAGATTCTAGAGCAGATTATTAAGCAAGCAGCCTGTAATTATTTAAAAAGCAATGTTATCATTACTAGAAGTAAACACGAGTTTCTCAAAATCAAGTCATGCCAAACTAATTTGATCTCTGAAAGAATTACAGTCCTGGTGAATGATGGGAACACTGTGGATGTTGCTTATCTTGATTTCAGTAAGGCCTTCGATAAGATGATGTACTTGCAATGAAGTCAGTAGAATGTGGGATTTGTATTTGGTTGACATATTGAAGAGTGAACAGGTTTGTTTTCCATGGCGTCAGAGACTAGGACTTGGAGCAGTGGTTTCAAACTGCAGGAAAAGAGGAAGAACTTCCTGACAGTTGGAGCTGTTCAGCAGTGAAATATGCTGCCACAGAGGGTGGTGGAGTCTCCTTCTTTGGGGTTTTTTAAGCAGAGGCTGGATGGCCAATTGTCAGAAGTACTGTGATCGGGTTCCTGCATGGTAGGGGTTTGGACTGGATGGCCCTTGAGGTCTCTTTCAACTCTATGCTTCTATGATTTTATGATTATTCTGAATACACTGTATATATGATTACTGAAATGAACACCATACAACAGTATTTTCCTCCTCTGATGCGGAATGTCTATAATTCACTGGACTGTTTTTATTTAGGTTGTGTTTTGGCTAGGGTAACTCCCTCACATATACCGATAGCACCGAGTGGTCCATCTCCCCAGCCTTTGAATGTCCTCAGGCCTATAGCCCAAAGCTGCCACCGTAGAGGCTGCGCCAATATGAAAGGAATGTGAGCAAGATCTAAACCCTGCCAACTCAAGTTGCTCCAGAGGCTGTCCTGGAACCTTGTCAGTAGTGTGTCATCCCCATCATGCAGCAGGTAACCTTCCAGGCTTCCTCTAAAACCCATATAACTATGTATGGCTCTAACTGGGCAAGTGGCCTCCCTGGAACATTGGCCCAATCCGCTCCATGCTCTGGACAGATCTCAGATTACTAGCCATAACAGGGTACTGCTGACCCAGAACCAGAATATGAAAAGTACATGAATGCCCTTTATATAAGATCCATGTATTTCAAGGGACTGGCCCCGCCATGGGTGCGCCTGCATCACTAGGAACATGCATGTCATATAGGCTTGCAACCAATTCACCCATGACTTCTCCGGCTTGTGCCTAAGCCTACATTCCTTATACTTTGGGTCCTCCTTTTCTAAATCCTTGACATCCATTTCCCTATTGAGCAACCCAAAAATATCCACATACTCATCCCATCATATTCGTTCCTTGGGAGGCTGTGCTAAATGCTTCCCCAAAGGTGCAGATAGTCCCCATATTGCATGGGTGCCGGGGTAAGCCCTGCGTACCCTTGGGCCACTCCCATGAATGGCCACTCAGAACCCCCACTACAACCCCTTGGGGCACTGGTGTCAGGATCTGTGCCAACCCCATTGGCCACACGGCAGGTACACAACCAGTCACATATGCTTGTGTAGTCAGGCTGCGTATGAGGCTGCGAGATCTCGCTGCTCGTTCTTATGCTCTAATCCGCCTGGGAGGGAAAAATGACCCGTGCCTCTGGATGGGCCTTCTGGTGTGTCACCCTTTTGTATAGCCCAATGAACCAATGAATCAAAAATTGCTTAAATGTTGATTTGTATTCATAGGGGCATTGAATAAGATGAATATTCATAAATAAATTAGAAATTTTTGACAAATTTTGTGATTTGATTTTTTAATTCATGCCCATCTTTAAGTTTCATGAAACCCCTGTCCTAAACACAGCATTACCTTTACATCGGCTTTGACCGAGCATCTGCTTTGTGGATGATGGTGGAAGAGGGAGGAAATGAACAGTGGTCGATTGATAGAATGGAGCATCCTGGAAGGGCTGGTTTGAGTTCTAAACAAGCACTCCACCCTGCAACATTTAGAATATGTGTGAGGGAGTCAGAATGGGAGGGAAGTGAGAAGGCAAAAAGGAAGAAATGGCAGGGTGAGCATGTAACTTTCCTCCAAATAAATTTCCCAACTAGATCTTTCAACCCCATCCTTATCCAATCTTCTCCCCTCTCCATTGGAAAGGTCCTCTAAATGGAGAGTAACTGACATTCCATGCTCTCTGGGATGCATCACTGGTACCAGAGGCTTTCAATAATGCATCATGGCTGATTCTGCAGGCTATGGTACTTCCAATATATTTGAACCGTCTGCTTTTGCCATCTCTGTGGGGACTCTGAATTATGGATGGGAACAAATGACATGTTCTGATGGTAGCATATTGGCGCCAGAAAAAGCCATGCTCCCTCAAACCTTTGTTCTGTTCAAAAAGGGAATGGTTGCAAAAGAGGAAAACTCTGTTGTATGGGTACAATTTTGTACTTTTTTAAGGTGCATGCCTCTTAACAAGCATCGTTGTGCACACTTTTTTGAGCAGATGTATTTGCTCATTGTTGCATGTATTGAATTTATAGGCAAATCATGCCCACTTTTTCTTCTATACAAATATTGCCCACACTGAATTTACAAAATTGAAAAAAGTGCTTTTACATGTTTTTTTTTTTAAAAATCTGCCTTTAATGTTAGGCCGTCCATTTCTCTGTAGCATTTCCCCCCAATACTGTTGAGACTTACCATAGCACATGTTGTAGCTGTTTTTAAATCTATGTAGAATGTTTTATATGAGTTGAATATAGCAACCATGAAATTTTGTTGTCCTTGCAAGGGGGCATTGACAGTAAAGATTCCTATTCCTATTCCTATTCCTATTCCTATTCCTAGGAACTGTGAGAATGAAATATGTGAAAAAAAGTCAAGGAAGGAAGAACGAAACAAATGGAGGAGAACCTTGGTTCAGCTAGGGTCAATGATGGACTTGTTTTTCATAGAATCATAGAACCATAGAGTTGACTGTGGATGGATTACTGCTCAATGCAGGAATCCAAATCAAAATATATCTTGCAGATGGTTGCATTTTCTCTTCAATTCCTGCAACGTTAGCGAGCTCACCAGCTCCTGAGGTAGTTGGTTCCATTGCTGTACTTTCCATTGCTCTAACAGTTAAGAAGTTCCCCCCACCCACCCACCCAATATTCCACCTAAATTGTGGTTCACTTAACTTAAGCCCGTTACTACATGTCCTACATTCTGGAATGACTGAGAACAGATCCTTCCCATCTTTCAAGTATTTGAGCAATGCTATCATATCTCCCATCAATTTTTTCTCTCTAGACTAAGCATGCCCATTTCCTTCAGTCTTTCATCATAGGGCTTGGTTTCCAGTCCCCTGATCATCTTTATTGCACTCCTTTAAAGTTTATTTATTTATTTACCAGATTTTTAGCCGCCCCACTACCAAGAGGTAGTTATTCCAGTTTATTGGCTGGGTAAAAGAAGTTGGTCTATTGGAATCACAGGTATTTGCTTGTATGCCAGTTGGCTACCACAGACATTTTAGGTACCTCTCCCCACTCTTAGTTTAGGCATTGTCTCCCCTCTGCCACTTTATTCTTACATTAAGCATGAGTTAGCTTCAGAGGACCGACTGACTGGCCAAAGATCAAGTGGACCATGGCAGTACAGGGATCTGAGCACAGGTGTAACAATCCTATTATACTGGGTCTCAGAGACTGGAAGTTGCATGATTTTGCTGATCTGGAGAGCCTCATGGCGCAGTGGTTAAATGCCTGTACTGCAGGTAAAACTGTGCTCACGACCTGGGGTTCAATCCCAGGTAGCAGGCTCATGGTTGACTCAGCCTTCTGTCCTTCTGAGGTCGGTACAATGAGTACCCAGCTTGCTGAGGGGGAGGGGCAATGTGTAGTCTGCAAAATTAAACTGCAAGCCGCCCAGAGACTAATTGAAGTGCTATGGGGCTGTATATATATATGCAGATAGCAAAAATATTGAGTCCTTCATTATCGCTGGTTTAAACATGTCTCATACATTGAGAAAAGCTGAGAAAACATTTTAAAGCCTTCTGAGACTTCACATATCCATGTGAGAGTGTGACATGTTTAGCTCTTCATATTCCAAACCAATGCCTCAGACAGCCTAGTTTGGGGCAAACTTGGGCAAGTTTGCTGCCCCCACTTCTTGCCATTCCACTGGCAAGTAAAAATCTTCCTTTTTAGGTAGGCTTTTAACTTAGGTGAATACGTAAGGTTTGCTGAACATATTGAACTGAGGTGGGTTTATTAATAAAGTGCTTTTCAGCAGTGGTTTTTACAATTATGTTTTGGTCAGTGTTTAAATTATGTTTATTTTGATGTTTTATCTTGCTATATTTTAACTAGTGTGCTATATTGTTTCACTAATTTTGAGCCACCTTGTGTCTCCTATCAGATGAGATGCACCATATTAAATAGACCGACCGATAAACAGACTTCTGTAATCAAGTGGCATTGTTTAGTTAATCTTTTCCCCTTAATACTTTTGAATGAGGCTTGGTGTAGTATCTGGGGCAGTATGAAATCAGTGGAGCCCAGGGAAACGTTGGGCCTTCTTTAAATATCAGCCAATAGAAATGCAGCAGCAAAGTGTTTCCTGCTTGTTCTGTCTGGTTTTGGATGGATTTACCTGCATGCTGTTCTGACCTAGTTTCTTGATTTGTTCCTTAACCAAGAGAAGTAGTACACATTATTTACATTCATGGTTTCACTCTGTGAATAATTGGGGAAATTTGTAATCTTGCTCTTTCATATTGGCATTACATTGTGTTGCTCCTTATTAAAATAGCCCAACTCGTTCTAATCTATGGCTTACAGATACTTACAATATATATTTTTTGCTTTCATACTAATATTATCGTATTAAGGTCACTTGCCGTGTTTTAAAATGGCTTTTAGAAGGGGTCACTGCTCAGTGCAGCATCTGTTCAGTTGAATAGAAAATCTAAACAAATATCCTAGTTTTCCCACTCTGATAATCATTCTTTTTTATGATGGAATACAGTTGGAATGGATAAAATTTTCTTTCAGGTATTCCATCCTACAGCCCTTATGATGAAGGATAATGGGAACTGTAGCCCATTATATGTGGAGAGTCACAGCTTCTTTGTCTTTGAACTATAAGAATGGAAGAAGCTGTATTTTCTGATCCATGCTATTTTCACTGGATTTTAGACATAATTCCACTTCCATATTAATCAGAAATTCATAGACCAGAATCTTATTGCAATTTATGTACACATATGCTAAAGAGCGTAACATACTAAGACAAATTGCCACTGGCCAGAGGGGATGGTTATATTACTAGGTATGTGCCTGTTTAGGAACCAGGTATGTGCCTTATAGTACCAGTAACATCTTGTTAGTTTGCAGCAATTTGCCATGGGGTGTTATGAAATTTAACATAAACACACACATAGTCACCAACAGGATCCTGGCCATAACTCTTCCCAAATATTTTAAAAAAACAATATTCATTGTATCCGAATACATCTGAAAATACACAAAGGCATAGTTTGAAATGTATATGCTGTCAAAGTTTGAACTACAATGTGTGCAGTGGTGGAAATCTATTATACCCTAATCCAGACATTCACTCAAGGATTAAATCCTTTTCCAAATGCAGTGGTGCTCGACAGAGAAGAGCACTTGCAATGCTTCAGCATTTTGGCATGGTTCAGTGGATCAGGCCCACAGGTTTTGAAGCGGGAGGGGCAGGGAAGCCTGCAGCACTGCTTCTCATGGGGCAGCTATTGGAGGAAGTGGGGCAAAGAATCGCATGCAACACCTATGGGGATTCTTCATGCAACACCTATGGTAACTACCCATGCAACACCTATGGGAACAATCCAAGCCAAAGTGCCCATCTCTAGTCCTAGCCCAATTATTAAAACTGACTGAAACGGTTATCTGTATGAGTAATTTTTTAAAGCATAGCAAATTGTCAGTTGATAAAAATGCAACGTCATCAGAGTTTCGGACTGTGCATGTACCACTCAGCTGATAGGAAGTGCAGGCACACAGATAGCAGGCCTTTCTACCTACTCCCGCCACTGCTGCTGGCCCGTAGTAGACCTGCCACCACCCACCATAGGCAGAGACAGCAGCCGGCTCCTAGAATTGAAGCCTGTTGCCTGTGAAGATGGCAGTGGCAAGAGGTGGCAGTGGGAACAGGTAGGCTGATGGCAGTGGTGATCGGAGGCAGTGGCAAGAAGGCCCATAGGGATCTGACAAGGTGTCTCAGACAGATGGGTCAAGTCATGAGCCCTTCCCTCCCTCCCTGAAACCCCTGAGTCAAGTCTAAGTCAAGCTGCTGGTGTAACTGAAGCCAGATTCAAGAGCAAGTCACAAATGTATGAGTTTACATTCCTGCTATTGGCAGGTATTGCATTCGCACAAATAGCAAGAAACAATGAAAATTGGTGGTGGGGGGGGATAAAGGGCTCTGATTTGAGGATGAAAAAGTGGTGGTGAAACAACTCGGTGCCAACAAGTACCTCCTTCTTGGGTGTTCTGTGATGGGGGTCCCTGCATGGCAGAGGGTTGGACTAGATAGCCCTTGAGGTCTCTTCCAACTCTATGATTCTATGAGTCTATGAATTCCTCCATACACCTTCTCTCTCCGGGAGCCACACAAGTTACTCCCTGGCCTCCCATTGCCCATTTAGGAATCCTTTCTGTGTTGAGCTTGATTGCCCAACTTTGAGTCCCTCTGGGTTGTTCAAAACAAATCTCCTGCTCTGGACATTTAACACCAAAGATAAATTTGGCAGTCCAGAGATCTCAGATTTTTTTCACTTCCGGTTATACCTCTTGTTAGATATGAAGATACAGTATACCACTGCTTCACCTTGTTTTCTGAATAAATTGTAAATGAGAAGCATATATCTAGCTGAAATCATTGCAGCCATAATCAAGAATCATGTTTTCTATACTGCAAAGTATATATGTAAGAAGGATAATCATTCAGTAGTCTTATACATGTATTCTTTATCATTAATCACATTTACCTAATCAATCATTGAAATCAATTTAAGGGACTCGAAATGCTGAGTTCAAAAGTCCTCTGTATTCAATGGCTGTATTCTAGTTGGGGTTAACAATTATATTTAGCTGTTGTTTTCAGAGCACTTTATTCCTGGCTGGCTATATATAGTATTAGATTGGAGCCTAAAATAAATTATCCTCTGATGTGATGGGGGTCCCTGCATGGCAGGGGATTGGACGAGATGGCCCTTGAGGTCTCTTCCAACTCTGTGCTTCTATGATTCTATAAATGCCCAGCCATCCCCATCATTTTCTGAAAAGTTGTCCATTTATGGTGAGCTGCAATGAAATCTCCCCTTACCATTGTGACAAGGAGGTGCAATTTGCTAGCATTGTGAAGGTTGGGATTTCTTTCTTTCTTTCTTCCTTCTTTCCTTGCTGTGATATTTTAGTTGATTGTGAATTTCCCTCACATTCAGAACTATCTTGATGCTACCCTAAGTTAACACCTTGGGGAGATGTGGTTTGAATGACACTATCTACTCTGACTTAGTTAAGGGATCTCCCATAAGCCATTTCTGGATGGCAGCTTGTGTCACAGATGGCACAAAAGATCAGAGAATTTGGCATATCATTTTCTGTTTGGATGCTAGAACTATCTTGGGAATCTTCCCCCCCCCCACTTTTTTCCCTTTTTCCCTTTCCCTTTCCCTCCCCAGCGACTTCAGTTTCCTTTCCTTGACAGTCCCTTATCTTATCAACAGCTTAAACCATGTTTAGAAATAATGATAGTAGCACTCTGCTTTTAATGGCAAATTATTCCCCAAACTGTTGATCTTTATTACAGATTTGGCCCATGTTGCAAAATGTGACAGCAATTACATGACTGGGCTGTCTAAACCTCGCAGGCTTTTATTTTATTTTATTTTATTTTATTGTGTTGTAGCTCTTTGGCTGTTGCTGCTGGTCTCAGGCAAATTAAACACGACTCTGCCCTCAACTTTAACTATGACTCTGCTTTCAACTTGCTAATTTAATCTCCCTTCTTTCAGCAATTTCTGTTGGACTCTCTGGGTCAAGCATAACTTTGGAATTCAGCAAGAGGGAAGCTAAAATGTCTCAGAATGTGTACAAGTGCAGATTTGCAAGGAAAATCATATGGGGATGTGTCCAGTTTGACAAGA
This sequence comes from Phrynocephalus guinanensis, assembly GCA_037367245.1. NCBI lineage: Eukaryota > Metazoa > Chordata > Lepidosauria > Squamata > Agamidae > Phrynocephalus > Phrynocephalus guinanensis. Next base: position 13,916,069 of record CM074748.1, read on the forward strand.
GTTAGATAAGGAGCAACCTGTCGGCCCGCATGCAACCCCCAGGGGCAGCTTTTCGATACCCAAAATTACCCTAGAGCTCATCTCTTGGGAAAATAATGCAACCCTCCCAGTCCCCAAAACTGTTTTAGGAGTATTATTTTCTCTTTGAGGGCATGAGGGACCACCGAAGACATGCCAAGAAACCCCAAAATAGAAAGCAGGAAGTGCCCAATCTAATACTTCCTGTTTTGTTTTTTTCTGGCCCTTTCTGGACATTCAATGCCCCATAGAGCAACACCCTATTTTTAGTATAGAAAATTACTCTGGAATAGGCCCATCAGATCATTGGGGATTTAGTGAGTCAACTCCTCCATTGTTACCATTTATTAAACAAGGTCTATTATAACTGTGTCATAGTATTTTAAAGTAAGAGTAGGCCCATTTGACTCAATGAAGCTTAACAAGGAATTGGCTTGCCCCGTCCTTATTCAGTCAGTTGGCCTATGCCAGTGGTGGCAAACCTTTGGGAAACCTTTGGCACTCCAGATGTTTTGGACCACAACTCCCACAGTCCTTTGTCATTGGCAATACAGGCTTGGAATTCTGGGAGTTGTGGTCCAAAACACCAGGAGTGTACCTATGGCCTATGCAAATGCAGTTCCCTATGCTAAGCAACATGTTTTGGACAGTAAGTCTCCTGGTGGAATCTGGGAGCAAAACAAGATGTAGCAAATCTCTTGATTAGATAGATACACTGTGTGAATGGTTGCTAATAGAAATGGGAATCTTCTACTGCAATCCTATACAAAGCCACCTGAAAGTAATTCCCCTTGAATTCAGTGGAACTTGTATTCATTTACTTCTGTTTAGGATTGGAATAGACTCTTATTAGTCTGACCTGGTAGGCCATTAGCTCACAACCTTGAGTAACCCAAGTGTTTTTGACAAGTAACTTCCAGAAGCCTTCACCACTATCAATGCTGGTTGGAGTTTATGGAGTTGCAGTCAAAGAACACTTGAGTTATTCAAGATTGGGACTTTCTTTGGTAGAAGGAAACTGTGCATGTGCATTGGCCTAGTATGCTTGAACAGCAGCAGCAAACATCTGACAGGGAAACTTCTTATAAGTTTCCTCTGTGCTTTTTTGAACAAATGCTTTCAAAATCCATTAACATTCCAGGCGACTTGTCGGTAACAACATAAACCTCCTATTAAATGTGTTTATATTCAACAACTTTCCTGCTTCTGTGTGACTCTTAAAGAAAATTGTTTTTGTGTGTGTTTCATTTCATTTGTACAGTTGGTTTAAATGCTTTTGTTTCTTGACTTACACCTAGATGTATATATTAATAAATCCAATACCATAAGGACAATTTCCATGCAGCACCTCTTGTCTCTCTGTAGACGTGAAGCCATTAAACTTTTAAACATCTTCAAAATTCACCTATACAGGAGACCTAAAAGTTATTAATGTAATAATATCAAGCCCATTAAAATGTGAATGCTTACCAAAGTGATACCCAGTGGCCATTTTAAACTTTAATGGTTTGGCTTGATATTTTTGTAAAACACAACTTAGATTAATAGGGCAAAACAAAATAAATTACCTTTCCTTGAGCGGAATAAATAAAAGTTGTGTGAGTATTTCAGGCACAAGTATTTCTACTCGAGTTCATTCCATCAATATACAACATCCTCTACTATCTCCAAGCATGTTACAAGGTGCCTTAATTTTGTTTACTGGGTAAGAGATTAAATTGCTTCCATGAGGGTTGAATGCAACATCTGAAGGATATTTCTAAACCAATCTTCATTTTCTGTACTAAAACTACTGTAGGTCAACTTTTGGGTATACAAAGCATTGTTGAACAGAACTGCTAATTTTTTATAAGAGCATTAAAGGTCTTTAGTAGTATTGCTGTCACCAGAAGACTTCATTATGGGGGCCAAAAGTGAATCTAATTGTGGAGTTTCATAATTAGTTGATGCAATATCCAATTAACCATCTTGTTCAAGTACTTGTTCTAGAAGCATAAACTTGATTAGATAATCTATAGAATGACTTGGGGTCCCAATGAAGTGTAATGGGGAAAAACCATCTGACACCCTGCTAAATCAAGAGGAGAGCATGTAGATTTTTTAGGATAGATATCATGATTGCAGTGGTACCACACTTATGTTACTGACAAAGCAGTGGCAAGTTTATAGATTTGTCAGTTCTCACAGTTTAATGGAAGAAAGAATTCTAACTGACATACCCAGTTTATCTGAGGTTCTGAGTTCCTTAGGATTCTGATTCTTTATGATTCTGTAGCCCTATCATTGCACCAAACATAGCTAAGGTTTTAGTTTAGTTTTAGTTTTATTTATGATTATGATTTATGATACTGCCCGCTTGCAAAAGCAACACAAGGCGGTCAACAACAATAGATTAGCATTAAAGAAGGAATAAAAACAGAAACTATACACAAAGAAATCAATACATGTATAAAAATACAACAATATAATAACTCACAAGCCTTACCTGAGAGGAAAGTGCCAGAACAGTGACACTGTAAGCCTTTCTTTAGAGCTTAAGGTCACTACTCTTCATGCATCAAGAATTTTATCCAGTCAGAATAAATCAGTTATAAACACAACAGGGAGCAGAGGGAGGTGAGATTCTCAGAGGAATGTTCATCAAAGGTTCTGGGACTCTAGACATAACTATGCAAATAGAAGATGAGATCTGGACTTCCACATTGACTTCCATCAAGGCTCTCCTGGCAGCACAAAAAGAATTTATAACTCCCAGCCAGCATCTCCCTGGTGTCCAACTTTCTCCAACTAGCACTAAAGGCAGCCTTCAGATGCTGGTTGAAAAATCATAGAATCATAGAGTTGGAAGAGACCTCAAGGGCCATCTAGTCCAACCCCCTGCCATGCAGGAACCTCCAACAGATGGCCATCCAGCCTCTGCTTAAAAACCTCCAAAGAAGGAGACTCCACCACCCTCTGTGGCAGCATATTCCCCTGCTAAACAGCTCTAACGGTCATGAAATTCTCCCTAATGTTTAAATGGAATCTCTTTTCCTGTATTTTGAGACCATTGCCTCACGTCCTAGTCTCTGAAGCCATGAAAAACAAACCAGTCCCTTCTTCAATGTGACATCTTTTCAAATATTTAAACATAGCTATCATATCCCCTCTCAGCCTTCTTTTTGTAAGTCTTGACATTCCCAGCTCCCTAGGCCACTCCTCATAAGACATTTCTTTCAGACCCTCAGTCATTTTGGTCACCCTGCTCTGGACCCATTCAATATTATCAACAACCTTTTTAAATTGAGGTGCACAGAACTGGACACAGTACTCCAGACAGGGTCTTACCAGAGCAGAATAGAGTGGTACTATCACTCTACTATGTACTTTTGCTCTATCCTTTGCAACCTGCACCTTTCCGTTGGACAAAGAGGCTTAATGCCTACTGACTTTCTGATACTTAACCTATGAACTGTGCTAACTCTGGAACACCATTGAGCATGAGAGTACTGAATCTTCCTTCCATACCAGCTTACCCACAGGCTCCATGTGGTCTTTTGTTCTGAAGCTGAATCAGGATAGGACTCTGGTAAAATTATTTTTCATGTTTATCAGCCATTAGCCATGCCAAGTGCTGGCTGTGTCCTGATCAGCACCACCATGACGCAACGAAATGACAGTAGATATGGAGGGACAAAATGACAGTACTGTGGAGGAAGCAAAGTGGTAACCAAGCTGTCAACACAGCTGTTGGTGGGGCTGCTTGCAGTGGCAGTTTTTTAAAATCCTTTTGGCAACAAAAAACAAACCAGTGCCACATCCACAATTAATTATGAGATCCGCTGCAGTAAAAGGGGACATAATTGGACTGTAAATAATGGACCCGACTTACTGGGTTCAGAGTTGTGTTCCGCTACCAGCCAGACCTCCGGGGGCTGGAAGATGGCACTGGCTGGGGGCCACCTATGTGGAACCACTCACACCGCGCCGGGCACCAGGGCCAATCACGGGCGCCCAGTAGGCTTTGCAGCTGCGGGCATCTGGGCACTGGCCGGCCTGCGCAGGTGCAGAGGACCCACCACCACTGGCCCTTTAAAAGGGGCCCGTGGCCTCCGAACGCCGCCATTTGGTTCCAGTGACAGCAGCGTTCGGAGCTTCTCTGTGCAGTCTCCGAGTTCCACGGCAGCACCGGTAGAGCCATCAGTGGTGGCAACCACCCGGAGCTTGCCAGAGAGGCCCCTGCGGCAGCAGCAGTCCTCGTGGGCGGCAAGGAGTGAGGGAACAAAGGCGAACGGCAGTGCAACAGCGCGCGCACAGCCCCAGCCTCTCCAGCGTTCACAGAGCTGGCACGGAGCCAGCGCCTGCCAGCTGACGAGCGGCCGGCTGAGCCTCATCTGGGGGAGTAGCAGAGTGCATCGGCGCTCCGCCAGGTCCGAACCAGAGAGGAATGGAGGTGCCTGGGGGGTGGGCTATAAGCCGGCAGGAGTGTCCCACTCTCTTGGTCTATCAACGGGCCATAATAAGACAGCTGGGGGCTGCATGCTAGTCCAGCTACGAAGCCGCTTTATTCCAATCAGCATTCACCTTGGCATTTTACGGTGCTTTCCGAGTGGGCGAGCTAGTTGCCAACTCACACAGTGACACAAAGGGCAGGGCCATACACTGCTCTGATGTCACTACGGAGTCAGAGCAGGCAACCCTGTTCCTCAGATCGTCAAAAACAGATCAGGTTGGCACAGGCGCAAGGGTGAGGCTGCGTGCACAACCAGAACACCTCCCCTGCCCCATTTGGGCACTGAAGGCCTTCCTGAAAGTAAGACCAGCTAAAAAGGGCCCCCTACTAATCCATAGGGATGGCCACCCACTAACAAGGTACCAATTTGCTGAGATACTCAAGAAGGCTCTTAGCAAGGCCAGATTCCGCCCCTCTGAAACTGGGACTCGCTCAGAGTAGCATCCCAAGCCGCGGTTTGCACGCCATGAAGATTGAATGGTTGGGTACGAGAGGGGTGCTCTGCGACCATCTCCTGCTGGCTGTCTGGAAGCATGCCAAGCATCACAGCCATCCTGATGCGTTGATAATCCAGCTGGGCGAGAATGACCTCACTGAATGTAAAGGAATAGATCTCATCCTTGGCATGAAAGCGACCCTCGAATTCTTCCATGAATCTTTCCCGGATATGACAATCATGTGGTCCAAACTTGCTGCAAAGGAGGTCATGGAGGGGTGCTGCAAACCAACAGGGGGTGGAGAGGGACTGCAGGAAGGTCACCTCAACCATTGGGAACCTGGTGCGGCAATGGGGAGGGGAAGTAATCACTCATCCTGACATTTCTTTCAGGGATAACAGACTGTTCCGAGCGGACGGTGTGCACCTGTCTGACGCCGGCATGGAGCATTGGCTGGAGAGCATCAAGGCAGCTTTGGTCAGATGGTTGGAGCTGCAGTACTCTGGTGGGAGGCAAGGGTAACTCACCTCTGGTGGTGGTTTGGAGGCATTGGGACCGGATCCAGGCGGAGGTGGCTGCAGGACGGAGCCTGTGCGACATGGACTCTTCAGGTGGTAACGGTGGACCAGGAGAGAGCTGCTAGTGTCCCATCTTGGGAGGGACATCAGATGGCTTTTCCGTTCAGCTTGGGACGGAAATCTTGAAGGAGTCTGCGCCCATGGGGGTTTCCGTAAGCTGAGTAACAAAGGGTGCTGCCACCTGGTGGCACCACCATGCACATCGGGGGACAGGAGGGTTTCCTGATGGTGTTGGATCTGACCCAATGCCTGGGCAGATTACTGCAGATTGTAACCATTCCAATAAAGCTGTGGCCTCCACAATTCTCCCATAAGGTAAAGAGTGTTGGTGTACTCAATGGGTTTTAACAAACAACAGGGCTTGGGTGATGGACCACAAACAGCTTTCATACACTCTGGTCCTATCTCTCCTCCAGATATGGTGGTGCTGCCAGAATGGAATGGCAGCCATTTGCTCGGTTACTTTCTTGAAAGATATGGTAATTGGTGGCCTTAATTATCAAGCAAATGGCTGGTGGGGATGTCTTCTGGGGATTGCAGTCTAAAAACACCAGGGTTAGCCAAGGTTGGGAACCACTGATATACATTTTGAGAGTAATTAATGGCAGACTGAATTGCTGAAGTCTTCCACCTGACACCAATGCTTTGACTATCATTTGTAGTCAAGAAGATCAGCTACTCTGGAAGGATTGTTTTGTTATATTTACTTCAGTTTACCTCCAATTCCCACCTCATTCCTGAGAAGGCACAACACATGAACATGCCTACAGACTAACTACATCCCCCAGTGAAATAGCAGAAAGACTGCTATTTCCAGACTTCCACCTGTTTTTGTCTTTATTTGGATTCCCCCTCACATGGTTACTGCAGCTTGCTAGATTCACCTAGAATTTTCTTGTGGGAACTCCATCTCTGATGCAGCAAAACAAAACAAACACACAAAAACAAAGACAAAACAAAAACACTCCTGTTTATACCTTCCAGCCTTGAGCACGGGAAGATGTTTGATGCTTGAGGGTGGCAGGAATCAAGAAAAATTGGCTGAGACTCTGTTCTTCAATTTAATTTACTTAGAGGTGAAAGCTGATATTCTGAATTTAAACTGACTCCAATATTCCAGCAGCAGCAACAGATTTATAGAAACAAATGAACTGCTGCAGACAGTTGCATTAATTTGTCAGAAATAAGGTTAGCATAATCCCCTTAATAAAAGACTGCTTTGATTAATAAGCCACAAATAAATTGTGAGAAATTACAGTGGATCCTCCACAGGTTTCTTAACTGCCCTGTCTTTATATAATGACACTTAATAAAATCTAAACCTTCAGAGCTATAGATAAAGTCACCTCTGTGTGCAGAAGAATGCAATTGTATGGCCTTTTAAATGGAAACACAGCCATCTCCAGTGAAATATATTATCCAAAGGAAGAATCCACATGGTTTAAGGAGTAGAAGCAAAATAACACATAGCCTTTCCCTCTTATCTTTGTTATTTAGATTTACATAAGGTAGGGATTTTGGAGCGAGCCTTCTCTGTTGCTGCTCAAAGATTCTGGAACTCCCTCCCACAGGCTGGCCCTGCTTTGGCACCTGGAGGCTTTTGCAAGCAAAGGCCTTTCCCTTCAGACCGTCTTGCCCTACGTGATGCCCACTTAACCCCCCCCCCCAGGTCCCTACCTTGGCTTCAAGCTGCTAGCGCCATCACCACCTCTCCATGACCCCCCCCCCCAAAAAAAACTAACCACAAATTGGTTTGTTTTTCAGAGGGCCTTTTTCGTGAGGCATTTGGCGACCTTGAATGGCATTTTTTTGTTTTTTCCTTTGGTTTGCTTTTCTTGCCATCTTGCCAAATATCTTTTCTATTTTGCTTTGCCTTCGTATTAGTATAACTATTTTATTTCATACATTTCATGTATTTTACCTTTTGTTTTCATATTATCATTATTATTTTTGTTGCATTGTTGTTATTTATTATTTGCTTCTTAATGTTGTAAACCGCCCGGAGTTCCTCCAGAAGACGTGTGGTATATAAATTTATAAATAAATAAATACATAAATAAATTGTTTGTGGTTTGTGGTTAGCTGCAAACAATGATCCATTACAGCCTCTGATTTTCCTGTTAGGCTGCTATCCCACGGCTATCCTGTTAGGGTGCTATCCCACGGCTGGAAAATCCAGATCAAACCACGGGCGCAGTTTAAAGAATTGCATCTTCCCATGAGCGGGAACCGAAACACAGGAGAAAGAAAATGTTTGGATGTCCCCACAGACTCAATTACCAGTTTAAAATCTGCATTGGAACTGAGACAAGCTTTGTACCACCTCAAGGCTTGGTACTTGTAAAACTCGCTGGGTTGCGTTTAAGTGGGCATGGTCACATATTTTGACCTTTAAAGTCCGCTGGTCGTGGAGACACAATTTTATTAACCACATCTTCAAGCAGTTTGAAGCATTTTTTAGTGGTTGCAGGATAGCAGTTTTAGCTAACTCTCGCTGATCATGACACAAAAGGACAAAAACAGATGAAGAGCAAAGAGGAAACCAAAATGAGGAACCAGTTTCATAGTAATTCTTATTGAGAATATCTTGAATGGAAAAAGCTTAGGGGAATGAGGAGACGTTTATTGACTTTTTTTAGTTGAAAACCATCAGTCTTGCAGAATACTGTATATACTCGAATATAAGTCTAGTTTTTCAGCCCTAATTTGGGGCTGAAAAAAGGAGCCCTCGACTTATATATGGGTCAATAATTTTAGCTCCTGGGGCAAGTGCTTGGGTCTGTGGATAAAAGTCATTTTAAACAAAGTACACTGCTTCTCCTGACACCCCCCCCCGTGTTGTAGGGGAGCGGCGTGCAATGTTTAAAATGACTTTGAGCCATCGAGGCAAGCGCATGGGTCGGTGGCTAAAAGTCATTTTAAACATCACACACCACTCCCCCAGCTCACAAAGCAGGAGCTGCCAGGCCCTGCTGCATTTCCCACCCTAGACTTTTCCCAGTTTTGGGGGGTTAAATTTGGGGCCTCAACTTATACTCGGGTTGACTTACACTCAAGTATATAAGGTGATTGAGGGGAGAAAAGGGCAGGCAACCAATGATCCTCCAAATTCCACCAAACTATGTTGTCTATTGATGAATTTATCTATAAAACTGGAGCCCAGTAATATCAAAGCCAGAGGTCTGCCTTCATAACTTCTCATCTAAAGAAGCTTACTCTGGATTTCAAATTGTTTTTCCTATCCTGGTGAGCATTTTCCCAACATTGTAGGCATGTGATTCTATAAAGATCACTTTCCAAGCATCTTCTCGGGTAGCCTTTTTAAAAATGAATTACTGCTGTGAATTCATTGCCAGTGGCACACATTTTTCTATGCATTTCAGATATTCATGTTTCATAGTGCAGAGCACTGTGTCCAGAAAAAAAATTGCAGATTTCATGTCATGCCTGCATTCTTGTTCATCTTTTAGGCTGAGGGCTGTAAACTGTTTGATCTGGTAAGCAGTGAATACCACCTTCAAACAGAGTCACTTGATATTCTCCAGCAATGCTCACACATACATTTATCCCTGTGATGTATATATACATAGCATCAGAGCATTACAGTGAACCCTCATATAAAAATGGTTTGTATAACATAAAATCTGTACAACAAAAAATTCCAGAGATTGGGGAAATTTGCTTAACAGAATCGCCTATGGGGCAAATCAGTACAACATAAAAATGGTTGCGATTAGGGATTATTCTGTTTTCATTGCATTCCTATAGGAAATTTGTATAAAGAAAAATTGGCTTAACATAATTTCATTTGGAATGAATTAATTCCTTTATACATGGTACCATTGTAATATTGTTCATTTGATACTAGGGTCAGCTTTCTAGGAATGTCCACTCAGTGCTATACTTGTCAGAACTCTGGTCGCAATCCAGAACAGGTGGAAAAAAAATAAGTTCCCCAGAAACATTACTTTTAAAATATTGGCACCTGAAGCACTTCCCTTGAGGTCTTTGTTTCTTATGCAAGATGCCTTCTTCTAGTTGCAAACCTATTTTATACATCTAGCCACATATCTTGCAGTTGCCAGGATCCAATTTCTCAGCAAAATGACTAGTTGTCCCAGCAGGACCAAATCTTTCCCTGTTCTCAAATTTTATTTATTATACTTGCTTTCTCACCCACAATCTGGTCCTACATTTTGCTTCCTTAGCACCTGGAGGTTTTTGCTGTACTGTATATTGCCACCAGTGGATGCAACGGTCCTGGGATAATTGGAATTGCCACATAAATGCATTAACTGTGATGCTGCTTCGTTGTCCTAAAACGCTCCAATACCATCTAAGCAGAAACGCACCCTTCATTACTGAGTCCACAGCTCCCGTTCTGGGCAATGTCATGGTAACCACAATTCTCTTTGATTGGCAGGATGCCTGTCTGCAGTCTCCTTTATCTGCATGAATATTTTAAGTCTGTTTTATTCACAGCCATTTATTTTCTTTTTTGGCATGGTAACATTATCCTCCCCCACCAGCTGCAAGATAACAAAGGGAAATTGTCGCTCTGATTTCATAACTTGCTTCCTCTTCCCTCTCCCCAACCTGGCCAGTTCTTTGCAAGTCATGCATGATTACAACAGAGAAGCAGTGAAGCGCCTTTAGGCAGGCCCAGTGGGACTGGGGACATTTGAAGGGAAAACAAAGCCGAATAGCACGTCTTCCACCCAAATGCTGTATCACAAACAGCATATCTGACCCTTCCCTTCCTCTTTTGCCTCTCCTGCTGCTGCTGCTGCTGCTGCTGTTTTTCATCCTTCTCCTCCTCCTTCCATCCTTTGAGAAGCAGAGCTGCTATCAAAATTATCCTTGAATGTGGCGGTGGGAGAGCTTTGGCCACCCTTGAAATGCCTCGATTTATAAGCCCAACAATACTTTTCTATTATTTTATTTCTGTCCCATCTCTCTCCTGATCCAAGGATGGGGCCAAGGCAAACCACAGACGTGATAGCAGTCAAATCTCTCCAGAGTGTATGTAAAACAGCTGAAGGTCACCCATTCAAAATAGATGACATCAACAGCAACTATTTATAAGCGGTTTTAAAGGTAAAAAAGTAACCTGGCCATCACAACTCACGATACTCAATAGAAGCCTCATCAGCAGCCGAAAGTTTCAAAGCAAGTATGAACAAGTAACATGCCTTGGCTTCTTGAGACGAAGGCATAAGTCCTAATTATAGATTTCAAGATCCAAAAGCACTCACTGCGAACATCATTTCAGTTCCACAAGCAACACCACGTCACCATGTTTATTAGGCAGGGCAAGGAACCTTGATTTCTGGAAGCAGGATTCTAGAGAATGCACTCAAACAAGGGCAACTCCTAAAAGCAGGTCCAGAGGGAATGGTGGTTCTATTATATGAGGGTGAAACAAAGCATAAATATTAATCAGGTCCAAAATGCATATTGAGAGCAAGGGATTTTCCTTTACAATATTCCGCTACCCATCCAGAAATGTGATCTGTTTTCTTATGTTATGTGGAACTCCAGAATTAGACATGCACGAGAAGTGATTATTTGTCAGTGAACCCAATGAAGGTCCAGGGTTGGAGTACAAATAATAGCACATACAAAATGTATACCTGCCAATAGCCTGCATCATTCATATTGCAAACATTTATACATTTCACCTAACATGCACATCTGTTTACATATTTTACGCTGACCGGCACTTGCTTCGGCAGCAAAAAAAAAAAAAAAAAAAGAAAAAAAAAAGCCCACACTATTCCCCCCAATGCACCCAATTTGGTGGGGGAAAGCGCAGGCTTTTAAAACTTTTTTCAGTTCCCAAACAAGCACTGAGCAACTGGCATGCGGGGCTTGCTTAGGGGACTTAAAAAGTTTTAAAAGCCCCTGCTCCCCCCCCCCAATGCACCCGATTGAGTGGAGGAAAGTGCAGGCTTTTTATACTTTCTTTTTCTCCCTGAAACAAGCACCAATCAGCTAAGGCTTCCTTAGGAGCAAGCTTGGGGCTTCCTTAGAATACTAAAAACAGCTTCCCCCCAATGCCCTGAGTTCCTGAATGGAAAAAGGTTTAGCGGTATATAAATGCTCCAAATAAATAAATAAATAAATAAATAAATAATTGTGCCTGATCCGGGGGGGGGGGGAGTGTGAATTTTTAAAACCTTTTTTTTAGTCCCCGGAGAAAGCTGATCAGCACTTGCTTCATAAAACACATGAAAATGGAAAAATGAAATGAATTTTTTAAAAAAAATCCATTTCAAATGAAATGAAATGAAGATAAATGAAACAAAAAAAACAAAACAAAACATCATTTTGGTGTTTCGTTCCCATCCCTAAACTCCACCTTTTCACCAACAGAGGAATAGGCTACAGGCTGGAACCAACTCTCAGGACAAGAGTCTTGATTAGAGATGGGCACGAAATGAATTTTTTTGTTCTGTTATTTGTTATTCATTTCGTTATGTAATGAAATGAATAATGAAAAACGTGATGAAATTGGAACGCACCAAACAGAACCACGAAAATTAGGTTCGTTAAGTTTCTTTTTCGTGAACGGCGATGCGCAGTGAAATGAGCTGTTTTTAAATGTTAAAAAACGTCCTGACTATCCGTAAAAACCCAGCGATAATTATTTATTCTGCCTGATAATACCTACCAGGGGGGTTGGGGTCGCTAAAACATGCATTTATGTCTTTTCTCAGATCGCTGTATTTTTTTTCCTTTAAGGGGAGTTAGGGGACATCGACCCAAAATGGCTCCCAGATGCTTAATATTGATTTCTTGGGTATTAAAACGCCCTGGACATCCATAAAAACACAGTGACAATTATTTGAAATTATTACCTACCAGGGGGTTGCGGTCCTTAAAATGTTTGTTTTTGTCTTTCTCCCATCGCAATGTATTTTTTCTTTTCCCTTTAAGGATGACACAAAATGGATTCCAGCCACAAGATGGTTGCAAACCATGTGATGGGATCATGTAAATTCTTGGACAATTTCAACCAATAGCATGCCCAGGTTGCAGACTGGGTAGGTGTGGCAGCCACAGAAGGCATAAAAAGCTTTGGCAGCCCCTGTCCTCCTTGCAGTCTTTGGTGGGAGTTAGGGTGGGATTGCTGTCTCTGCGACTCGTTACTTTAGGCCACCCAGGCAGCTGTGTGTCTCTGTGTTCCTGCTGGCTGCAGCCTGGCTCCTAGGAGAGAGAAAGAAGAGATTTTTCTTGCAGCCCCCCTGTGTGCGTGCACACCTCTCGGTGAGTACCCTCCCCTGCCCTGCAGTGCAGTCACTCTGTGGCTGCCTTACGCCCTGGGCAATGCCCACCGCTGCCTTTGCAGCCTCCCTGCGTACCTAGTCTATACTGTGTCTCTGCCAGCATCATTTTTTTAGTGTTTTACCTCTGGTCTGGGGTGTTGGGGGATGTCCACGCGTGGAAATGCTTTAAGTCGTGCAAAAAGCGGGTAAAAACGAAAAATGGAAAAATGAAACAATTTTTTTAAAAAAAATCACAAAACATGAAAACGAACCGAAATGGACCCACAATGAAAAATGAAAAACCAAAATGTCATTTTTGCGATTCGTGCCCATCTCTAGTCTTGATGGATTTCCCGTTTTCTAAAGGAAGAGAATAGAGTGATCGAACTCCTCTTGTTAGCCTGCTGGTGTCTCAATTTCCATCCACTACCCAGTGGAGACCTTGACATCTGGCAGGGCATGTGGCCACCAACCAAACTCAACAGAGTCTCTGGAAGTTCAAGTGGCAAATGGAGTGCCGGAAGTGACAACAAATGGGACTGGGGAAAGATGCACATTATTGACTATCCAGTTCAGCCAAACTTTGCTGAAGGGTGGAGATGTTGAGGGCTGCCCTGAAGACCCAGAAACCCCAGCAGGCTGTAAACAGCCCAAATTCAGTGCTGCGAACTCTGTGTAAGGGAGACCTTAGACTGGATGGTGGACTAGTGGGGTTAACTGAGCACCCTACTGGACTGGTGGAATAGGGTGCAGACTTCACCCTTCCTTTCCTCATAGAACACTTCCCAACATTAATACAGTCAAGCTCAAGCAAGTATGGAGTTTATGGAAACAATGTCCAAGCAGGGTCTCTCTGCCACTCCCACATTGTATGGGGGCAATGGCACTTATAGTCTATCTGCTTCTTTCTTGCATGTTTCCTTGTTGTGTACGTGAAGCTTCACTGTTTGTTGAAACGTTCCAGAGCTTATGGGAAATGTGCCAGTAAAATACCCTGCTACCTGTTCTGTTTCTTCCCTCCTCTTTCAAACTCTCAAGAGAGTTTGAATGTTTGTAAGGACCTCACAACTGCCATGTTTAAAGATAACCTGAGAAACAACTGGGTACTGGTTTTCCTTGTGATATGACATGCATGATGCAGACGAACCTTTCCTCAGGGGGATTCTAGAAGATCCTATGACAGGGCTAAATCGAAATGCAAGAGCAGGTGATATCTTTATTAGACCACTAAAAAGCAAACTCACAGACAGAGAACTTTTGACATTAATCCATCCTCCTCAGTACAATATACAGTATATTCTGCACTATCCACAGAATCTTGGTGCACAAACTGAAGCAAATAGATTAATGCGGAACACTGGTTTATTCTTTTCTTTTTGTGGTGTATTGACTGCTTTTGCATTAGTAGTATGTAAGGACTACCTGGCATTTTTAATTATTTTAAGAGCAAATGAATTGTATGGATTAGGCAAAGATATGTTTTCTTTGTTTTAGAAGTGCTTTATCTAATCATTATCATATTCATTTCATTATCTAAAAAGACTTCTGCCCAAAGCCCTGGAAAGTTTCAGCCAATCAGAATAAACATGGGAAGGACTCTTTCAGTTAGTGGTCTGCCTTAAATTAAAGCTATGTGTTATTATTGCGTTCCTAACTTGTTGTTGTTGTTATTACATGCCATCTAGAGGCCTTGACTTATGGAAAGCGTGCCTAGGCTGCAATTGCTTGCACACCCCACACAGAATTTTGGACTGCTAAATAATAAATATTTGCACAACAATAAACAAGACAAATGAAAACAGCCAGTACAGTACCTGTAAGGAACTCGTCATAAAACAGGGCCAGGATCCATTTGTTGATCCCAAGTAAAGCAGACCTATTGACTCAATTGAACTCATCCATTCAGCAGCAGATTTGATGGATTAGTTTGGGGACTAATAATTGGATTTAGGATGCTGGTCTGCTATGCCCAAGACCTTCTAGAATAGTGATGGCAAACCTTTTAGAGACTGAGTGCCCAAACTGCAATTCAAAACCCACTAATTTTTTTGCAAAGTGCCAATACAGGTGGCTCTGAAGGGGCACAGAAAGGGCTCCGAGTGCCACCTTTGGCACCCATGCCAGAGGTTCACCAACACTGTCCTAGAACAACCATAACTTGCATACCTTGTGTTTGAAGAGCATTGATGGTGAAGAGTTCAGCCCCTTTACATCAGGGTTAGCTTTATTATAATCAACTCAGGCAGCTAATGCTGGAACACAGCATCAAGCTCTCTATGGAGAGAACTGTGTACCCTGTGACTTGCTGCCTTTCAGGTGAAGTGAAAGCCCCATTGTTATTGCTGAAGAAAGAGTTGACCAAGGTCACTCTGGGTTTTACAGAGGCAATGAATCCACTTGGATTTTACTTCTGAACTTTAACAGATCTATCGACAGTAATGAACATTTTTTCCCCTTGGATAGCCCCTGCAACATTTAGAGTCAAACACAATGCCAATCCACCACTTCTGCAAACCTGGATTCACCAGCTGCCGGAGACTGCCAGTCTGGTCAGGTTGATGCAGGGGAGAGTGCCATCTTGTCCTTGGCTTCAGGCTCAGTGGATCTTGAGCCAGCCCTGTTCAGCTGAAAAACACATGCAAAGTGGAATGTGCATGGCATAGAAATTTCTGGGGGGAAGAAAGGCAGACTAATTTAGCTTGCACAATCAATTTGAAGCTCTTTCCCTCAGCACACCTCATGAGGCACACATAGAGGAAGAAGTGGTTCCACCGGAGGATCTCTCCCTCATCACTATTGATGAGATACAAGATCAGGTACATGTTGATGACCAGGCTGCAGGAGAGAAGCTCATTGTGCTAGGGGATTCTATCATTAGAAATACGGAGGGATGGATTTGTGAGGAGCATGATAACCGGATGGTCACTTGCCTGCCGGGTGCAAAGGTTGCAGACATCACCAGAAATATAGATAGCTTGTTAGAGAGAACTGGGAAGGAGCCAGTGATCATGGTACACGTCGGTACCAACGATGTCGGGAAGGCCAAGCGGTCAGTCTTGGAAGCCAAATTCAGGTTGCTAGGTAGAAGATTGAAGTCCCGGGCTTCCAAGGTAGCATTTTCAGAAGTGCTACCTGTTCCTCGTGCAGGTCCCGCCAGGCAGGCAGAACTCAGAAGCCTCAATGCGTGGATGAGGCGATGGTGTCGAGAGGAGGGCTTTAGATTTGTCAGGAACTGGAGAACATTTTGGGACAAGCCAAACCTGTTCAGGAGGGATGGGTTGCACTTGAATCATGATGGGACCAGATTGCTGGCACTCAACCTCAAAAAGGCAGCAGAGCAGCTTTTAAACTGATAACTGGGGGAAAGCCGACAGGAGCTGTGTGGCATCCGGTTCGGAACACCTCATCCTCGGGGAATGAGGTTGGAGAGGGTAGAGAATCACATAGAGATGACATAGCAAGTATTAACACTGGCAGAATAGCGGAATGTGACAGTTCGTCTACTGAAAATAAAAGCTGTGGGGGGAGAAGAACAAGGCAGCAGCTGTTGCGGGACCCACTGTACAAGTGCTTCTACGCCAATGCTCGAAGCCTCCGAGCAAAGATGGGAGAACTTGAACATCTGGCAGCTAGGGATAACATTGATATAATAGCCATAACAGAAACCTGGTGGAATGTGGAGAACCAGTGGGACACAGCAATCCCAGGCTATAAACTCTATAGAAGGGATAGAGAGGGGCGGGGTTGGAGGAGGAGTGGCCATCTATGTCAAAGAAGGCATAAAATCCAGCAGAATGGAGATTGACAGAGGGTCTGACTCCGCCATAGAATCACTGTGGGTTAAACTACCAGGTCCAAAGAGTGATGTGATAGTTGGAGTATTCTATCGTCCACCAGATCAAAAACTTGAGGGGGACCTTGAAATGAGGAGAGAAATCATGGAGGTGGCTAAGAGGGATAGGATAGTAATCATGGGGGACTTTAATTATCCCCACATTGACTGGGCCAATGCGAGCTCTGGGCAAGAAAGAGAAACTGGGTTTCTCGACTTGCTGAATGACTGTGCCTTAGAGCAACTTGTCATGGAGCCCACCCGAGAACAGGCAACTCTAGATCTAATATTGTGTGATACTCAGGACCTCGTCAGGGATGTGAATGTCACTGAGCCTCTGGGGAACAGTGACCATGCTGCAATTACCTTTGCCATGCATGTCGGAGGAAGAGTGTCAACCAAATCAGACATAAAAACCCTTGATTTTCGAAGGGCAAACTTCCCTCAGATGAGGAAACTAGTTAGAGAGAAACTGAAGGGGAGGGTTAGAAGAATCCAATCTCTTCAGTGTGCATGGAGCCTGTTTAAAACAACAATAATAGAGGCCCAGCACAAGTGCATACCACAAAGAAAGAAGAGCTCATTTAAGTCCAAGAGGACACCGGCATGGTTAATGAGTGGAGTTAGAGAGGCTCTAAAGCACAAGGAGAGGTCCTTCTGTAAATGGAAATCCTCCCCAAATGAGGAAAATAAAAAGGAACACAAACTCTGGCAAAAGAAATGTAAAAAGATGATAAGGGAGGCAAAGAAAGACTTTGAGGAACGCATGGCTAGCAATATAAAGGGTAATAATAAAAGCTTCTTTAAATATGTTAGAAGTAGAAAACCTGCCAGAGAACCAATTGGGCCTCTGGATGGTGAGGGAGGAAAAGGGGAGGTTAAGGAGGACTTGGACATTGCAGAGAAATTGAACGAGTTCTTTGCGTCTGTCTTCACGACAGAGGACCTTGAGCGGATTCCGCTGCCTGAGCCGCCCCTCTTGACTAAAGAATTAAATCAAATACAGGTTAAAAGAGAGGAGGTTTTAGGACTAATTGATAAATTGAGGATTAACAAGTCACCGGGCCCAGATGGCATCCACCCAAGGGTTATTAGGGAACTGAGAAATGAAATTGCAGATCTCTTAACGGTTATATGCAACTTGTCTCTTAAAACGGCCACAGTGCCGGAGGACTGGAGGATAGCAGATGTCACACCAATTTTTAAAAAAGGAAGGCGGGGGGACCCAGGAAACTACAGGCCGGTTAGCCTTACATCTGTCCCAGGGAAGATGGTGGAAGGCCTCATCCAAGAGAAAATCTTAAAACACATAAAAGAACAAACCTTGCTGAGAGAAAACCAGCATGGCTTCTGTAAGGGTAAATCTTGTCTTACAAACCTTTTAGAATTTTTTGAAAAGGTCAACAGGCACGTGGATTTGGGTGAACCGGTGGATATAGTCTATCTGGATTTTCAAAAGGCTTTTGACACAGTCCCTCACCATAGGCTGCTGAGAAAATTGCATAGTCAGGGGATAAGAGGGCAGGTCCTCTTATGGATTGAGAACTGGTTGAGATCCCGGAAACAAAGAGTAGGTGTCAATGGGAAATTTTCACAATGGAGAGAAGTGAAAAGCGGTGTGCCCCAGGGCTCGGTCCTGGGACCGGTGCTTTTCAATCTGTTCATAAATGACCTGGAGACAGGGATAAACAGTGAGGTGGCCAAGTTTGCAGATGACACAAAACTTTTCCATGTGGTAAAAACCAGAGAAGATTGTGAAGAGCTCCAGAAGGATCTCTCCAAACTGGGGGAGTGGGCTGAGAAATGGCAAATGCGTTTTAATGTAACCAAATGTAAAGTAATGCATATTGGGGCAAAAAATCCAAACTTCATCTATCAACTCATGGGCTCTGAGTTATCCGTGACGGATCAGGAAAGAGATCTTGGTGTGTTGGTGGACAGCTCCATGAAGGTGTCTCCCCAATGTGTGGCAGCAGTGAAGAAGGCCAATTCCATGCTAGGGATTATCAAAAAGGGGATTGAAAATAAAACAGCCAACATTATAATGCCGTTATATAAAACAATGGTAAGGCCCCACCTGGAGTATTGTGTACAATTCTGGTCACCGCATCTCAAGAAAGACATAGTGGAACTGGAAAAGGTGCAGAAGAGAGCGACTAAAATGATTACTGGGCTGGGGCACCTCCCTTATGAAGAAAGGCTAAAACAATTGGGCCTCTTTAGTCTGGAAAAAAGGCGCTTGAGGGGGGATATGATTGAGACATACAAAATAATGCAGGGTATGAGTAAAGTGGATAGAGGGAAGCTCTTCTCCCTCTCTCAAAATACCAGAACTAGGGGACATACACTCAAATTGAGTGCTGGGAGAGTAAGAACTGACAAAAGAAAATATTTTTTCACCCAGCGTGTTGTAAGTCTATGGAACTCCCTGCCACAGGATGTGGTGATGGCATCTGGCCTGGATGCCTTCAAAAGGGGATTGGACAGATTCCTAGAGGAAAAAAGTCCATCACGGGTTACAAACCATGATGGAGATGTGTAATCTCTAGGCTTTAAACCAGGGTACTTCAAGGGCCAGATGCAGGGGAGTGGTATCAGGAGACAGATATCTAGTCTCATGCGCTCCCAAACGCATCTGGTGGGGCCGCTGTGAGATACAGGAAGCTGGACTAGATGGGCCTTTGGCCTGATCCAGCATGGCTCTTCTTATGTTCTTATGTTCCTTTACCTAGCTGAGAAAGCTCCAGCTCTCTGGATCTGCTTTCTTTCTTTCTTTCTTTCTTTCTTTCTTTCTTTCTTTCTTTCTTTCTTTCTTTCTTTCTTTCTTTCTTTCTTTCTTTCTCTCCCTCCCTCCCTCCCTTCTTTCTTTCTTTCTTTCTTTCTTTCTTTCTTTCTTTCTTTCTTTCTTTCTTTCTTTCTTTCTTTCTTTCTTCTTTCCTTCCTTCCTTCCTTCCTTCCTTCCTTCCTTTCTTTCTTTCTTTCTTCCTCCCTCCCTCCCTTCCCTTTCTTTCTTTCTTTCTTTCTTTCTTTCTTTCTTTCTTTCTTTCTTTCTTCTTTCTTCCTTCCTTTCTTTCTTTCTCTCTCCCTCCCTCCCTCCCTCCCTCTCTTTCTTTCTTTCTTTCTTTCTTTCTTTCTTTCTTTCTTTCTTTCTTTCTTTCTTTCTTTCTTTCTTTCTTTCTTCCTTCCTTCTTTCCTTCCTTCCTTCCTTCCTTCCTTCCTTCCTTCTTTCTTTCTTTCTTTCTTTCTTTCTTTCTTTCAACACACAAATCAAAACTCACCCAAGGCAGCCGTGCACAAAGTGACAGCTGCTTATTTAAATTACCCTAGCCTTGGTGCACTGGCATCTCTTTTTGACAGACGTATGTTAAGCAAGTGCATGCGAAATAGAGGCACATATTGTTTGCCATACTGCTGTAACTAGGGACTGGACAGTACCCGTTGCTCAGGCAGTTGCGATCTGACTGTGACAGATTTAGCAAGCCTTTCATTTTAAAAAAAAGATGTTCCCCCAGAAATAAAGAGCACATATGTTTGTGAAAAACATTTTGACTATCTTTCTCTCAAGGGACCCTTTAATGACTTGCCCCCACAGCCGATAATAAAGGACAGCTCTTCAAGTTTAGGAAGGGACCAACAAACAATATGGCATGATGAAAGAAAACTCCTACAGTTTCTTAGTTTTGATGTTACAGAATTGCCAGGCCATCTTGATCACAAGGAAATTGTACTCTCCAATTGTACAGCACCCAGACTCTGGAACTCCCTCCCACTAGAGGCCTGGACTGCCTCATCTCTGTTGTCCTTCCAAAAACAGGCAAAGACCTTTCTCTTCAGGCAAGCTTTCCCTGAATGATGGACTACCATGTGTATTTTATATGAATCTATGGGTTCACATAGAGTTTGTGTTTATGACTACTTATAACCGTGTTGCTTTAATGTAATGTTTGTCTATTAATGCTGTAAGATATCCTTCAATTCCTTGTTCTCAAATACTTGAACATGTCATAATTGTACCGGACTGTGTATTATGCCTCATTACTGTAAGCAGCCTTGGCTCCTTTTCCAAGGAGAAAGGTGGGGTAAAAATAAATAATTATATATGAAGCTGGGTCCTCTAGAATCAGCTCACTTATGTCCATTGAACAGAATCATCCTAACTCACACCATGTACTTGGCTATGGATTGTTCTAAGGATTCTCTTGGTGCTAGATGCTCTCAGAGATCCCCTGTGCTGGCTAAAATCCACCAGAAGAAGAGGAGAAAAACAAGTACACAAAGAGGAGGGAGCAACCTTGTTAGATCAATTCCAGATGCTGGGCCAGCCAAAACATTGGCCAGTGTGGAGGTGGACCTAAGTCTGGCATGTCCAAAGTCAGGCCCAGGGGCCAAATGCAGCCCGTTTACAAATTTTGAGTGGCCCGCGGCCTCTTCTCACCGGCTCAGCCTGTCATGCATCCCCTGCAGCTGGCCCTTCCCCATACTGGATGGAGGCATCAGCTTGCAGTTTTATGTTTTGCCTGCCCTCCCTGCCTCTGTCTACCACTACCCAGCCACCTTCCGAGCCTACCCACCCCCGGCTCCATTGCTGCAGCATCCTTCCTTCCTCCTTGCATGTTACAGAGACTTGTCCAAAGTTTGGCCTGGGGGCCAATTGCGGCTGAATGGTCACCCCCACCCCCACACACATTTTCACCTCGCCAAATCTGGCCCCTCTTTGCAAAAAGTTTGGACACCTCTGACCTAAGTCAACTCCCAAAAACCAAGGCCGAGAGAGGCTAGGGTTCTGCTGGCCTAAAATCAGCTCAGTTGGGCTTCTACCATCTTGGTGTGTTCAGCTGGTCCTCAGCCACCGTACGCTAAGAACACAAATGATGTCAATATGAAGCTTCCATTTCAACAGTGGCAAATTTCTCTCTGTTAGCCTATGAGAGACAAAAGTAGGACAAAAAAAAAACCCTGATACCTTCATGTCCTGCTCTGAGGTCTTCTAACAGCAGCTGCTTGGTCACTGTGGGAAACAGGATGCAGCCGCAGCTGAGCCTTTGGGCTGATCCAGCAAGGCTCTCTGAAGTTTACAAGTGCAAAGAATTTATCAAATCCACTGTAAACGCAGTGAGGGATTTGGTTTTGTCTCCCTACAGTGCTTGGCCTCCTTTAAACATGAAACTTGCCTTCCAGCTTCCCTTCATCTTCAGGAAGTTGAACTGCCATTTGAGAATCCAGCAGAGGTACTTAAATTACAGCAGAACGTAATTACTTTCCATTCATACTGCTTTGAGGCAACCTGAACAACAATAAACAGTGAACAGAAAGAGGATATTTTTAGACACCATCGTGTTATTTTTCCAGAAACTGGCAGGAAGGAAGTGGAAATGTCCAAGGGAGAAGTTTTCAAGGCTTCCACAGACCCCTCCCTGCTTTTATAAATTTATGGCATTGTATTTTTTTTTCTCCTGTTGCCATAACTGCCTAACTTTTATCTGTATTCATTTCTCTTCATCTCTCTTGGATTCAGTGGGCAACGGATATAATTGCTACTGTCTCATAAACAAAGCAATTAAGGATACAAAGTATTAAGAAAATCCACGAGATCAGTAGCATTTCTGGTCCAGAGCTTGGAAATAACACATTAGATTTAATATGTTAATATTCGAGCAATCATTTTTATATCAGACAGGAGGAATGAATCTAATGTTTTAAAAATAACATTAAAATGTTCCGATGTTACTTTCAAATTCTTATTCTTTAAAGGCGTGTGTTGGTTTTTCTTCCTTGTAGAAGTAACAATTGTAATGTTCACATATTGAATGCAATGAGTTGCTTTTAAATGTTCCCACATTTTCTTCCTGCAGTGGGCAATTTGTGTTGTATCAGAAGCTCACCAGCAGGACATGAATGAAATATACACCTTTTGTCCTACATTCCCCAGAATGAGATACAGAGGTATGTCATCGTTCTGAATAATACCCATTGATGCCCTAACCACCATGCATTTATCTAGGGGTGTGTGATGTCTTTGGACCATGTCATTAAAAGAACAGATATAGTCAAAAGTCTGAGGGACTAAACCACCAGCAGAACATAAATTGATTGTGACATATTTTTAGCAAGAAAGCTGCTTTTTGCTTATGAGAGAAATAATTGGCTAAAGGACCTTGAACAGTACAGAGTTACCTATATACATTTTTAGGAATGACAGATTACTAGAAACAGCTGGTTCTGAAACATATTTCCTATACTGGCAAACCGCCCAATGAGATATGAGTTTTTGCACCTGTTTTCTGAAAACGACCCAGGAAATATTTTTTTAAGAATGTTTGGAAGGCTGCTTTGAGAAGCCAGGAAATCGGGAATTCTGAACTGGTAAAAGAATCTGGATTGGTTGGGAAACAGTACAGAGGAACACGCTCTTTCTTTGCGTCAACCCCTGTCTGCTGTGTGCTTATGAAAAGCCAGCAGGAGTTTTACTCCAGTGCCTGCAGGAGCCAGGGTGGAGAGGAGACTCTGTGCTTTCCTTTACAAATAGAGTGTCCCTCTCCCCTTCCTTGGCAAGGAGGAGCCCTTCTCTCTGAAAGGAGGAAGTACGGTGATTAGAGATGGGCACGAAATGAATTTTTTAATTTGTTTCGTTATTCATTCAAAATTTTCATTTTGTTCATTTTCTTTTTCGTTCCCCCAAACCGCTGACCACTCCCACAGAGGGGGCTTCTATAGAGGTAGCCCAGATCAGCTGTAGTGCTGCCGGCGTTTGTTAAAAAGGGGTGGGGTGGGGAAAAGGAGCAATTTTTTGTTTGTTTGTTTGTATGTTTGCCAGCCCCAAGCCCGTGCTATAGCTGATAGGCCTTTGGGGCAAAAAATAAAAAATAAAATAACATTTGCTCCTTTCCCCCCTCCTGATGGCACTAGGGGGGAAAGTAAAATAAATGAAGCAAAACCACACAAAACAAAGAACAAAATGGATTTTTTTAAAAAAATATTTCATTCCTAACAAAATAAAACAAAATAAAGTCATTTTGGCATTCGTGCCTATCTCTAACAGTGATGCCTTGTAAGATGAATTTAATTCATTCCACAGGTCAATTCTTCTTACAAAAAAAAAAACTTACAAAATGTGGTTTCCCATGGGAATGAATGGGAAAACAATTAATTTTTTGTAAAGCCTAGAAAAAAGAGAGAAACACTCTTTTTTTGGTAAAAAAAATTACTTCTTTTATCAAGTGCACTTTAAAGGCATAAACCATGTGCAACACTGTGCATAAACATTGTGCACACCTCTGCACTCGAAGCCTCATTCTAACCACAAGCCACTGGGTCGCAGAGTCCTGAGTGCCTTTAAAAAAATATATTGGCACAAGGTTGCAATGCACACTGGGTGCATTTCTAGAGGACTCAATGCCTGTATTGCTACAGGGTTGCTACAGGATTGCTAAGCATCCTGGGAGCATTTTTTGAAATGTCCTTTGTCTTTGTTTTTAAATTTCATGACCGTTAGTCATCTTACAAGGCATCCCATAGGGAAAAAAAATCATCTTACAAGTTTTGCCTATCCGCTGAAATTTCATTCGTCTCACAAGTTTTTCGTCTCACAGGGCATTTATCCTACGAGGTACCCCTGTAAGGTGGGGTTGGCATCACAGAGAAGAGAACAATGGAGGGATACAGAAAAGAGATGGAAGGAAAGAAGAAGAAGAAGAAGAAGAAGAAGAAGAAGAAGAAGAAGAAGAAGAAGAAGAAGAAGAAGAAGAAGAAGAAGAAGAAGAAGAAGAAGAAGAAGAAGAAGAAGAAGAAACAGAGGTACTGGCTGGGAGGTGGCGAGCATCCTCCAGTGTAAACTGTGGCTGGG
This sequence comes from Phrynocephalus guinanensis, assembly GCA_037367245.1. Lineage (NCBI taxonomy): Eukaryota > Metazoa > Chordata > Lepidosauria > Squamata > Agamidae > Phrynocephalus > Phrynocephalus guinanensis. The sequence continues at coordinate 13,940,537 of CM074748.1, forward strand.
GTGGGCAGCAGGAGAACCTGTAGGAGGCTGGGAGGTATGAGAAACCAAGGCCACAGCCACCTACTACTTCATCATTAGCTCCAAAGACCGAATGGCAAAGCTCTGTGACTCAGCCAAACTGGTATTCAAGTGCGAGAAGTCTCTAACAATTAATTTACCTTATTCTTTGAGGAGAGCCTATACCAGATTAAGATTCGAATTACTGGAATCTATGAATAAATTTGGCCGTTTTCATAATCTACCTTACCCCGAGAGAACATGTATCTGCAGCACCCCCGCTATAGAGGATATTGCCCATATTTTATTTGATTGTGAACTATATACAGCCCTCAGACAGTCTTATTTATCAAAAATGATGGCCAGAATTGCCCATTGGAATGTGAACTTTCAGCTTGCCTTTTTGCTTCAAAGCTCAAACGTGCAGGTTGTTCATGGTGTCACCAATTTCATATGTAAGGCAGCCAGAGTAAGATCTTCCTATATTGATCAAACTGGCATTTACTGTAGGGGTGACACAGACTCTTGAATGATAACATTCGTTTTGGCCACCCTAACTTTGAAAACTGTTCAGTCACAACTTGTATTTTTTTTGTATCTTTCTGGACCTATGTAGTTTTAGTACTTGATATGACCCGAACGGCTAATCAATAAAATTGTTGTTGTTGACTCAGCCATTGCCAAAGAGAAGTCTGTGAGGTTCTGATCCATGGAGGGGGCTTGATTGGTAAACAGTGAGTGCTGTCCATTGGAAGGGCCACATGTAGGGGGTTGTGTGCCCTATCACTTTTAAAAATGGATGCTCTGAACAGACATAGTGCTGGGCAGGGCAAGTCCCCCCCCCCGCCTGGCTAGCGTCACGTTTGTGCAGACTAGGGGCTGCCCAGCAGGGACCAGAATTTTCCTAAGGCCTTCTAGCTAGGAGCTTTCTGCACTGACATGCTGATTGTTCCCTTGCTTTGGCACTGAATAGCCAATTCCACTCCTAGGCTTCTTCCGATTTTGCCCAGCCGCACACAGGTGATAATTAGGCAGCCTGTTGCAGCATGGAGCTGCTCTGTTTTATAACAAGCAAACCTCTAGTGAGGTTTTACAGGGAGGGTGGATTGCCGCTTTTATTGCCTGTGTTAGTTTAAAGATTTTTTTAAAAAAGCTAAAGAGAGAGAGAATGGGGATTGGGGAATGGAGGGGTGTTTAGTTTCTCTTTTGTCTCCTTAAATTTCAAGCTTCCACCCTTGGCTGCATCACAAAGCTTCTCTCTCTCTCTCTCTCTCTCTCTCTCTCTATCTCTATCTCTATCTCTATCTCTCTCAATCAATCAATCAATCAATCAATCAATCAATCAATCAATCAATCAATGCATTTGTGTTCGTATGTGGTATGAACAGGGAAAAGTAATGTTTTGTTTAAAGAAAGCCAGAAACATAATCTGCTCCAAAGCAAAGGGGGAAAAGGGGGGAGTTAAAGAAAAGCACTTGTCACCACCCTCTTTTCTTCATTCAAAACATTCAAAGTAAAGCATCCATTGGCTTTAAGAGTTTTGGTTGTGTGGTCTTGCATGCAGTAATGTATGGACTATTTTTATGTAAGTTCTGTTGTGAACACCTCTCCATGTTCTTCATAAGCAATCAATTGATGAGTTATTTATTTTTCTATTTATCTTCACCTTATAAATTAATTTAAGATGTAAAACAACTTAAGCAGTTTACAATCAGTCAGTTAAATATACAAGCAAAATATTTAAACCACATCCAAATGCAGTAGATCTGTTTTAAAGCATCAGTGTTATTAATAAACATTTATTTATTTATTTATTTATTTATTTATTTAAGGTTAGATAATTTTAAAATTAAATTTATTCATAATTCCTTATTTTACATACGTCTCCCATAATACCTTTTGTGGGGACGAGGAAAGAAATTTCTTGGTTACCTTCAGACCTGTTCTGATCAAGGATAGTCCCAAGCCTCTCCATGATGGGAGTCTTTGTAAGAAATTCTGAGCAATTTTCATTCACAATGTTAATACACAAAAAGGTATTTCTTTATATTTCAGGACAATCTAATTACATTTCTCCTAAGTGTTATTCCTCCTTTTATATCAATACACATGCATCTTGATAGATTTTAAACTTCTTAGTTTCCTTTTCTTTTTGCAGAGATCTTTTAAAAGGATTTAAAGTAAATAACAGAGAAATAAAGAATGGGAGAGCTTTAGCAAGTCAAGGACCATGACAAATAGACCATAACTGTAAGATGACCGAATGAGTGGAGACACATAAAGCTGTTGCAGACCTGACAACATGGGAGCCCTGAGCTATTGAGACCACCAGCTGGAGGCTAATGGATGAGTGCTGTGTAAGAATGGGCACAAAATGAAAAACGAAATGCTGTTTCATCATGTCGCTGGAAAATGACGTGAAACAAACCAAAATGACACAAGGAAGCAGCATTTTGTTACAGATGAAATGAAATGGTGGTTTTTTGTTTTTTGTTTTTTTTGTTGAAACGAACCATTTCGTTCCATCTGTAAGCTGCTTGGGGAAGGAAAAAGGTGTTTTTAAAAAGCTCCGGGCTTTTCTAAAAAACTTTTTTACTCCCCCAAGGCCTGCTGGCCAGCTGATCAGCAGGCTAGGTAGGGGAAAACTCCACCCCAGTGCTGACCACCTGGCAGACAGGGCTTGGGGGGGAAGGGTAAAAAGTTTTTTAAAAAACCTGGGGCTTTTTAAAAAAACTTTTTTTCCCTCCGCCACTTTCCAGCCCCCCCCCATGAACCTCTTTGTTAGTGGTTCATTTCGTATGATTTTAAAAAAATCATATGAAATGAAACAAGAAATGTGGGGGGGGGAGGAAACAAAATTAAATGTAATACTTTCATTTCATGCCCATCCCTAGTGCTGAGCTACATATCATAGTGAGTCAAGTTGTGTATGTGATTGGACCCCGGGAGGCAAGGTTCCACAGACACCACAAGGTTACCTCTTAACAGGATTGGAAACGGGTCGAGAGGGCTCTTTGGCAGGCCTGTTTCATGGCAGGTGAACTGTTTTAAGTTACAAGTAGTAAGTGATGAGATTGTGTGGGTGATTCAGTTAATAGATTCAGTCAGTGCCACTTAATGACTTTTCGAAGGTATCAATATTGGCCATGTGATCTTAACCTTTCCCCAGTTACAAGGGAAGAAATCTTCCTAGAAGAGCATGTTGATTTAGTTAGTTTATTTATTTTAGAGTATTTTTACCCCCCACATTTCTCCTTGAAAAAAGAACTCAAGGTGGCTTACAGTAATGAGTAGAGATGGGCACGAATCGAAAAAATGACGTTTCGGTTTTTCATTTTTCATTGCGGGTCCATTTTGGTTCATTTTCATTTTTTGTGATTTTTTTGAAAAAAAGTTGTTTCGTTTTTTCATTTTTTGTTTTTCATTTTTACCCGCTTTTTGCGCGACTTAAAGCATTTCCGCGCACGAATGTCCCCCAACGCCCCAGACCAGAGGGAAAACACTTTAAAAATGATGCTGGCAGAGACACAGTATAGACTAGGTACGCAGGGAGGCTGCAAAGGCAGAGGTAGGCGTTGCCCAGGGCGTAAAAGGCAGCCACAGAGTGACTGCACTGCGGGGCATGGGAGGGTACTCACCGAGAGGTACACACACACACAGGGAGGCTGCAAGAGAAATCTCTTCTTTCTCTCCCCTAAGAGCCAGGCTGCAGCCAGCAGGAACACAGAAACACACACCTGCCTGGCTGGCCTAAAGTAACAAGTCGCAGAGACAGCAATCCCACCCTAACTCCCACCACAGACTGCAAGGAGGATGGGGGCTGCCAGAGCTTTTTATGCCCTCTGTGGCTGCCACACCTACCCAGTCTGCAACCTGGGCATGCTATTGGTTGATATTGTCCAAGAATTTACATGATCCCATCACATGGCTTGCATCCATCTTGTGGCTGGAATCCATTTTGTGTCATTCTTAAAGGGAAAAGAAAAAATACATCGCGATGGGAGAAAGACAAAAACAAACATTTTAAGGACCACAACCCCTGGTAGGTAATAATTTTAAATAATTATCACTGTGTTTTTATGAATGTCCAGGGCGTTTTAATACCCAAGAAATCAATATTAGGCATCTGGGAGCCATTTTGGGTTGATGTCCCCTAACTCCCCTTAAAGGAAAAAAAAATACAGCGATCTGAGAAAAGATATAAATGCACGTTTTAAGGACCCCAACCCCCCCCCAGTAGCTATTATCAGGCAGAATAAATAATTATTGCTGGTTTTTAATGGATATTCAGGACTTTTTTTAACAATAAAAAACAGCTCATTTCATTGCCCTTCGCCATTCACAAAAATGAAACATAACGAACCTAATTTTCGTGGTTCTGTTCGGTTCACTCCAATTTCATCACAATTTTCATTATTCGTTTCGTTACGTAATGAAACAAATAATGAATAATGGAATGAATTTATTTTTCATTTCTTGCCCATCTCTAATTGCATCCTAACCGTGAAGAGAAGTAAATTCTGGACCCGGCTGACCACGCCCCTTGAACAGCAGTTTTAGTGAAGTTTCCTAAACCACCGCCAGGGGCTGGATTTAGAAACTTCGCTTAAAAATGTTTACTTATTTGCTTCTGTTACCATGACAGGACACAGAAAATATGCAGTAAAATCAGTTGTTCCCCTTTTTTGACAGCTTAAACACCACGGAGGCTTGGAAAGTAGAGCCGGAAAGAAGGGGAAAATGCGAAGTAGACAGGTAGAGACGGAACCAGAATAGGAAAATATGATGTAGCAGAGAGGACATGTGACCATGGCCTAGTCTCCCTCTAGCGATTCCTCTCCAAGACAAAAGAAACATAAGCTCAGTAGCAAACCAATATGGCCTTGACTTGCTCAGGCACATGTATTCCACCTTGGTTTCCCATCCTATCCCCACATGTACCAATCTCACTTGAGACATGTTTGCTTAACTGAGAGGTCATCAAAGACCTAGGCATTGAATTTGCCAGTTTTGACTCTGCCCAGAAGTGTTCGCTGTTATGGATATTCCTCTCAAAGGTCCCTCTTGAAAATCCAAAATTATATTATGAACCCCTGCAGGCTTAAGGAAAAGAGCAACGGCCTGGTAGTTATGACAGATTAGGGGTGTCTAAATGGTGGCCCCCGGAAACTTTGCAAGGTACTAGTCTTCTGTCATAGGTAAGGGAGCATTGAAAATAGGGTGTCTTGAAGGTGTTAAATGGAGAAAACTCAATGACTGTTTTCTAAAGCACGAAAAGAAAAGACAGGGTTTAGCAACATTGCAAAGCACAAGTTTAAAAATAGAATTGGGGCAGCAATAACTTGACATTAAAAAGTCAACATGATATCTTAAAAGTGCAATGGGTGCAGAAAGACTGTCAGGAAATTGGTAAGACGAAGCTGCTGAAAGCTGTCCAGCAATGTCAGTGTTTAGCCTTACCCTTCAGTTTTTTATATTTAATTTTATGGCTTTCTGTATAAAAATCTATTCTCCTCAATTGGTGAATAAATATTATAACTATCTGTCATTTCCCTTGATTTGCTAGTCTTGCTTTTTCACTTTTTTCTCTTTAATCTTTATTGAGTAGGGCATTAAGAGTGTGAGACCTTCCCTCACCTCAGCCTCATGGCCTCTGCTATTTGATCGAAAAAAAATCAATATGCTGTAACTAAAAAGACTTTAATACCTTCAGTCCGCAAAACTACCAAGCCAAAAATATGACTACCCATATAAGTAATCAGCTACATTCTCACACAGCTGCATGTGCTGTTCGTGTGAGTGTTCATTTGCAGATAGAGTCTTGAGAAGGTAAAGTGGCACCTGTTTTCAAAGAGACATTGGACAAAGTGGTTACAAGTCATTCCTCCTTGTCTGTGACAGAAACTTTGGTTTTATAATCCCTCCTCAACCACTGGGGACTCTGGAAAATGTAGTGTGTTTGTACTTCCAATGGAACTCATATTTTATTTAATATTTATTTATTTACATATTTGCATATTTATTTACATATCTATTTAATAACTCATATTAATATTATTTGCTTCTGACTGGAAAATAACCAAGCATGAAACAGTTTTAAAAAGAAACAATAAAACACATGTATGAAGCAATAACACCTCATCCAATGTAATATCATTGATTTAATTTCTAATCAAATTGGGGAAACTGGTTAGTGCAGTGTTGGCGAACCTATGGCATGGGTGCCAACAGTGGCACTTGGTATCCTTTCTGTGGGAACCTGACATCACCCCTTCACAACCACCTGTATTCAGGTTAAATTGCTGTATTGGCACTTTGCAAATAATTAGTGGGTTTTGAATCACAGTTTGGGCACTCGGTCTCTAAAAGGTTCGCCATCACTGGCTTAGTGGTCTAGGCCTCAGTGTTTGATTCCTCCATTGCAGCCCCTTGACTCCATGATCCAAACAGTCCCTTCTATTTTTTATTTTTTTAATCTATTTTGAATATTTTTACCCCACCTTTCTGCTTTCTAGCTGTTCAGTTCTGAGATGACAACAATGATGGAGTTTCCCACATAAAGAACCACCACTGAGAGGACCTTTGTCCGGCATCCACTCATGTCGTATCTGAAAAAGTGGGTGTGCCCAGAAACAGACCTCCTATTTATTTATTTATTTATTTATTTATTTATTTATTTATTTATTTATTTATTTGATTTACATACCGCAACCCTCTAGCAAAAAAGCTACTCTGGACGGTTTACAAACATATACAAAATTCAAAAACAGATTAAACAACTTAAAATAGTAAATAAAAACTTATCAGTCAGACCAAATAATCAAGTCATCATAATAAAAAGAACAAATAAGCAAATAAGCACAAATACAATAAATCAAAATGATTTAACAATTCAAAATAAGAACAGATGGAAAGAACAAAGAACTAATAGAATATTAGTTCTTAATATTATTATTACTCCTAGGAAGTATTTAACGGCTAGGCAGGTAAATATGGAAGCAGTAAGGCTAGTAAGAACACTAACTGCATTCATAATTCCTGTAGTTTTAAGCTGTCTCACCACAGAATTCTCAAGTAGAGGACTCTCTCTCTCTTAACAAAAGGACAGGCGTCATGAAGAAAATGGCTTTGGATGACTCAAATCAGCACTATGAACCTCCCATAATGTTCAGACTGTAAAGTCCAGAACAGTTTGCAACTCCTCTATGACATCAGAGCAATTAGCATCCATGGCAGGTACACTTACAATCTAAATATGCAAAGCAGATTCTCAATAGAGGATCATATGGCTGAATGTAGAGACAGCAGTTCCTAACATTTTGTGCTCTGGCTTGTGACCATGAGCTGGACAATAAAAAGCAATACAGAGGTGTGTGTGTGTGTGTGTGTGTGTGTGTGTGTGTGTGTGTGTGTGTGTGTGTGTGTGTGTGTGTGTGTGTGTGTGTGTGTGAATATAATAAAAACACAGGCAGAGACTAACTGTGAGCTGTAGCATGGAAACAGGTTTTCTGCGCTAGAGAAACATCACTGGGGGATTCTGAGAACTGAAGCAGAAAATCAACATTAACAGATTGAAGAAACCAAAAGTAGTCATGGGATTATTGTTTCACAAACTACCTATGCTGAGGAATCCTGCAAATTTTTTTTTATGTTTTTTATTAAATTTTAAACTACATACAACGACATAAGAAAATGAGAATAAAAAAAAACTACAACAAACAATATAAGTGCACCCCCATCCCACGGGGCCATCCATACATTCTTATTCGTTGCTCCATCTTCTATTCTTCTAGTGGTCTTCTTAAAGTTCTCTTCTCCAGAATTGTTGTGAGATATTCGTGGACTCTTTCCCTTTTCCTTCGACTAGTACATAATCTAAAAATTTACCCCAGATATCGTAGAAAATGTCTTTATTCATTTCTCCTCGTTTAACCTTTAAACTGCAGGACAGTTTATCGTTTATAGCTATATCCCAAAGTTCATTATACCAGTCTTCCATCTTGAATTCTAGTTTTGACTTCCAATTTTTTGCTATAATTAATCTAGCAGCTGTCATAAAATTTGCTATTAGTTCCTTTGTTGTAACATCATAATCTTTACTTGTTAACAATGATAATAAAGCTATCTCTGGATTACAATCTATATCTATCTTAATCATATTACTTAGCTCTAAAAACACTTTTTTCCAGAACCTTTGGACTATTTCACATTCCCTAATCCTGCAAATTTTACCTGCTAGCCCTATGCACATCTACTTAGAATTAGCACCCAAAGATATCTAATAACTGCCTAGAAGCAATAGATTTTGAACCATTAAATGGCAGCTCAGTTTACACTTTACCCTGGGCTTGCAAAATAATGTGCTACTAGTAAGATAATGAGCGTGCAAAGATACAGCTACAGCCCAGTCCTTAAAATACTATCTTGAAGAAAGACCTTTGAGTTTATGCTTGGGCATCTTAACAAAGGAAAAGTCCATGGGTTCTGAACTCCCAAAAGAACAAACTACTGGTTGTTGAACCTACTGCCAGGAGTGTCACACGATGAAAATATACATAATGCCCTTTACGTTATCACTTGCCATAACTGCTGCTGGTGGTCCTAATTAGAGATGGGCACGAAACGCACATTTTTTCGTTTCCATTACTGTTTGTTGTTTCCGTTACGTAACGAAACAGCAAACGAAAATTGTGATGAAAATGAAATGAAATGAACAGAACCACGAAGTTTTTGTTCGTACGTTTCGTTTCCGTTACTGGTGGCGTGAAATGAAATTGAGTTGTTTTAAATGTTAAAAAATGCCCTGGACATCCATAAAAATGCAGCGATAATTATTTATACTGCCTGATAATACCTACGGGGGGGGGGTTGGGGGCCCTAAAACATGCATTTATGTCTTTTCTCAGATCGCTGTATTTTTTTCCTTTAAGGGGAGTTAGGGGACATCAACCCAAAATGGCTCCCAGATGCCTAATATTGATTTCTTGGGTATTAAAACGCCCTGGACATCCATAAAAACGCAGTGATAATTATTTGAAATTATTACCTACCAGGGGTTGTGGTCCTTAAAACGTTTGTTTTTGTCTTTCTCCCATCGCGATCTATTTTTCTTTTCCCTTTAAGGATGACAAAATGGATGTCGCCACTCCAGCCACAACATGGAGGCAAGCCATGTGATGGGATCATGTAAATTACTGGACAACTTCAACGAATAGCATGCCCAGGTTGCAGACTGGGCAGATCTGGCAGCCACAGAGGGCATAAAAAGTTCTGGCAGCCCCCGGAAATGCTTTAAAAATTGCGCAAAAAGCGGGTAGAAACGACAAACGACAAACAAAAAATGGAAATGAAAATTTTTCAAAAAATTCACGAAAAACAGAAATGAACCGAAACAGACCTCTCAACGACAAACGACAAACAAAATGCCATTTTTTTAAATTCGTGCCCATCTCTAGTCCTAATGCATGAATGGAAAAATTGTTCCTCTCATCCTAAAAGTCTTATCATAATATAGCCAGATATGCCCTGCAAAGTCCATGGATGCCCTGTGTGTGTGTGTGTGTGTGTGTGTGTGTGTGTGTGTGTGTGTGTGTGTGTTGCAATAGGGAAACAGCCCTTCATAGCTTAGCACAAGATATGACAGCCAAATATATAAAAAAGACGATGTTCTGTCCTGTGCATTGGCCCTATAAAAATACATTGTGCACAAAATACATTGTGCAAAAAAAGGTATGAACTTTGTAGCTCATTTACATGTTTCATGCAAATTTTAACAATAATCATTGTTTGGAGGTGCCTTATTTTGAAATGCAAATTATGTGAACGTACTGTGCCTGTCTTATGAACTTTATGCTCTCCAAATTCAAACTAACTGAATGCTACTCTTTTCAGTTACCCAGTATAGTACTGAATTGGTCAAATATTGCTGCACTGGCCTTTCTATCACAATACAGAACATTCACACGCATTCTACTAACAATCCAGATCAGTAAAAAGATGGTCAGAATAGACTAATGGACCAGGAATCAGTTTCACATTAATGTAAATACCTGCCTGCTCATATTCAAATTTTAGTAGCTTATATACTTCTGTGTATTGGTAATCTGCAATAAGCACATGCGATTCCCATGGAGACTGAAAGGTAGACTGCTCAGTAGGCAGCAGTGTTCTAATATTGAAATTAAGTTTTTAGTATGGATCTACCAGGGATTTACTTCAAATTAAATGGGAAGTATAAAACGCATACGCATTATGCCTTCCGGATTTCACACTGAGCAATCTTTCTATGCAAAAATGAACAACTGCAGATTGCTATGTGGTTGAAGGAAAGAATGTTGATGGAGTTCACAGACACCCTTTGAGATTGTCACAGAGGGGGCCTGTCCCATATGCCTGTCTGTTTTACAGTAGTCAGACCTCGGTATTAGCACCAATTTATTTTTCTGTTCTTAGGCAACTCCTGGAAACATAGGATTGTTCACTTTTACATTTGCCCTGCAAAAAAACCTCCATTCCAAATGGTACTGATTTGAAAATCATGTGGAAGTCCTGCTGTATTTGGGTCAGTAGTACATGCACCCTCGTATGAAAAATTTTGATCTGTTTTGCATCTTTTCTAATAGTTTTTAGAATTGTTGCATTTGAGGCTTTGTTCTGTGCCCACCTGCACTGTCCACTTGCGAGGAGAGGTGAGAGAGGGAGAGAGCTTAGAAAGCTTGGCTGAATCAGTCCCTTTATTTATTATTTATTTACTTTAGAGTATTTTTACTGCACCTTTCTCCTTGGAAAAGGACCCAAGGTGGCTTACAGTAATGAGGGATAAAATACAGTCCAATACAATTAAGACATGTTCAAGTATTGAGAACAAGGAATTGAGGAATTACAGCATTAATAGACACCATTAAAGGTACAAGGTTATAAGTAGTTGTAAACACAAAGTCTATGTGAACCTATAAAATACACATGGTAGTCCATTATTCAGGGAAAGCTTGCTTGAAGAGAAAGGTCTTTGCCTGTTTTTGGAAGGACAACAGAGATGAGGCAGTCCAGGCCTCTAGTGGGAGTGAGTTCCAGAGTCTGGGTGCAGCAGCCGAGAAGGTCCTTTCATGGGTTCCCACAAGACGTACCTGTGAAGGTGGCGGGATGGAGCGAAAAGCCTCACCAGATGATCTTAGCACCCAAGACTTAACACCCGAGCTCCAGCTGTTTGCATTTGTACACAGAAAGCACTATAGGAATGAAGTGTCCAGCTTTGCAGTGGTGTAAAAAACACTGAGCCAAGCACGGGTCCCTATGAATCCACATGCTTTTAACTCAGGATCTGCTCCAAAATATTGCCCATCCTGTAAGCAGGGATGGTGCCTGTGGTTGAAAGTGTTTGGTGAGCATCCTATATTTTTTTTAAAAAAATCAAACATATCCATGAGGATCTGCACTTCTGGTCCATTATTTGCCCAAAGACAGAACTTCACATCTCCAGTCCTGCACTAGACTAGTTGTGTTCTCTCCTTTCTTTCAGACTTCGAGCATCCAAATGTCGCGCCTTCATCCCCTAGTTGCTGTGGCTGTTGTTGCTGCGGCCGCCTCTCCCACCACCTCTGCTAGTTATTCAAAGATAATTTGTAATGACAGAGGTGTTTCGATATGCAGAAACATTTGAAAAATACTGCAAGGTTTCATATAGGGGCTAAAATAAACAGCCCTCTGGTGGAAGAGTATTTTACACCTCTTTCTAACCAGAAGGCCAAGTAATCCTTGTTTCTGTTTACATCATGGAGATACACTGTTTTAAACTTTAAAACAAGCAGAATGCAATGCAAAAGCATTTGTTATTGACAATGCAATCAAGCCCATACTTCCATATAAAAAATAAAGAAGAGGATTAAAAAGGTGCACACTCTCCCTCTCTTCTGTGTGGAAAAAGGACACTGTTTTCCAAGCATTTCTGCTTCAACTGTGGCGATTCTCAGCCATCCAGGTGAGTTTATCTGGAAGTTGAGTCATGGCAACTGGACTTCTTTTCCTTGAGAGATAGAAACATTTTGCTGCTCATTTCAAACAGCTTCATCAGTCTGAATACAGCTAGTGCAAGTCCTAGCTGTATTCAGATGGATGAAGCTGTTTGGGTAAGCAGCGAAACATTTCTGTCTCTCAAGGAAAAAGAAGTCCACCTGCCATGACTCAACCTCCAGATTTCTGCTTTGAGTCCAGCTGCAGTTGTGATGACATGAGAGGCATGACCACACCTCTGACACTGGAAACTGAGCTGCACCCCACCACAGATACATTTCCAGAAATTGGAAAATTAATTTTATGGGCTGGCAATCCCAAAGTCCACCAGCCAGTATGGCCAGAGTAGGAGAAGTTAGAAAACAGAGTCCAAACAGGAATTTTGCCAAACCGTGTCTCCTCCCGAATGGTTTCCCACCTGTCTTAAATTATTTGTGACCATGCTACATACCTGCATGGATCGGTCTTCCCTTTTCCGCCTTCGTTCAGAGTGTGCTTTGGATTCGTCTCCCCAAAGCTGTTGAAAAAATAGACACACAGTACTTGTCATTTTGCTAGTATGAGGGACATGCTTTAAGCCTAATACTGCATCTTCAAGTGGAGGCTTTTAAAACATTAAAAAAATATGCTGCAGCTTTCCTGGAAAAAATGTAAGCTCACAGGCCTGTCTTTTTAGTACATTTTCATCCTCAGGCACAAACCAACAAACCCAGCATCCTGGTTACTTTACTGGCTTTTTCTGTCTTTTCAGACCTTGAGTTCCTCTGAGGAGCAGTTGTGAGACTGGAGAAAAATAAAAGGAGAATAAAAGAATGGGGGAGAAATACATAGTAACTCTCCAGACCTACTCGGATATATCTAGAAACAGGAAATATATAGGACCCTGTATTGGAAACCATGGAATACCCCATGCAACCCACCTATACAGCTCTGCATTCTTGATTATTCCTAAGAGGGCTCACGAGGCAGCTGATATTTTTCTGCTTAATGCTTGTAAATGCTTCAAGATCCGTGGATGAAAGGTGCTGAATATTGAAAATGCTATACCAGGCAGAGCCCTAAATAGGATTAGTTACAAGAACTGTATCTCATTTACAAATTGAGTGGCTTTCTTGCTATGGAATTGTGTTCCTTTTTACCTTATTTTAACTGGACAACAGAAAGAGGGAGAGAGGGAGAGGGAGAGGGAGAGAGAGAGAGAGAGAGATCTAAATAGCCAACGTACCAAGGTCGTGCAAATCATAAAGTGTGAATAGTTTATATATCAGGATTAAGCAACTAGCACAGTGACAACTGAGTTGATTCTATTTGTTGCCTACAATTGCCCATACACTGACACTGATTCTCCCTTCATGGTGACTCAGAAAATATCAAGCATTTTTTAGCAGCTTAAGGGTGATTAGGGACAGAGGGGTGCTGAGCTGGGTAGAAGGTTGCAAAAGCTGCAAAATACATGCATAAAGTGGTGGGTGGGTGTTTCTGGTAAGAATCCAATGGAATAATGTTGTACCATAATCTGCCATCAAATCACTTGTGACATATAAGAAAATTATTTTTGGAGTTAATGGGGTTTTTGAGATGGTAGAGATGTTCAAGAAGCAGGAAAACTTTGCCACCACAGCCCAAACAAATTTCCATGTCCAAGAAGGGATCTGAACTCAGGTGCCCTGAATGCTTCCTTGATACTATGTTATTTATACTGTGTCCACTGCACCAGCCCTGGCTCTCTGAAAGCGCTGGGCCTCGCTAAACCAAGCAGTCATGTCAGATCAGAAAGTAGATGTTCTCCACTTGATCTGTGTCCTAGAATTAACACTTGCTAGGCTCCAGTACTTTGGCCACCTCATGAGGAGAGAGGACTCCTTGGAAAAGTCCCTGATGTTGGGAAAGATCGAAGGCAAAAGGAAAAGAGGATGGCAGAGAATGAGATGGTTGGACGGTGTCATTGATGCAATCAATATGGATTTGACCAAACTCTGGGAGGCAGTGGAAGATAGGAAGGCCTGGCGAGCTCTGGTCCATGGGGTCACGAAGAGTTGGACACGACTGAACGACTGAACAATAACAACAACAACAAGGCAGGAATGAAGTGGCCAATTTTGAGCAGGGAAACAACCATGGGGAGGGGAATGGCCAACCATTCCTCTATTGTTTTCTTTCCCCACTACGCTTCCTATAAACCACAGTTTCTCTATTCACAAAATCAAAAGACAAGAATTGGGCCTGGATAACAGGATAATGGCCTTGGAGGACAATGTCTGGGGAATGTGCTGGATTAGAGGAGGCATTCAGCATCTCTCTCCATCTGATATCTCAATTCCAGCTTGCTCAAGATCTCCTGTTTTCTAACCAATTAATCTGTATGTACTGGGAAATGAAGAGGAGTGATATAGATGTAAAGGATGTCTGTCCACTGTTGTTCAGCCCAACTGATTTAGGTGGCCCCTGCCGAAGCAATACATCAGCACAATATTTCCATGCCTCATGTGATGTCTCACCTTCAACTAAGAGTGGGACAAGTGAACAAATTTTTCATGTCAATGTTTCCTTAATCCTTCCCAACTTTGTCTACGCATGGCGGACACAGAAAGCACATACATACACATGGCGAACACAAAATAAGCCACTGATTGCCCAAAAATGATAAAACTGCTAACAACCCTTTGAATCCTTGAAAGTCCAGTACTTATATTAAAGCGCAGTTTGCACAAATGGCATATTTGCATTCTCCCTAAAGCAGCCTTCTGTTCTCAGGTATAATTGTGGATTTCTTCTATTATCAACATTCAACTGGTTTCCCAATCACTTACTGAAAATGAACTTCTAAAAAGGTTTGGGGGTAGGGGGAGAGAGCTGAACAGAAAAAAATAACATCAAGAAGGTCTACTTTATCTCTCCCTTGCCTTAAACATATCATATTAATGGACATGAAAGGAGCTTTGCTGAAGAATGTGAATACACTTGGTGTTCCAAGGGCAAAATTTCTGACAGCTGACCCTTCTACTCCACAAACACCAATACTGTACGAACATCATCACATACTTAATCAGCAAATATATCCAGCTTTGTCTGTATTGCAACGGTTGATTTCTGTTGTGTGACAAGTGGACAATTCTCTCTACTTCTCATTTCCCCACTTTAATTCCATTTGCATTCTCTGATTCAACTCCAGACTAACTATGGGCCATAGTCTTCCATTCTACTCAGCTTAAACAAATATATTTTATTTCAACCCTGCATGCATGAACTTGTTTACTTATCCTTAGAAATCGTTTGCAACTCAAATATGACTTTCAAGGGACTGTTAACAACTAGTATTAAGATGTCTCTCACCTTCAAAAACTGTTATTCACTCATTAGCAATCTTTACATTTCCATTGTATTTCATGCCTCCTTCCTTCCCATGATTTATTAATATCTGTCTACTGAAGGCACTGTCCACTATCTGAAGAAGTTGGCTACAGGCCATGAAATTATTTTGTACCAAAGGAAACTCATTATTCCTTAAGGTCACAAGAGTCCTGTCACTTTTGATAGGAATCTTTGAATTCTTCTTTGGCTGGAATTTGGTCTGGGCTAGGAAACAAATATATGAATTAAAATCCGATATCTTTTTAAGGTGGATGCATCCCCACCAGCCATGCAAACATATTCATTGATACTGGCTCAGGATAAATTATTGCATCTTTTTGTATCTTTTCCTTCAAGACCTGATAGTTGTCTCTCAGGACAAAACTAAAACCAACAGATACTTAAGTTTTCATTTCTCGTCGCAATCCAAATGAGTGACTGTCACTTAAAGAAGTTAATGATTTTTCTTCCAAAGGTGAACCAGAGAGGTTGGTTTCTCACTAGGCCCTTAATTCTTTAACAAGAGCTCTTAACAGTAATAATGAGCCGTTATATCAGAATTTATTAAGCTGCTGGAATGGTTGAGGGTTTTTTTTTTTTGGTAGTTAAAAGCCTCAGAACTGTAGCAATGAAGGCTTGGAACTCTGATGAGGGTGGGTGGAAGTTCTGGGTTTAGTCTGAACTTTGTAGGAGGTACTGAACATTATATGGAAAAGAGGTTCATCACCTTCAAAAGCCCCTTCAGAGTTCAGAATAAAAAGGGAAATAAATTGACTGTCTTATAAAACTGGAGTCATCAGCCTCCACGGAGCTGTAGGAATAATGGGGATGCATTGACTTGTCTATCCTTTTTTTGGATTATGGAAGTCATGCATAGTTACAGTGAAGGGGTGGCCAGGCTTCAAATCTGTGAGATATGCTTTGTTTCTATGCCATTAGAGTCTGGTGGAATTTTAAAATGATGAAATTCTGGTCACCACATTTTGGAAAAAAAGGTGCAGAAGAGTGCGACTAAAACGATTATTGGTTTGGGGTACCTCCCTTACGAAGAACAGCTGCAGCATTTGGGTCTCTTTAGTCTGGAATAAAAGGTGACTGAGGGGGGATATGATTGAGACATTCAAAATTATACAGGGCATGAGTAAAATGGATAGAGGGACACTCTTCTCCCTCTCACAAAATACCAGAACTAGGGGACATACACTCAAATTGAGGGCTGGGAGAGTGAGAGCAGACAAAAGAAAATACTTCTTTACCCAGCGTGTTGTGAGTCTGTGGAACTCCCTGCCACAGGATGTGGTGATGGCATCTGGCCTGGATGCCTTGAAAAGGAGATTGGACAGATTCTTGAAGGAAAAGTTTATCGCAGGTTACAAGCCGTGTTGGGGATGTGTAATATCCAGTCTTAAAAACAGGGTACATCAAAGGCCAGATGCAGAGGAGTGGTACCAGGAGACATATATCTAGTCCTGTGCACTCCCCAGATGCATTTGGTGGGGCCACTGTGAGATAAGGAAAGTGGACTAGGTGGACATTGGCCTGATTCAGAATGGCTCTTCCTATGTTCTTATGTTATCCCAGGTATATGCTTCAAGTAGAACTGAATAGATTTCACAGTCCTTTTATACAAAAACCTCCTCTTAGTTACTGTAAAAGTTTTTCATTTCATTTACAGTTTAGGATGGCAGTGAAATTTATTTTGTTTCTACTACTGTTAAGCAGTTATGGGCTGTCAAATCAAAACTGGCTTATAGTGACCCTAGTAGGGCTTTCAATGTATATTTGATATTTAAGGAGTGGCTTTACCAGTTCCACCCACCCAGGGCTGGCGCTAGGGTTTTTCGTGCCCTAGGCGAGGTGCGGGGTGGCGGGGGGTGTGGTGGTGGGGTTGGGCGGGGGTGGCGGCAGGGGGTCAGGTGGCGGCAGCAGGGGGGCGGGTGGGCGGCGGCGGCAGGGGCAGGGGGCAGGGGGCAGTGGCGGCAGGGGGGTCGGGCAGCAGCGGGGGGTCAGGTGCCAGTGAGGGCAGGGGGGTCAGGCGGCGGGGGCGGGGGCAGCAGGGGGGTCGGACGGTGGCAGCAGGGGGGTCGGGCAGCGGTGGCAGCGGCAGCAGGGGGGGGCTGGCAGCGGCGGCGGCAGCGGGAGGGCAGCCGGCTGGGCAGCGTCCCCTGTCCATTTTGGTGCCCTAGGCAACTGCCTAGTTTGCCTTAATGGACGCGCTGGCCCTGCACCCACCCACTGAGTTTCTATGTCCAAGTGGAGATTCCAACTCTGGTCTCCAGAATCCGACTCCCTCACCTTGTCCACTGTACCACTGGGTGTATGGAATTTGAAAACAACTGCTTAAATATCTTAGTTTGAAAACCCAATTAAGGTGATTATTAGGGTGATTATAAGTCAGTTCTGACTTGGCAGCACACAATAAAAATTGCTAAATTACTGGTCATCAGAAAACCTTGATGCTTTACCAAAGATCTTCTCCTAGATGCCAAATGCACCTTCTCCTGACTCTGTTTAGGATTTCTGGGTTCCATGTTTAGCTCTGAGACTCAGAGTGTAGGATTCTTTCTCCAGGGTCTCACTCAGAGATCCACCAGTTGATCCAAATTTACTCTTATTCTGTACTTGCTTCCCATTGTGAGTTGTAGCCTTCAGACTGAAAATGTCGTCCAATAGAGTCCAGGAGGCAGAACCTTGCAGGCAGTATTTCTTAGATCCATAAATTTATTGCTGCATCCTCACATTGTTTGTCCTATTTTCATCCTGTTTTTCTTTGTGTAGCTAAAGGGAATCCTTTGTGATGTTACAAGTGCATTCTACTAATCCTTGCTTTCAGCTGCAAAGCATCAGAGAATCAGAACATTCTGACTTGGTGACCATTGCCCCCTCTCCCAGCTGTGGGGGATAGGATTTAGATAAATGGCTGTGGAGCTGCGGATGGTGCTTGATGGACTAATCCAGGAAGAAATCATTCCATTGGGAAGCTGTGCTTCTCTTATTCCTGGGAATCCTGCTTTTATACATGGGGACTCAATTGAAAACACAGCTTGGCCCTACAGCCCACTTGATGACTTTCAGCCTCGTTGATCCTTTAATCTATGGCAGACCTTGATGGCAAAGTACCAAATTGGCATGGCAGAGGTCCCAGTTTCAGTCCATGCTGTGACTTCTTGCCAGTGCAGGAAGGAGATTTTCATGCCCTTGCAAAAAGAAATTAGCAATCCCGGATTTCATAGGCCAGTGATCTGATTGTAGATATCAATTCATAAATCATTCATTAGTAGAGATGGGCACGAAACAGAAAAAGGGCATTTTGGTTTTTCGTTTGTCATTGAGAGGTCTGTTTCGGTTCGTTTCCATTTGTCGTGATTTTTTTGAAAAAAATTTGTTACCGTTTTTTGTTTTTTCGTTTGTCGTTTCTACCCGCTTTTTGCACGATTTTTAAAGCATTTCCATGTGCAGGCATCCTCCAACGTCCCAGACCAGAGGGAAAACACTAAAAAAAATGGATGCTGGCAGAGACACAGTATAGACTAGGTATGCAGGGAGGCTGCAAAGGCAGCGGCGGGCGTTGCCCAGGGTGCAAGGCAGCTGCAGAGTGACTGCACTGCGGGGCAGGGGAGGGTACTCACCGAGAGGTACGCACCACGCACACACACAGGGAGGCTGCAGGCCTGAAGCTAGAGTCGCAGAGACAGCAATACCACCCTAACTCCCACCAAAGACTGCAAGGAGGATGGGGGCGGCCAGATACTGTCACCTTGCCTTTTTAACTTATATGCAGGACTGGATGAATCACAAGCTGGAATTACGATTGCCAGAAGAAATATCAACAACCTCAGATATGCAGATGATACAACCCTGATAGCAGAAATTGAGGAGGAATTAAAGAACCTCTTAATGAGGGTGAAAGAGGAGAGTGAAAACAATGGGCTGAAGCTCAACATAAAAAAAACTAAGATCATGGCCACCAGTCCCATCACCTCCTGGCAGATAGAAGGGGAAGAAATGGAGGCAATGACAGAGTTTATTTTCTTGGGCTCCATGATCACTGCAGATTACTGCAGCAACAAAATTAAAAGATGCCTGCTACTTGGGAGGAAAGCAATGGCAAACCTAGGCAGCATCCTAAAGAGCAGAGACATCACTTTGCCAACAAAGGTCAGGATAGCCAAAGCTATGGTTTTCGCAGTAGTGATGTATGGAAGTGAAAGCTGGACTATAAAGAAGGCTGATCACCACCGAATCAATGCTTTTGAGCTGTGCTGCTGGGGGAGAGTCTTGAGAGTCCCCTGGACTGCAAGGAGATCAAACCTATCCATCCTAAAATAAATCAACACTGAATATTCACTGGAAGGACAGATTTTGAAGCTGGGGCTTCAGTACTTTGGCCACCTTATGAGGAGAGAGGAGTCCTTGGGAAAGTCCCTGATGTTGGGAAAGATTCAAGGCAAAAGGAAAACGGGACGACAGAGAATGAGATGGTTGGATGGTGTCATTGATGCAACCAACATGGATTTGACCAAACTCCAGGAGGCAGTGGAGACAGGAGGGCCTGTTGTGCTCTGGTCCATAGGGTTATGAAGAGTTGGAGACAACTGAATGAATAATCAACAAAGCAGAGCCACCGGATGTTCTGCTATTTCATCAACATGTGCTGCTTATATATTGCTCCATATCAGCTTACAATGCAATTATACAGGCTACACACTGCCCCCCACTCCTCTGCAAGCTGGTTACTCATTTTACTGACCTCAGAAGGCTGGAAGGCTAAGTGAACCTAGAGCCAGCTGCCAAAATTGAACACTGAATTTAAGCAGAGTTTTGACTGTAATAGTACAGTTTAACCACTGCTCCATGTCAATAAAACTGCTCTCAAAGCAACAGAAATATACAAATGATGGATTTGGCACATGCTGGCAATTGCAACATATGCATTCATGATGCATAATGTTCACCTTACAGAAACCAGCTGTGTGTATGTGCACGCGCACCCCCACCCACGCATATGCACACACAGCTTAATTCCAAAATCATCTTGAAGCCAAATGCTTCCTTAGCATGACCACCTGTCTACACAGCTCTTGTGTCCCTCACTGCAAAGCAGTAGTTAACATCCACTTTGACTCTAACTGAAACATCTGGTGGGTTTTCTTCAGTTAGCAGCGCAGACAAGCCTCTCACAAATTGTTTAAAGGGACGTCAGTTATGTGCCTGCTCATTACTCTTAACTGTTCACTTCTTGAAGCAATTACTGAACTGATCAATTATGCCTCAGTCAAGTTAAATGCATGGCTTCAGTGCTAAGAGGTTCTGCCTTTAACCAGGTTTGCTCCATGAGTAATACATTTGTGATAGATTTCTGTCATCCTCGCCTTTTCTTTCATTGTGCAGAAATAACAGTTTATATTCTGACTGGTATTAGCTTCCATTCCAATTGCATTTCTCTTTTAATTTGTTTGTTATTCAAACAAATGAGGTTGTTTTACCCCGTTGCGTTGTGTATTGTACCTTATAAGATTTGAGCACTGGTTGATGATTTGATTACAGTGAACAGAAACAAAGATGAATGTTTCAGGAAGCAGGAGTGATTTCATACTGGGTGGCTGTGCCTAGGCTAGGCAGATGCAATTCATTCCAAACATAATAAATACCATAGTCCAAATTCATTAGAGCAATGCTAATGGGGATGAGCTGAGCTTCGGTGGAAAGGAATTTTTCGCATCAGACTGGATGGTGAGAGGGTGGGAACTGTTTACTGCTAAGGAAACAAGTCAATCCTCTGTTAAATATGAATGAGAGACAGATGATCATACAGAGGGGCACCTGCAGATACTACTCAGGATTAATTAAGAAAAAAAGTCTCATTTGCACCAAAGAGACCTGCTCTGGAGTAAATGTTTCCAGCAAAGGTGAGCCAAAGCTAAACTGGCATTCAGGAAAGTACTAAAGAGTCATCTGGCCATTTTGTGCCATGGAAATGTTTAAAAACCGCCAATGAAAAAAAGTGCACCAGCTATTGAGATACTCCACACCAACGTGACACAGCTTCTATCATTAGGAATTTCTGATGCTCTTTAGTCGGAATTTCCTTTCCTAAATCCATGGGTTTGGGTCTTACTCCTTAGCAGAAAACAAGTTTGCTGTATTTTCTGTGCGACAGTTCCTCAGATGTTTTCAAATGGGTCTCATATTATCCTTCACTTTTCTCTTCCAGGCTAAACCTGCCCGTGTAGCATTTGTAGCAGATTCTTCATTTGCGTGGGCAACAGTTTACCAATTGTCAGGTCAAGCCAAGAACATTGCCACCCCACGGCGAAAGAACACGTGAGACAATCATAGGGGTTATAACTGGGCTCACACTTTATTATTCATCACAACTCAAACACTTCAAACCAACATGAAACTTCCTGAGGGGCCTGCTGTCACGCAGGTTAGAGTCGGTACCAGGGGGTCTCCCGGGACCCCGCCAACAAGAGAGCCATAGGGCGAGTCACACCCCCTGGAGGCCTGATATAATCACAGATCCCCAGGGCCAGCAAATTCCCTCCCCTTCCTTTACCCCCCAAGGCCCAGGCAAGACCTGATAGCACATCCTTCCCCTCCGCTGTAATCTCTGGATCCACAGTGTGCAGAGGTTGGATGGGCAAGCAGTGGATATTAGAATTCGACTCACCGGGTGTGAGGTCACCAGCGTGGCCTTGCTCAAAACTTGGAGTTGCACCTAAATACCACCCCTGAGTGTCAGCACGGGATAGGCAAAAAAATCCCCTCTCCATCAGCCAATTGTGGAGCAGGTCAAAAATTCCTATCCGGCCCAAGACGCGACCAGGCAGACTCGTGCTAGTACTGTTAAGTGTGGTGGGTGGGCAGGGGACGTGCAGATGAAAAGAGGCTTTGGCCTGGGCAGGGAGCAGCCTTTATAGGCTCACCCCGCCCAGGCCCTGAATTCTCACCCCCTCCTCTCGTGTTACTTTGTGCGGGGTGGGTGGCAAAGGAGCTCCACCGGTGCACGCGACACCACGGAGCCAACATTTTCACCTGAAGTAAAAGAATAGCAGGGTTATTCCACAACTCCAGTGGAATTACAGGCTCTGGCTTTTTTAGTTGCCGAGAATTTATTCCAGGTGTAAGACTTTATTTAGAAGAAAATATTTAGCTCCTTTAAATATCAAACTAAAGCTTGCAGTGGATTCAGCACACCTGTGAAATTATGATCGCCACCCTCTAGGGGCACTTTGTTTATCTGTGAAGCTTTTTTAGAGGCTGAAATGAAATGCCGGCAAGTGTTACTTCAGCACGGTTAATGGTGCAATGTTCCTTCACAACATTCCTCCTCTTCCTGAGTTAAGCATTCTTTAATTGTAGGTTTATTTTTTGTTCCATGCCCAATGCTTTTTACTCACTCTCCACCATCAATGTAAAGTAGTACACCCTAAAGATGTCTTGTGCTAATCAACAAATTAGTTCAAAATATAGTAGAGACAAGACTGATGTTTCTGACATTAGTAGCTTGGGAAAGAAGAAATAGTATGGCAGAGTGATATTTGGAAGATAGACATTTTCTGTGGTTACTAAGGAATCAGTGCAAAATCAAAGAAACAGGCATTTTTTAAAAAAACTTTCTGCTGATCTCTGATTCTCTGCCAATGTGCATTCATTATCTTGCAATAATCTCTTAATCGTTCTTATTTAAATAAATTTCAGGCAAAAATCAAAGAAAAACAAAGCAAAGCAAAGCAAAAGACAAAAAACATGTGGCACCTTAAAGATTAACTTTCATATTTTAATGTAATGTTTCATGGACTACACGCCCAGTTCTTCAGACATGTAACAGCAGAATGAGGTGTGCAATATAATATGGAATGGGATATACTTTTCATACCTGATATTCATTGGCTGTAGTATATAGAGTTGTGGGGTGGATACAGCCAATGAATATCTGGTATGAAATCTATATCCCATCCCATATTATATTGCACACCTCATTCTGCTGCTATGTCTTGTGATATGTAAACACCAGACTACTTCATATAATTAAGGATAGCTAACAAAGAAAGAAGAGGAAAAATTATGTTGCTAAACTTAATGACTCAGTGGTATAATTCATGCCCGGATTGAACACGAAGAGATGGAAACTGCTACTTACTGCATATCCCTAAATTGTGAAATCTGTGAAGTCTCCCAAATACATGTGGGGAAAACCATAAGCTAGTGATCCTTTGAACTTCCAAAAAACTAGATTTCCAGGTAAAGCCTCAGATGCAATATTGCACCAGGTCACTTTCAGTGTCATTTATATCTCTGTCTTTCTCATTGGGCCTCGGAGTATCTCTAAACCTGTAAAGTAGGCCGAAATTATCTTTGGAGGAATGCATCAGCAGCACACCATCCTTCCAAATTTGCAGTCATGCCCTCATCTGAGACCCAGAACAGAAGGTGTGGCATGCCATGCAGTCAGTTACAGAGACAGTTACTTCACGTCCATTCTCGTCCCGGGAGGTAGCTTGTTGTGTGTTGATGTCGGTCGCGGTCATGTGGTCTTCTTCCGGTTCTGTCCCTGTTCCCGTGTATACACGGGTGTGATGGATGATACCGGCATGACTGTTATTGCATGTCCTCATTCCATGATGAGATGTGAAATTCCATGCCTTTGTTCTCCATTTTTTTTGGCCCAATCTTCCGTTTTTTGATGTTTCGATTCTCCGAAGCCTTGCCTTCAATGCGTTATGGAGCTAAGTTTGAGGCATTTGCCTTTTAATCTCTCAGCACTGCGTTGCTGACTCCATAGGGAATGTACTGGCAAATGGCACTTCACACTCCTGCCACTAGATAGAGAATGGCACGTTGCATGACAAGCCTTACCTCACGGGCACGCGTATCGGAACGAGAAGTGTGACGGGCAGATTCCTGAGGCCAGGGAGGGGAATCTCTCACCCCGCTTAAATCACAGTTCAGGGGGCATGGTAGGGACGAACTCCCCTTGTCCTGCAATAGACGTGTGGTTAGATTACTTCATACCAGTCCCAAGCGGGACCGCAAACAGCGATGAGATGGACGTGAAGTATCAGCCATAGACATAGATTGGGATACAGCCCTCCCTACTGTGCCAAAAACTGTAAACAGGTTTAAGTAATGTTCTGAAGATCAGTGAGGCAGCAACCTTGCTGAGATTAAGCAGAAGTGGCACTGGCTAATGTTTGGATTCTAGCCAGGAATCTTTGATATGCTATTACTTTATGTCTATGAGCAAAGGAAGAAGGTCGGTACATGAAATCGATAACCATACATCAGAATGAATCCCAAATGGACACCCAAATTCTCTAGTAACTGACTTGTCAACAAGCATTATATTTTTTTTTAACTTTCTAATGTGTCAAGGTTTATAATGAGTTAATATTTTGAACCCTAAATTACCCAGGTCATTCTATCTGGGCCTGCTTTTTTTTAGTCCATTGTGTGAGTCTTGATATTATTTTCAGAAATCACTGTTGCTGTTATTTTCTCTTCTGAACGCAAAGTGGAACCTCTAACTAGATCTGCGAAGGTAAGTAATTTTGGTTTGGTAAATATCATCAGCCCGTATTAGCAAATTGCTCAAGGATATGTTTTCATGTGCAACTTGAGAAGTAATCTACTGTAAACTGACGAAAAAGGGGGAAAGTATTTAAAGCCAAATGTAAGACTTTGTTACCAGAGATGAATGTTTTAAATAAAATATGCTTGTTTACGATATCTTCGCTTCAGGGAAATGAGGCTTGCGCAAACTGTGGTAAAACACTGCCCTCTCCTGGTTGATGGGAGTTGACTGTCTATGGCTTTCTCGTAAGACTCTCTTTCTGCATTCTATTAATCTGTTAATATGATTCTCTGCTGACCCAAGTAGCAAGATAAGGTTACCATTACAAGGGTTCATCATAAACATAACACACAGTACACCAACCTCTACAAGGGAAGCACAGAGTAAGGAGTGGGTGGCCTACATGTTTCTTTTCTTCTGCTATCAGATGATTTTATTCTAATTTACACATAATGCAGACAAGACAGAATGTTATTTCACTCCAAAGCTGGCACCAATTTATAAGTAACATTACCAGTGACTGTATATTTAGCAAAGCAAAGCAAAGTGTTCTGCTTATATACTGCCCCATACCACTTCAAGTAGCCTCTGGGCGATTTTACAATTTTAATTACAGCATGCAGGCTACACATTGCACACACACACACACACACACACACACACACACACACACACACACACACACACACACACACACACACAGCAAGCTGGGTACTCATTTTACCGACCTCAGAAGGATGGAAGGCTGATTCAACCCTGAGCCTGCTACCTGGGATTGAACCTCAGGTCATGAGCACAGTTTTACCTGCAGTACAGGCATTTAACCACTGTGCACGGGGAGGGGCGATGCATTGCAATTAAATGGGTTGTTTGTTTTACCCAGAAAGCAGTGATTATTGACAGAGAGCTTCTGTCCCTGGGCTGAATCTGAACACCTTCATCAATTTAAACAGCCGAATTCCCTGGTTCATCAAGCTGGAAACCCAATGGTGAAAGAAGAATTCTGAAAGGAATGACAACTGGAGGTATAGAACTGAAGTTTTATCCTTTGTGGAATGATAAGTGTATCCTGCAACACCATGTGGCAATCATCAAAGTTCCTGTTCAACATTTCAGATGGTTGGACCATCCTTCTTTGGAGATATTCCATTCTACCTCTCCACTGTACACATAATTTCTGGCAGCAGGATTCCAGTGAATGTTGAATGCCTGCTTGTGATGAATATTTGTGGCTGCTACAATTTTCTGAACAATTTCTTGCCTTGAATACCGGCATGGCAGGTATAGGTAGAACATGGGCTTCCCATGCTTAGAATAACTCTGTTGAATATGACTTTCACAGATCTCCCAAAGGGAGAGAATTTGAAGGAGAAAAATAATCTGAAATTTTAAAAAGGCTGCATGTGGGACAAAGCCAAACTCATTTATATCTTTCAACCATTCATAAACCCATTTTGCTGTTCTGTCTCCTCTTATCCCTTCTATTATGTAAAAAAATGGTTTTGCAGATCAGAGTCTTACGTGGAATTTCCCCCCTCCTCATCTGTGTTCTTAAAAAGGTAAAAGTTCCCCCTGCACATGCGTACTAGTCATGTCCAACTCTAAAGGTGCTGTTCCTCTCCATATTCAAGCGGAAAGAGCCAGTGTTGTGCAAGACCATGGCCATGTGGCCGGCATGGCTGCCCGGAAACACTGTTTTACCTTCCCGCTTTTTATGGCGGTACCTATTTATCTACTTGCATTTACATGCTTTCAAACTGCTAGTTTGGCAGGAGCTGCGGTTAGCAGTGGGAGCTTGCTCCGCTGCTTGGCACCCAGGATTCGAACAACCAAGCTGCTGACTTTGCAGACAACAGTTTTCAGAGCCTTACTCCGCTGAGCCACCATGCCGTGTTCTTAGCAGGATTATTATTGCTTGTAAGATGAAGCTTCTCCTTGAACTGCACCTTTCCAAACAGCACACATGGACTCACATGATAGAAATGTCTGGGAGGCAGAACTGTCTTTGCCTAAACTTACCCATGCCTTGCTACTTTTCTTGTTTTGCGCTGTCTTTTGTTCAATGAACTGAATCAATTATTTGAGTCTCCATGCACAGTTTGAAACGAGATATGTGAACACCAGGTTAACAATCAGCATGGTCTAGGTTAGATACATGGCTATAAAGCTGACTGAGCTTACTTGATTTTCTTGCTGCTGATTGGCCTAATGTTAGATTGTCGTACAAGATGCTGCATTTTCTATCTTCTTACCAGTCAGAGCTAATGTGTGTGTATTAATGTTGTTATAAATTCTTTGCCCAATAAAAAGCACACGAAACTGAGCAAGTCTTTCAAAAACAAACACATCTCCCTGTTGAAATTTGTGTTGAAATCTCTCAACAGGAATCTCTCTCTCTCTCTCTCTCTCTCTCTCTCTCTCTCTCTCTCTCTCTCACACACACACACACACACACACACACACACACACACACACACACACACAGGTTGTAAAACTTATCTTAGCCACTGAATTTGATTCTATAAGTATTCTGCCTCTTACACACACACATACACACACACACACATACTACTTGCTGCAGAAATGCCAAATAAATATTAGCTGATAAAAATATGCATGGTGGAGGAACTGGAAAACAAGGTTAGCTGCAGTGTTCAAGCTGTGATGCCTTTTCCTAGAAACGTCGATAAAGTTGTCCTAGTTTTCCCCTTTCTTTCTTTCTTTCTTTCTTTCTTTCTTTCTTTCTTTCTTTCTTTCTTTCTCTCTGTCTCCAGAAACCCAGAGCCTTTTCACACCACCCCTGAACTCCGCGGCAAATGGCTCCCAGCTCCGGAGCTTAAAATTGTTTCCCCACCAGCTCCGCAGTTTACAGAAAATTAAGTGCGACCATGCCCACCTAAGCGCGTCCCAGACCACTTTTCAGGTACCTGCTCTCCAGGGCTGAAAAATCCGTGATGCGGATCTAACATAGAGAGTGCCAGGCTCTCCTGGCTTCTGTTTGTTGGTTTTTTTGCCCCCCGCCCCTTTAAGAGATCTCAATGCTGCCAGGAACAGAGCGAGACCGGCAGAATGGAGGTAAGCCAGCATTCTTTTCTTTCTTTTTTTCTCCCTCCCCTCACGCAGCCAGCAGCCAGGAGTGCGGAGGGGGTGGGAACACAGGAACAGCGACAAACCCCCAAGATCTCTAGTCCGAATTTAAGCGGCCAGTGGATCTTAGGGGTCGTGTGAAATGGCTCCCAGATATAAATTCCTTTTATGCTTCCTCCTAATTCTGTTTACTGATTCCAAATAGACATTTTTTCTTTTTTTAAAACAAACATCCCTGAACCAAAATATGTAATCTGTTTTAAGTTTGCAGAGTTTACTAAGTATCATATTGGGGAATCACAGCCAGCAGCAAGTCAGTCAAGGGAGCCATGGGTTGAAAAAATTGGGGATCACTGCACTAATGATATGTGGGAATACTGAGAATACAGTCCCTGAACTAGAACTTGCAAACCTGGATGCTTTTGCATTTGGCCACGGGAAGTAAAAGCATTTCTCATTCACAAACATTTCTTTATTCTTCGGTGTCAAACAAAATTGCAAATGAAGGGATTGTAATCCCTTCTATGTGGCCGTGGATGTAAAAAACTGGCCTTTTGTAACCGCTAATGTTTTCTGCAATCATCCAGCAGGCCAGTGCCAGAGCTGTAAAAATAACTTCTCTCTGAAATGTAGAGGACATGAAAACAGTTCCATGAGCTGTAGAAAACATGCACAAAGAAACAGTCTCGTTTCATCAAGGACAAAACATGTGTATGGCTTTGGCAATAGCATTTCAGGAGAAAACAGGAGTTTATTTCCTGAGAGCAACAATCACCTTGATTTGAGGGCCATCAAAGTTAAATTTTTCGCATAATACACAATCACCAGTATATCTATGCCAGATAATCAGTGAAAATTATCCAACATTGACAAAGAAATAATGAAATATACATATAAGGCAACCTCATTGCACGTGTGCAAATATATCATTAATCCTTTTGTAAACAAAGAAATGGGACCAAGTACTGTACCTGTAATTAGTAGGCCATTGAATCAGCAGGGATTTGGTGAGCCAATTCCTCCATAGGTTCTGTTGATTCAATGAGCCTATACTAGTTGTGACTATGGATGGGCACCTTACAAAAATGACATACTGTTTTGTTGTTTCGTAAGCTTACAAAATGTTATGAAATGAAACGAAACAGCAAACAGAGTCAAGAAATGAAATGAGACACCATTTTTTGTTTCGTCCTAGTGACAGAGTCCTCTTGATCCAGCTGTCTTGAGAACAGGAGGTTTATTTTTAATCTGATTGATCTGTTTTCCTTCCTTCCCTCCCTGCGCCTCAGCTGTTGAGCTAGATTATCTCCGGTCCTGATCTGCCTGCAGCTAGCCAGGAGTTGAGCACTGCTGCTGCTCCCTGTCTCTGGGGTGCGGACATGGCAGTTTTAGGACCACTTTCCCTTTGCTGGCTATGCCTGTGCCTGCAAGTTGATTTATTAAACTGAATGTTTTCCTTTCCTGATTAATTAGGGCTGTGGATGTTATTTTTTTATGTTTTCCTTCATTCCCACCCCACCAATCAGCTGCTGATCGTATCTCTCCGATCTCTCCATGCAGTAGCTAGCTATTAGGTTCCTAGCTTGTTTACAAACAGTTCTTTGTTTGAAAGCAAATTGACTGGAAGGTTTAAAGAGGGTCTTTGATTTAGGGCAGTGTGCTCCCTGTTAAAAACAGAGGAAATCTCCCCATTATTTATAGCCTTATGAAACATTTGTTTCATTTTGTTTCACAACAAAAATTCTTTTTTAAAAAATTCTTTATTAATGAAACAAAATGAAGACTGAAATGAAACTAAACTAAACACTATATTTCTGTTTTGTGCCCATCTCAAGTTGTGACTTATGGCCAGATTTCAGCCAATGTGTTGGAATAGGTAGGTGTTTGCTCTGATCTAGCAGGGGGGCTTTTTTGGTCTTAAGAGTAAAAGATACCTATGAAAGAGAATAAGCCAAACCTTTCTTGCTGCAGCTCCTACATAATATTTCTCTTTCTCTTTCTCAGGACATGCAGGTGATAGACCTTTGGTTTCACTCTGGTAATATACACTGCTTTTACACGACCTAAGATCTGCTGGTCCCTTAAATTTGGACCAGAGATCTTAGGGGCTTGTCGCTCTTCCTGTGTTCCCACCCTGGCTGCTGGCTGCATGAGGGGAGGGAGAAAAAAAAGGAAGAAAGACCGTGGCTCACCTCCCGTTCTGCCTCTCGCTCTTGCCGGCTCTTGCCCCCGCAACATTCCAGTAGCTCTTAAGTAACTCTTAAGTAGCTCTTAAAGGGGCGGGAGCCAAAAAGCAGCAAACAGAAGCGAGGAGAGCCCCGCACTCACTATCGTTGCACTGCATCAAAGATTTTTCACCTCCAGAGAGAAGGTACAAGAAAAGTGCACTGGGTCGCGCTAAAGTGGGCGGGGTTGCACTTAATTGCCTGTAAACTCCGGAGCTGGTGGGGAAACATTTTTAAGCTCCAGAGCTGGGAGCCATTTGTGGCAGAGTTTAGGGGTCGTGTATAAACGCCCATAAACAAGTTAGGAGCTAAAGCAAATTGGAAATTAGAGTGGTAGTGAAGATGACAGCACATCTTAATCTATCATGCCTGTGTATCCCTTTTGAACTAAATGCACATTTGATTATGTAGTTTGAGATCTTGTAAACTCGGGTTGCTCTTGTGGGGATGAAGTGGGGAGAGCAACAGAGCCCAAACACAAAATATTTTTCTTATTGGAGTTATTCGCAGAGGAGCCCAAGTTAGCCACATTGGATTTTCCAAGTAATTGGCAAAGAAAGAAGGTGATGTGGATATCAAGGGTCAACTATCATGTACATCTAAGAATACAAAATAATTCTCCAGAATTTCATCCAAAATATTCCTGGCAGAAGCCCAGGAGGACTTTCCAAAGGAATTAGAAAGAGTAAGGGGGAGTCTAAAAAAATACAACACTGGAGTGAAACCAACAATTCAGGTCTCACCTCTTCCAGGAAAATCTATGTGTTTGGAATCCCAGATGATTTTCTTCAACTCAGGCATCTATTCTTTCCTTAATTATAATCAGGGCTCTTTGTTATATATATTCTCTGTCTGTTGATTGCTGTTGATTGATTTAATAAGGTTACTCTGAGCATCCTATCAGCCTGCTTCTTAATGATTGCCTCAGCCCACAAGAGGGTAAGGTTCATCCTGAAACTTTATAGGGACTTGATCACTCCCACCCAGGTACAGCAGGGTGACTTTGCCTCATAGACGGTTACTTCACATCCCTCTCATTACGGTTTGCAGTCCCACTTGGGACCTGTAGAAGAAAATGTTACTCCACGTCCATTGCATGACAGCAGAATCTCATCCCGACCACACTCCCTGAACTGGGATTTAAGCGTGATGAGCCATACCTCTCCCTGGCCTCAGGAATTCTCTCCTCTCGGTTCCTGTTTCAAGACAAGTGCCCGTGAAGTAAGGCTTGCCACGCAACATACGCATTCTCCATCTAGTGGCAGGAGTGCGAAGTTGCATTCTCCAGTACAATCCCAATGGCATAAACAATGCATTGCAGAGAGATAATAAGGCATAAAACCTCGAACTTTGCTGCTTAACGCATGAAAGGCAAAGTTACAGAGAATCAAAATATCAAAAAACTGGAAGGTCAGACCAAAAAAAAAAAAAAGAAAGAAAGAAAGAAAAGGAAAAGGAAGGCAGGGAAATACAGATATTGTCACAAAACAAGGACGTGAAGTAACAGTCATCACAATACCATCAATCATGCCCGTGGGTAAACGGAAACAGGGACAGAACTGGGACAAGACCACGTGACTGCGAATGATGTTATAATGAAACAAATGTAATCTCCAAATGAGGAAGGACGTGAAGTAACCACCATAGAGAAGCCAGTGAAGACCAAGTCTAGCTTGACCAGGCTTCAGAATTTTTGTGCAGCATTTCTACTAATTAACAGAGAACTACAAAGGTAAATAATGAATAATTAATAAATAGTTCACTAGGCTATATGTTCACACACACGTTTACAGGTTTGCATAATATTGCCAAGTATATGTACCAGATCATTCCCATTTGAACTAACCACATGCATGACATCAATCCATTTTTTATTTATAGAATAAGTCATTTTCCCTCTCTAGCAAATGTGTTACAGCTCATATAATATGCCTATTATCCCCCTTCCTTTTATTTGGATCCTCTGCTCTCTGCTTCAGAAGGTCTGAGGTTTTCTTCCTGTGTTTGCTTGCTAACCATATGGATGCCTTTTGCTTTTTAAAAAATAAAAGTTATTTTAGAGCACCCAGAGATGTTCTTTAAAGAATGAATTAAAGTGTGCTTTCTGTCTATGCAGGAAATAGGATGTCAGCACTCTGCTAATTGCAAGCATAGCACGTTATAAAATATGCTAATAAGAAATTTATCTCCACTGAGCCACAAAGTGCAACTGAAAAATTAAGGGTGAAAATATAAAATTGGTGGAAAGGGCAGAAAATAGATGACAGAGGGCTGAGGGAGATGGGAGTGTCGTTTGCTCCTGCTTCAGGACCCAATCCAGCTCTTATTCAGAACAGCAGCAACATCACAATGGAAGAAAATCATTGCCTTGTTCTGCAATGTGGACAAGAGGAAAAAAATTAGGCACTATAATGTTGAATTGGTTGAGGACACACCTGAAATAAACATGGAGGTCCTCTATGCTGGCAAGCAGGGTATGCAAAATGAAATAGTGAGCAGAAAGAAGTAAATGAAGGTCAATGATCCTGCCTTTAGTGGACATCCACTCCTCTGAAGCCTCCCGTCTATATTCAGTTTGGGTATATTTGGAAAACTTGATTTTGTCTGTGTCTGGCATTGGGAGCACAGAATGTTTAGATTGATTGATTGATTGATTGATTGATTGATTGATTACGCTTATATACCACCCGTCTTCCCGAAGGAACTCCGGGCGGTTTACAACAAAATACAAACAGAGTCAAACAATAAATAAAACAGTTTAAAAACAAAACAAAACAAAACAACTAATAAATAGCAGATGGTGGGAAGAGATAAATAAATAAATAAAAAAAAAAATAGTCACCAAAAGCCTCACAGAAGAGCAGAGTTTTTAATGCCTTCTGAAAGGCTGGCAGGGACTCTGCAAGGCGCACTTCACTGTGGAGTTGGTTCCACAAGGTAGGGCCAGCCACAGAGAAGGCTCGAGTGTGGGTGGAAGTTTTCTGAGCCTCTCTGGGCGTGGCCACCCGCAGCATGTGCTTGATTTATGTTAATCATAACTAGGGGTGGGCATGAAATGAAAAAAAAAGTTTTGTTTCGTTTCCTTTCCTTCCCCCACATAATTTTTTTCTTTTGTTTCATATAAAAATTTTCAAAAAACTTGTACGAAAAGAATCCCTAACAAAATGGTTCATGGGGGGGCCTGGAAAGTGGCAGAGGTGCCCTGAGCTTTTTTTTTAAAAAAAGTTTGTCCCTCCCCCTAAGCCCCGCCTGCCAGCTGCTACCGCTGATCAGCTGGTGCAGCTTGAGGGAGGGAAAAACGATTTTTTAAAAAAGCCTGGAGCTTTTTATAAAAATCTTTTTTCCCTCCCCCAAACAGACGGAACAAAATGGCTCATTTCAACCAACCCCCCCCCAACACACACACCATTTCATTTCATCTGTAATGAAATGCTGCTTCCTCGTGTCATTTCATTTTCTTTCATTTTGTTACCTAATGACACAAAACAGCATATTGTTTTTTGTTTTGTGCCCATCCCTAATCATAACTTATCCCATGGAGCCTATGTACAATTAATGCACAGTGCAGTTCTAAGGATGCCACCTCCTTATACCTCCTGCTTGGCAGCTAGGAGGGAGGAGAAGGTTTTAAGCAATTGGGGGTGAGGCATGCCATGTGAGGCCATTACATGATGGCATGGACAGCACTAAGGCAGGGAGAGACACTCAGAAGAAGAGGAAAGTTCAAGATGGTTTCTAACAGTTTTGGACACAAAGCTCCAGCCATGGTAAATAGGTCTTCAGTTTTATCCACCACTTGAGCGGTATAGTTGGTGGGAAGGGTCCTTCCACTCCAGCCTATCTGTTCACTTCTTGTCACTCCCTTTGTTTAGAGAAACACCATCCTCACAGACTTGAGGAATTTTTCTGCTAAAAAATATTCTCAGTTGAATTGAATTGGTGCTGAGATGCTTGCTGAGTGGAGAGGTCAACATAGGCCATGAAAGTAATGCCTCTGAAAGGGAAATTAAACCAACTCAGTGAATGAATTATAGGTTAACTAGTATTCTGTTCAGCAGAGCGCTTGTCGGTGTTATTTATATCAGTTTCTGCAGGGGGAAAATGTAATAAAATGAACACTCTAAGAATAAAAAAGAACATTACCTACCCCTCAGGCAATCAGATTTCCATGACTTTTCCCTTTTCTTTTTTTCTTACTTTCTTTCATTTTTCTTCAGTAGGATTTTTTAGTGTTCCACTTTGTAACAAAGTTAAACAGTTCTTTGATCAAATTTATCAATTTTGATCCGTCTCACACACATGGTGGCTGAACACTTTGTAAATGCCAGTTGGGCAAAACTGTATCCCTGACTAAAGGCACATGGCTCTCCCGATAATCTCTTTCCTAGTGCAAGTCAACAGAAAACAGAAATGAGCTATATATGGAAACCAATGGAGACCCCATGTCACTGTTCTTGATGGATTGTGTCCACAGCTGACTGATTGCTTCACTATTCTGACAAAGTTCAAGATACATACAGATTCAGAAATTCATTTATTTTTATTAAATGCAGGTAACTGGAATCTTTAAATATGGGTCTCTGGGTCTGGTGTGCTCTGTCACACCCACCTCTCAAGGAGGTCAGACCAGATAATGTAAATGGTGGGGTGTGAAAGGTGAATAAGTTCCAAGTCTACCTTGATGGCATAGATAAGGTCCAGGCTCATCATATCCAGAAAGTACTTTTCCCTAGTTGCATCACTGATTTGGTGTGATAGGAATGGTAGAAATTCGCTCCACCGCATGCCATGCCATCCCAGCCATCTGCGGGTGCCCCAACTGCCCAGGCCAAGGTCACATCCCCAGCTCCAAGGTCACATTCTCAGCTGGTTGATTGAACATATTTTTCTGCCCCCTAAATGATACTGTGTCCAATTATCTAGATCTCCCTCTGGGTGCCTGTGGGAGAAACTGAGAAACAAGATGCCCTCATTGGTTGGACAGGTTGGTGCGCATATAGGTTTTGTCAGCTATGGAATACCACCTCCCAATTCTCCTGATCATATCAGGGGCATGGCATTGGTTGCTGCCTCTGTCTCTGCCCCAATTCTAAAGGAGTGGGAGGTGAAATTGCTTGGTCAGGAGCCCGCCTGTGCTAATGGCAGACCACGGACAACTGCGACAAACTGGTACCATGTTAATGAACCCTAATTCTCATTGATGAAGAAGGAATGCCCCTTGTTGGGCGAATAGATAAAAATGTCCTGGTGATCTGAACTGGGCAAGAGCCTGCCTATCCTTGGGCTTTCAAGTGGATCACTGAGCCTCTGCCATGCTGGTCTGTTTTTGATGACCAGAGGTAAAGGACCATCTAGACATCCTGCCAATGTCTGGCCTGCCCCCCCCAGGGATCCTGCAACTTATTCTCCCACCAAGAATGCTTCAAAAAGGCTAGCTGCTTTGGAGACCCTGACTTCATATTGAGACCAACAAACAGGCTGCAGCTGCCAGAGCAGCATAGCTAGGATGAGCAGCATGATGGGCCTGCATGTGTTGGGGGTTCTGAGGGTTGCTCTTTCCCAGAGCCCCCCCCCCCTCATCCTAGTCAGAAAGGTTGCACAAGGATGTGGGAAGCCCTGGAATTGGCAGAAAAGGGAGATGTCTTCTGGTCGCGTGCACAAGGACCTACAGGTAGGTGCAAGCCCTTGTACATGGAGAGCTTGGATGTATCACAGCATCCTACCCAGGGTCATGGGGCTCCTGGTACTCTGTCCCCTGTTGGATCAGAAGGTCTAAAATGCCCTCCAAGACCTAATATAGCCCCTAAAGATGAGAAACCAACTGAATTAAATGTTCTTCAGATCATGTCTTGGGTCCAAGGGTCCCAAATCCTGTGATGGCATTTGCATGCAGTGCAAGGAGACAGAACATGTTCTCTTGAGAACGAGACAGCATATCTATAATACCATTACCCAAGCCTGGGGCAAATTTTGCTACAAATGTGGTGTTCCCCTGAAGACACAGTTGCACTAGCTTCCTTACTAGGTGTGTAATGTGCTCCGACTAGTGGTTCATAACTGCCACCACTGGTTATCACAACAGAACCCAGCTCATTTATCAGTAAGCTGTGTCTTCTTCAAAGTGAGAGCCCCCACAATGGGAAAGAGCTTGAGGAAGCTTAGGTCCTTGAGGACACCCATTCTGTGTCAAACCAGGGGGCACAGCTGGGCACAGCACCATCCTGCAAAATGTACACTGAACCCGACACATCCTACCTCACCTGAGTGAATCTTATCCCTTCTTGGGGGAATCACAGCTAGCGGAGGATATTCTTCCTAACCTGCATGCCTGCTGGAGCACCACTGTTTCTTCTGGGAGGTGTGATGGGAAGACCTGCATATTGGGAAGACACCCCAATAGGCCTGGGCGGGGTGGTTCCTCCTACTCTCACCTATGAGCTGTGCCACGGGCAGAGGCCATGTGTTGTGGCTGCCATGTGGGCCGGGGTTGAGCTTTTCCTTCCTTGGCGGCCGGACCCAGAGGGTACAGCTGGGAGGAAAATTATCTTCTTGCCATTCCTTGTTGCCTCTTCCTGGGTCTTTCCCCCAGTTGTGTTGAGGAAGGAGGGGCTTTCCCCTCTCATGTCTGGCTGATGGGATGTCTTGTCGGCTCCATGGGGGCCCTCCTTGTGGGGTGCCCCAGGCCTGACCTCTAGCCTGTTAAGCAGGGGTCGGCAATCTTCTCCCCCCTTTCAGCACTGACCGCTGCTCTGTACCACTGCTGGAAGCCTCCTCCAAAACTCCCTTGGCTCCAAAGCCATGAAGCACGTGTCTGTTCAACATTTATATGAGGCCACGCGGCGATCGCGCACTGGGGGAGGTCATCAGGAGATATGGAGTTCGCTGTCATCAGTACGCTGATGACACGCAGCTCTATATCTCCTTTTCTACGTCTGCAGAGGAGGCGGTTCGCTCCCTCGATCTGGGCCTGGAGGCCGTTCTGGAATGGACCAGAGATAACCGACTCAAGCTTAATCCGGAGAAGACGGAGGTTCTGTTCTTTGGGGCGCCTTCGCCTCGGTACTATGGCCCCCTCCCTAGACTGGGGGGTACTTCCCTCCAGCCTACAGACAGGGCCAGGAATCTGGGCGTGGTCCTGGATTCGGCCCTCTCCCTGGAAGCCCAGGTGATGGCCGTTTCCAGGGCCGCTTTCTTCCATCTCCGCAGGATCGCCCAGATCCGTCAGTACCTTTGATTCTACATTTATTTTCTATTCTACAGTTTTTTAGCAAGTTGGCCAAGCAACATCCAAGGTCCCAGTAAGAGTGCTTTAGAAGGAGGTTGGAGGCTGTGGATTAAATTTATTAAAAAATATTATACAGACTTACAGAGTACGCAGAGTCTCCCTCGCTAACCAGTGCACTCAAATTTCTCAAACACATTTGTCCTCCCTGAGGACAGTCGTGCAGGCCCTGGTGATCTCGAGGATCGACTATTGCAATGCCCTCTACGTGGGTGCTTGCCCTTGACCCTGGTCCGGAGGTTACAGCGGGTGCAAAATGCGGCGGCCAGGCTGGTGGTGGGTGCTCGTAGATTCGAGCACATCACCCCAGTCCTGGTCCGCCTGCATTGGCTTCCCGTTGTCTTCCGGATCAGGTTCAAGGTCCTGGTCTTGGTTTTCAAGGCCCTCCACGGCTTGGGACCAGGATACCTGGCGGAGCGCATCTCCCTGAGGGCATCCGGATCCAGACCCACGAGATCATCGCAGGCGCGCTCCTTGAGAGTGGCCACACCCAGAGAGGCGCGGAAAACGCGTACGCGGAACCGCGCCTTCTCTGTGGTGGGGCCCTCGCTCTGGAACCATCTCCCTCCTGAGCTGCGCCTGCTGGAGTCCCTGCCCGCCTTTAAGAGGGCTTTGAAGACCCTTCCTCTTCAAGGAAGCATATGGTGCCCTTATTAGTTAGTGGGTTTTTTTTTTTCCTTTGCCTCACCGTTTGCCGCCATCTTGTCCTCTGCTGCCCTTGCTTGGTGGCCTGGTTATCTTCAGCTTTTAGCCTTTTTAGCTTTTAGCTTTTGCGTTGTTAGCCGCCCAGAGTTCCCGTTGGGAAGATGGAGCGGGATACAAGTATTTAAATAAATAAATAAATAAATTTTCAGCCAGCAGACGATCCAGTGGAGGGCTCCCAACCCTTCTGGACTTTACCAGGAACCTGCCTCTTTGGAGGTCTGATGGTGTGCCCCTTAACTCAAGGGGAGAATTTTAAAAGAGGAGAGGGAAATAAAAAGGCACATGCTTGCCCTCCAGAGGCCTGCAAGTGCTCTTGAGGCCTCCTGCAAGTGCATCCTCTACCCAACCAGAAGGTACTGGGAGGAAAATTATCTTCTTGCCATTCCTTGTTGCCTCTTCCTGGGTCTTTCCCCCAGTTGTGTTGAGGAAGGAGGGGCTTTCCCCTCTCATGTCTGGCTGATGCCTGCTTCTGGCTTCTAGCGGGGCTTCCTAAGGAGAGGCTGCCACTGTGCTCTGAAGGGCCAGGGGCCTTGGTCTCCTGGTCTCCTTGAAGGAGAACCTCCCATGCGTTGAAAGCCTGACCTCTAGCCTGTTAAGCAGGCCATTAACTACTGTGTGCTTTCAGTGCCCCCTTTCAGCCCACCTCCAAGGAGGCTTTTAGGGGGGGACAATCAGGCTCCACAGCAGTGCCCAGAATCCTGTAGCACTCTTCTCTGCCCGTCTACTTCCCTTGATCCACATCCGCAATTTCTGTCCCCCTTTCAGCACTGACCGCTGCTCTGTACCACTGCTGGAAGCCTCCTCCAAAGCTCCCTTGGCTCCAAAGCCATGAAGCACCTCTGGCCTTGATATGTTCTTGGGGCAGGTGGGGTCAGAAAGGGGAAACCCCTCTCTCTGGGCCACCTACCATGGCCAAAGTTCAAGTCAATGAAAGGGGCTCACCAGCTCCTGCACTCTTTCAACTGCACAGCCATTGCCATTTTTTCTTGGGCACCCAAGCTACCATTCTGCCCAGAAGAAGGAGGCCCAGTAAATGAGGATGGACTTTTTATTCAGCCATCTAGCATTTCAATTTCAGAAAGCCTACAATTAGAGATGGGCACGACTTAGCGGTATTCCCGTTTCCGTTTCCGTTACTCGTATCCATTACTCTACAGAAACGGTAACGGGAATTACTCCGCCAGAATTCGAGCTCGAACCGACGAACGAACAATTTGGTCTGATTTGTCGTGCTCGTTACTTGCACGCGGCGATCTCGCAATGCCAAGCGGCACAGAAAAAAAGTTTTTAAAAGTTAAAAAAAAACGATTCCCGGTCCAAAATGGCGACCGCAATATTTTTTTTTTAAATCCTTGCCCCAAACCCCACCAAAGCACCACAGAAACATGCGAAAGTAACCTATTTTAAATGCTTGATTTTTTACAGTAGCAGCAGTAGGTTTGTATTGCCAATATACGTCTCCGTTGATTTTATTTTATTTTTTTCTTAATTTATTTTTTTACACCTGCGCAACGATGGGCTGGCCATGGGACGGGACCATGCAAATTTTCGGAGCCATTCCACCAATCGCATGGACAGGTTTTGACTGACACTTCTGGACAGACCTAGCTCTGTCTCCTCCGCCACTCTTTCCACTGGGCTGCCAGCTGTGGCTCATAAAGAAGAGAAAAAATGTACCAGTTGCGTGGTGGTGGCACCACCATTTATAAATAGAACAGTTTTCCGAAAGTTCAAGGCTTGGCTGTTGGAGTTGTAGGAGCTGGGATTCACAACGAAGGCCATGGTCGTGGATTGCTGGCCCAGCATTCAATTACTCCAGCTTGTGGCCTCCGCTACTCTTTCCTCTGGGATGCAAGACACTGTGGCTCACTAAGAAGGGAAGAGTAGTTGGGTGCCAGCACTCCAGTAGTTTCTCTGACAGTTCCAGGCTTGGCTGTTGGAGTTGTAGGAGCTGGGATTCACAACGAAGGCCATGGTCGTGGATTGCTGGCCCAGCATTCAATTACTCCAGCTTGTGGCCTCTGCCACTCTTTCATTTGGGATGCAAGACACTGTGGCTCACAAGGAAGGGAAGAGTAGTTGGGTGCCAGCACTCCAGTAGTTTCCCTGACAGTTCAAGGCTTGGCTGTTGGAGTTGTAGGAGCTGGGATTCACAACGAAGGCCATGGTCGTGGATTGCTGGCCCAGCATTCAATTGCTCCAGCTTGCGGCCTCCGCCACTCTTTCCTCTGGGATGCAAGACACTGTGCCTCATAAGGAAGGGAAGAGGACTTGGGTACCAGCACTCCATTAGTTTATTGCAAAGTTGCAGGCTTGGCTCTTGGAGTTGTGTGGGAACCAACTGTGATTCACAAAGAAGGGCATGGTAGTAGACTGCTGGGCCGGCAGTTAGCAAGTCTACCAGCACACAGCTGGGGACTTGGGGAGGAAGAGTCAGACTCAGAATGTGGCTTGCTGTCCTTTTTGCAGCCTGTGTGGTGCCAGACCAAACTCAAGGTGATTGGCCTCCTCCGCCAGTCTTTCCTCTGGGCTGCAAGACGTTGTGTTTCACACTGAAGGGGGTCCCTGGTTTGAACAACGTTCGTACGTACAGCACCACCAAGACTTAGTCAAAAAGTGACATGTGGTGGACGGTGGTGCATCGCAGGCAGTGTGGTGCCAGACCAAACTCAAGGTGATTGGCCTCCTCCTCCAGTCTTTCCTCTGGGCTGCAAGACGCCGTGTTTCACACAGAAGGGGGGTACTGATTTGAACAGCGTTCGTACTACATACAGCACCACCCAAGAGTTTGTCAGAAAGTGCCATGTGGTGCATCGCAGGCAGTGTGGTGCCAGACCAGACTCAAGGTGATTGGCCTCCTCCGCAACTCAGTCCTCTGGGCTGCAAGACACTGTGACCCAAGGCCAGTGGAATTTAAATTCCTGTCATGCCATTCAGCTCCATCCTTTTTATACTGGAGCTGGCAATGAGCCTGCCGCACTCTGGCTCTGTGCTGTGGTGCTCTCATACTCTGCCTTGTGGCCTGGCCGGAGTGGCCGCCCTTACTCTGGCCTTATGGACGCGTCGACCAGAGATAGTCCTCCTCCTTATATAGCCTAGTGGGCTGGGCTGTGGGCTGTAAAACTTAAGTCAGAGCAACCCAGAGCCCTATCCCATTCCCATCCCTACCAAAACTATTCCTGGCTGTAGCAGCTACTAGCTAGGTACCTAGCTTAACCACCTCAGGCTCTAACTGCTAATGTTTTTTTTGACCATGACCAAAAGCAGGGTTGCATTGGCTTTGGCTTTATTGCTTGTCCTTTAAGTGTGTGTGACTTTGACTGTGAATGTGAAGTGAAGGCAGAAGGACCTTGGTGATGGGGGGCCAATTTGAGAGGAGTAGAGTAGTAGACCCCTCATCCAGATTTGGGGAGGAACGGAATGTCTGTTTCTCCTGCTGCCTCTGAGAGAGGTGGAGGGGAGATGGGATGGATTCAAAACCAAACAACAAAAAAGTACAACAAATAGGCACGTCAGCCAGACCAAGTAGGGTGGCTGGCTGGTTCAGCATCAGCAGATTCATCACAGCAGACCAAGAGAAAAAAAAAGAAATGCAAATTTGTTTCTGCCCCACTTTGTTTGCTTAGGATGCACTAGCCTTGTTGTGCAGCAGCAAGTCCATCACCCAGGCAGGTTTAAACTGTATTTCGCCTGCTCATTTGCGGGACCCGTGGCCACCCGCCCGCGTGCCCGCCCCCGCGCTAGCCATTCCCCCTGCCGCTGCCGCTGCCGCCGCCCACGCATGTACCCCCGCGCCACCGCCGCCCGCGCTGTGCCCGCAAGCCGCAAGTCTCGGTCGGACATCAAAATGCGCGAAATCGCGGCAGAAACGGAAATGAAAAAACAAAAAAACAAACCGACTAATTTTTGCGAATTTTCACGAAAAACGGAGATGACCCGAAACGGAACCGGCCCGCCTAACGACAACTCGAAAAAAAATTTTTTCAAGTCGTGCCCATCTCTACCCACAATAGTACACAGATGGTTGAGTAACTAGGTCCAGACTTCCTGAAATCCAGGATTGTGAATACCTAATTCTCTAGTTTACAGTGCATCACAGTCCACTTGTTGACTCGTTTAACTTCTTCATGGTATGGCAATATTAGTGTCTGTTAATTCCCTCCCTTCCTTTCTTTATCCACTTTTCCTTTTTAAAGAACTGTAAATAATTGCCTACACAAAGCAAGAAAAAAACTCTTCTGACACTTTTTTGCCTTTCCATGATGGATGTTCTGCTTCAGCATTTCTTTGTACACTACATTTAATGCTTTAAAAAGGCATTTAACTGTTATGAGGCATAAAATCAATCTTGATTATTATGAGGAATAAAATCACAGCATTTTACAGGGATGGTAAAACTTTTTAGAAATATTTTTGATTTTAAAAAAATGGAAATACAGGAATGATAAATGATATTACACGACCTTTAATTGCTATCGAAGCCCCTGGCAGGATCTGTATTCAAGCCTCATATCTGTAATTGACCCACATCAGCTGTTTTGTGGAATCTCAAATGATGCTGAAAACATCGTTATTCATGACATCTTTGTCATTACTTTAGTTTCTAGTCTACCCCATTAAAATGCAAACATGTGAAAACTCACTTTTCTGAATGCTTGTGTGCAAGCCAGATAGGTTACTATTGGAGCCATGGTCTTTAAAAGTAACATTTTCCCATCTCTGTTCAGTGTGAAGTTCTCAATCTTGTAGGGAATAGGAATGCTTCCCTATTCATTATTAGTTAAAAGTATGCCCTGTCTTTCATTCAGTGTTTCTTATCTTTCCCATTTTTAGCTCATGGCAACCCCAGCTTTGGACAAGGGACTGGTCCAAAGTCTGCTACTGAGTTTCATGGTCCAGTGCCAACTAGAGTTTTTCTCTCCATCTTAAAAGTCTATCACTTCCTGGCAATGTTGGTTGTAAGGTTTCCACACACATCTGATTGCCCATTAGCAGGACACTTAGCCAGATAAGCCGTTGTTCTGATCTTTCAATATTCCCAGGAGCTGAGGACATTTGGCAAGTTAGAGGGGAAAGGTGCCTGGTAACTTTTGTTGGTTTCTCTATTTCTTTACAAGGCTTGTGAAGCCCGGCTTATGCCATAAAACAGTGTACTTTTGTGTGAGTTTAAAGTTGAGATAATGCCAGCTTTAGAGCAAACCTTTATCCATTTTATATTTTACTGAACAAGGTGGCTTCAGAAAGGGCAGATCTTGTGGTTTCATCATTCTTAGAAATGTCTTCAGTACATCTGGTCAAATCACGTGTTTTCTTAATGTCAGAGAACCATATCTTCTGTTTATATCAGCCATCTCTCCTTCACTCAGATATGTGCAGTGCTTTCATTTATAGCACTGATTTGTCCTTGCAGTATTGTCAGATTCTTGATGCTGAATCTCCCTGACAGGTTTCAGTGTTGTGCACTACTAAAGCTGATTAGTCACCCTCATCCCATCCTTTTCCAAATGCTGAGTTCTTAACTTATAGAAGAACCATGTATTGGGGAGATGTTATGGCCACAACCCATCACAGGCATAAACACATTTAAGTCTGCAAAAATCAATAAGCTTAAGTATTCTTCACTCTCCTTTTGGATTATGGCCAATATTTCCTTGCACTACAACAGCCACAGCTTAAGTGTCATCAGAGCAGTTTTATAGTGATCTCTGACTGCAACGTGAGATGACTGCTCTGTGCTGGTTTTCAGCGTGAAATGGCACATGGTGACAAGCTTATTCCATTCATGTCTCCCTTCTCTATTTCCAGATATGGCTGAGAGT
This sequence comes from Phrynocephalus guinanensis, assembly GCA_037367245.1. Classification (NCBI taxonomy): domain Eukaryota; kingdom Metazoa; phylum Chordata; class Lepidosauria; order Squamata; family Agamidae; genus Phrynocephalus; species Phrynocephalus guinanensis. Next base: position 13,984,589 of record CM074748.1, read on the forward strand.
CTTAGATGAACTCATGGCTCTGAAGAGATGACTCACCTGCTGATGGAAGCCAAAAGGTCCCCTAGCCCAATGTTCTTCTTCCGAGAATACCTAGCCAGGTATTTTCTAGAAGTCTATCAGCAGGTAACCCCAACAACAACAACGTGCAAATAGTTTCAGTGGAATAAGTTTGCTAAACTAGAGCTTGAAAATATTAGTTCTTTTGGAAGTAGAATTTCAACCTGGAATTATGTCTAGTGTGCCTTTTTTAAAAAACTGGATTACAGAAGTAAGCTTTTCAAAAACCTTGATAAAATATTTCATTACAATGCTCTGCAGCTTTATATCAACCCTTGTTGCATTGTTACAGTCGTGACCGATTCTTCGTGACTCCATGTCCAGGGAGTTTTTCTTGGCAGGAATACTGGAGTGGGTTACCAGTTCCTACTCTAGGCGCATACAGCACCAGGTATTCCCTGGTGGTCGCCCAGGCCTGACCCTGCTTAGCTTATGAAATCAGGCAAGATCGGATGTGCTTAGGGCTGAGTTGCCTCCTTAAGTAATTTCTTCTTCTGAGATGAACCCCCATTCCTTCCTTTACCTCCTCAATTTCCCTGCCTCAATTTCCCTGCATACACCCAGCACTGCAGCACCTTCTCCCCCTCCTTTCTGCATAATGATATTCATTATCATGCCTTCCTAGTGCATGGTATCTCTCTCTAAGAAAGAGTCTCTCTTCCTTACCTCCCTCTCCAATACTGATGAGAAAACATGGGTGTTGCACCTGTTCCCCCCTCCTTTGTACAATGATGCTATGAAGAAAGAGAGAGAGGTGACTTTTCCCCTTAAAAGCCTCATTCTTCTCTGCTCTGCCTGCTACAAATTGTGGATGCAGACTTTTAAAGGGGAAAATGGCAAGGCAGGAAGGAAGAAGGAAAGAATGAAGGCTCTTTTAGAGTGAGACAACAACATGAATCATTGTTACAGAAGGAAGAGGGAAGGAGTGATGACAGTCTTAGTAGACACCTTAGGACCTTCTTAGCACAGTGGTTAAATTGCAGTATCGCAGCCCAAATTCTGCTTATGACCCAAGGTTCAATCCCAGGTAGCCAGGTTGAGGTTCACTCAAGCCTTCCATCCTTCCGAGCTTAGTAAATTGAGGACCCAGTTTGTGTCTGTGTATTGAGGGTGAGGGAGGAGTATAGGCTACATAATTCATTTGTAAACCACTCTGAAAGTGTTTTAAGTACTATGGGACAGTATATAAGCAGCAACTTTCCCCCATATCCAGTGCAATCGGACCAGGGTAGGGAGGTGGGAGAAGGTATCCTAGTGTGAGGTGCAGCACATGTAATTGGAAGAGGAATAGGAGGGAATTTTGGTTTTTTTCAAGAAGAAACTGCTCAGCACTGAGTCTGACTGCCAGGTCCAGGTGGGTCAGAAGTCACACCCAAAATATGGCAAGGTGTCAAGTGCAGTCCAAATCCAGACGTTTTGCCACTCAGTCATTACACATTTCTAATGTTTTTGCTTCACACCCGACACAACCGTCATTTAGCATTTGCTTGTGTGTGTAAACCCCACCTCAGTTATCAACATTCCAGACCACCTACAGCACTTTTGCATCCCAGTCTCTTTTGCTCAGGTAATACAGTCAACACAGTTCCTTGTGTAATTTGATTTCCAGTCAAATTAGCCTTTTGTTTCTCTATCATCTGTTTTGGATTGAAGAAAATTGTTCCCACAAACTTCACACCTATTCTCTCCCAGCAGGAAATACAAAATAGCCCAGCCTCCAGTTTAAATCCCCACAAGGCATCACTATTCCAAGGCATTTTAGCTAAAAATGAGACACACATACAGTATAAACAAGGTCTGGTGAATCTACCACAGAATGACCCTCTTCCTGACTGGGAGTGAGGAGTAAGTTAAATACATTTTCCCTGAATTTTCCTGGAGAGGAAAAGTCTTCTAAAAATACTAAAGCCCGTCTCTAGAAACTCTACTGTCTGAAGCTTTCTCCTGACACACACTGGGTGGAATATTTGTTAGCAATCTCTGTGGAAGAGAGAGCACAAAATAAAATAAAATAAATGCAGGCTGTGGAAGAGAGAGTGAAACAGACATGCAAACCCCAGCTTGTAGCCTTTTATATATCATCACTTTTGGTAGCAACATTATTTCCCATAATTATTTCCATCATGACTCCTAAAGCAAGGGCTTAAGAAAATATAAGTCAACCTCTTCACCACCTGACTTTGAGAGCCAACTGTTGCACTTTTGCAATGATTCTATTTGACAGCTGCCGAGCAAGCCGGGTCTGGAGTGCTGGGTAATTTCAGCATATTCTTTTTCACCCAGCTGGAGCAATCATAGGGATTCAGTTCAAAAGAGCAAGGCTTGTCAGAGCTGAGCTAACATATTAGCAGAGGGCAAAGCCACAGTTGCTTAGGAGAGATTGCAGGCAAGTTCGTCAAGCTGCTGTCAAAGGAACCGTTGCAGTTCTCTCAATGATGGCCAATAGCCAGTTCTTACTGGAATCCTTCCTCTTTCCTCTTTGGATTGCTTTTCAATGGCAGTAATGAGTAATATCTCTCTCTCTCTCTCTCTCTCTCTCTCTCTCTCTCTCTCTCTCTCTCTCTGGGCCTTTTCACACGACCCCTAAACTCCGCGGCAAATGGCTCCCAGCTCCAGAGCTTAAAATTATTTCCCCACCAGCTCCGGAGTTTACAGATAATTAAGTGCAACCACACCCACCTAAGCGCATCCCAGTGCACTTTTCAGGTACCTGCTCTCTGGAGGTGAAAATTCCTGATGCGGATATAACAGTAGTGACTGCCGGGCTCTCCTTGTTTCTGTTTGTTCTTTTTTTGCCCCACCCCCCGCCCCTTTAAGAGATCTGAATGCAGTGCCAGGAGGGCAGAACGGAGGTGAGCGGCATTCTTTTCTTCCTTTTTTTCTCCCTCCCCTCACGCAGCCAGGAGTGCGGAGGGGGTGGGAACGCAGGAACAGCGACAAACCCCTAAGATCTCTGGTCTGAATTTAAGTGGGCAGCGGATCTTAGGGGTCGTGTGAAAAGCCCCCCCCTCTCTCTCTCTCTCTGTGTGTGTGTGCACATCTGTATACCTGGGTGTATATGTGCTCATTCCACAACTGAAAGTAGGACTAAGATCTTCTTTTTCACTCATGTCAAAAGTAATCTAATGATGCTTGTGGAGAAGAATAGCCACCCGGCTATTCTTCTCCACAAGCAGGGTGGGGTGGGGCTCCTTTGCCTACCCAGGTAAAGTGGTGCGAAAAAGCACACCTTGCTGGTGCCTCCCCCCCCCCAGGGCTGGGAGGCTCTTTTGTGAGCCCAACAGGGACCAGCCTCTTTCACAGAATTCCAATTGCCCACACCCTCCCACCCTGTTATAGAAAGAATGAGATTAGCTGGTCGCATTAGGGCTGGATGGGGATTTTTCGCTGCCACTCAGATTGGCCGTGGCAGCGAGTTTTCGTCCATTCCATTCTCTCTCAGAGGTGTTGAGGTAACCAGATCACAATTTTATTTGGCAGGCAGATAGTGCAAGAAGTAACAGAATTCAGGTAAGCCCCTGGGTAAGACACCCATAATGTGCAGGGCGGCCCTCATATAAAATTAAATAGGAATCATAGGAATAATAAACTGAAAGAAAAGACCATAATAAAGCCAGGTTAGGGAACTGAAGGGCGAGAAGATTTATTGAACCAGGAAGGATATTGACCAGGTGTGCCGTATCCTTCTGACAATGGAATCTCTCTGAATTCATCCAGGGGCTTGATGATTATAGTCACATTGTTATCATCTGCTAGCACTACATTTCAAGCCCTCCTTGCAGAAATTAGGATTGAGAAAAGTAACAATAATCTGTTAATAATCTGTGGCCCAATTTTAACCAAAATTGAATTTGTCTTGCCTTTTTATTTTGGCTTGGGTGGGCAAGGATCAGCCAACAGGGTGCTCTTGTTGCCCAGGAGACGCTCAGATCTATCCATAACCCTCATAATCTTCAGAGAGACTCCTGTTATCTGGAGGTAATGGTGAAATCAGTCTTTTTTTTTTTTTTGATCAAGCAGCCTGAGTTTTCAGGTTGCCTTCTGAGGCCCTGCTTTTCACCAGATCACAGTTTTCTATATATTTTATTTATTTATTTATTTATTTATTTATTTATTTATTTATTTATTTATATAGCTTGTATGCCGCCCACTACCCAAAGGTCTCTGGGCGGCTCACAATCAAAATGGACAATTAAAACATCAAAAGACAATAAAATTAGAATAATAAAAACATGTAAATGCAATAAATACGATACATTAAAAACACCACTAAAATTGCCATCAGGGCCCACAGTCATTAGTTAAAAAACGTTTGGAACAGGAAGGTTTTAGTCAGATATAAAGAACCGTCCCTCCCCAGTTATGGCAATTTTTATGTATGCATATGTATTTTGGATATTGGTCATTGACTGTAAAATTTATCTGTCTCTTGGGACGGGTACAGTCGTCCCCCACCACATCATGGCCCATATATCATGGTCCCACTATACCTTGGGAATCTGATATATGGACCCCCATCTCTGCCACCCCACCACTCCTCTTCCACTTTCACTGCCATGCCACCCCCCACCGATGTCCCCACAACCCCTGACACCCCCACCAATGTCCCCACTACTGTCGCTACCACTCCCACCACCTCTGCCACTGTCCCTGCCACCACCACCACCACTAGCACTACTGTCACCCCCTTGCTGCATTCCACAACAGCTTTGGAGGGGGTGACGGTACTGCTGGTGGCAATGAAGGGGTAATGGCATCAACATATTGCAGATTTTCATTTATTGCAGGTGGGTTGGGAATAGGGTACTACCAACATCATGGACGTCATCCCTATGATGACCCATGAACATGCCTTCTTCCATCCTGTTGAGGTGAGCTCTGAAAATGAATTTGTTTAGACTGACTGGTGGCTTTCCCTTTTAAATTTTTATGAGTCCGGTACTTCCTTGTCATATTAAATGTAAATTCTAGTCTTGTGTTCTTGCCAGATTTGTACAATTTTGGCTACATAAGGATAAGCTTGTAAAGAACGAGTTTGCTGATAATTATGTAGCATCAATTAGAAGCATAATCATTGGTCAAAATCCTATTGGTTAGCATACTATATCCAACTAGAGTAGATTCATTGAACCAATGGAGTTTTAATGAGTCAGCATCTCCTTATGTTCCATTGTTTCAAATGGGCATACTTGTAACTGTGACCTACTATGCTAAATTAAGTTGTGATTCAAGCAGGCTCATCAATAGAGCATATGAAGTTATTTCCTCAACAAATCTCAAATGATTCAGTGGATCTACTCCCTAATTGTGACTTACTATGCTACCCAACAGGAATTTGGCCATTGTGATGTAGTCCAACTAATTGGGAGGGCAATGGAGTGAGGGAATAACAGATGCCAATTGCTGGAGTTCTCTCAGTTATTTAGGCTGGTTTAAGTGCAATGGTGTCAATCTCAAAAAGGAATTGCTACTAATTAATGAGTTGCTGTTTCCATCTCTTATCACTCACATCACATAACTCAGGTGTGATAAGAGGCAACTAGTGGCCATTTACCATTAGGTGCATTTATGTTCATATAAATAGCTGTGCAAGGTTACTCCTTTGGTCTTCAGGGAGACCTTGATCACAAGGAATCCTGAGGGCACTGTGAGCAAGAGTGAAGCCCCTGATGGGACAAAGGAGAGAGAACCTGATGAGCTGTACCTGTGGGATGGAGTTGAGGCTGGACTTAGGTTGGTGGGCACCAGGCTTTAAAAGGTGGTAGAAGAAAAAGAGGAGGGTGTCGGGCTCAGACCTGTGACATCAACAGACTCTGAGGGGGAAGAGAGAGAAGAGGCCATAGAGGATCTGGTTCCTGTTATCGGTGCCCTTGGGGAGAACCAGCTGCTGGAGATCCAGGACTCCCAGTCACTGGAATGGGCTGAGTTCCAAATAGCTAAAGAAAGAAAACATGGGGAAGTGTGCTGCTCTTCAAACCACCAATGAAGAGACAAAGGCTGCTTTCACACGACCACTAAAATCCGCTGCAAAGTGCTTGCAGATGTGGAGCATAAAATTGTTTTCCCACGACTTTTAAAAAACAAAGTGTGACCACGCCCACTTAAGTGCAACCCAGTGTATTTTACAAGTACCTGATCTCAAGGTGGTAAAATCCTTGTCGCTGTTCTGATGTGGATTTTAAACCGTTACTCGAGATTGTGGGAACACAGAAAATCTGCTCCAAAACCCTTTCGCCCCTGTTAAGGTGTCTTTGGGCCTTTTCACACAACCTCTAAGATCCGCTGGCCACTTAAATTCAGACCAGAGATCTTAGGGGTTCGTCGCTCTTCCTGTGTCCCCACCCCTCTGCACTTCCTGGCTGCTGGCTGCATGAGGGGAGGGAGAAAAAGAGAAAGAAAAGCATGCTGCTCACCTCCGTTCTGCCTCTCGCTCTTGCCGGCAACATTCCAGTCTCTGTAAACAAAAAAACAAAAAAACAAAAAAAACCAAAAAAACAGAAGCGAGGAGAGCCCCGCACTCACTATCATTACACCACATCAAAGAATTTTCACCTCCAAAGAGCAGGTACTTGAAAGGTGCGCTGGGACACGCTAAAGTGGGCGTGGTCGCACCTAATTTCCTGTAAACTCCGGAGCTGGTGGGGAAACATTTTAAAGCTCCGGAGCTGGGAGTCATTTGCCCTGGAGTTTAGGGGTCGTGTATAAACACCCTTTGTTACGGTTCTCAGTCATGGGATCAGAATGGCTGTGGATTTTCAAAACGTGACCATGGGAACAGCAGGTCCACAACACCAACCATGTGACTACTCTAGGGTCGTGGTGGTGATCCAGATCAAAGTTTTCTGCAGATTTTAGTGGTAATGTGAAAGCAGCCTAAGATTACCTGCTGGGATCACTTGCACCACCCTAAATCCAGCAGATGGAGGAATTGGCAAAAAGACTGCTGGTCTTACTCAAAGGGCCATACATGGCACAAATAAAACATTTTGAAATATCAGTATGAAATAGAAAGGAATCCATTTCACACCTCTGTTTCAACCTTGACATTTTATTTCTTCATTAACTTTCTGAATTTACTCAACAGTTTTCACTGATTCTGTCTAACACTCCTGTCTTATACTCCCTCACACACATACACAAGCATCAATTAAGCATTAATATTCATTTGTGTTATTTATCCACATCAAAACACATTCAGGTGCCTTGAGTGGAAATTCTTGGGAGCTTTGCCTCTCTTTGTTTCAAGGTTGCCAGAATGACAACTCTTTCAACTGTTTTACAAAGTTAATGACTTCAGAGTAATGAAGTTAAGAGGATTAGAACTAAATCCCTAATGTACCTCGATTCTGGGCGGCGTTTTTCCCTGGAAAGTTTCATAAATGTATAAAAATCACAATATATTAAGCATAATGGCCTTATGAAACAATAGGGGATATCAGAGCCATCTGGCAGCACTGATTTTCTGAATTATTTTATAATGGAACATTTTTCTCTTATAATGGAACATTTTAAATATAAAACTTGATATCTTTAGGCAGCCAAGGACTATGTTAGAGTGCTCAGGAAATCTGAAATGCAGCGGAGTACTGAGTTCTGATCTGAGGTTCTCAATCCAAAATGAGTCTATTGGATGTCACAGAATGATATTTGTCATGCATCTTTTTTCCCTAGTTGCTAATTGTCTTCTCTCATGATCAAGGATGGGAATATTGTCTTGTCTGTTAGTCATCATGAATATGAGGAGCAAGGCTAGGAATTTCCTTATGCTCTCAGTAAAAGTTCTTGCACTGGGGAAAAATGTTCTGTGCAAATGAATACAAGACTTTTTCTTCCAAAATTGTGAAATTCACCTTACTGAGCATTTTTCTGAAAACTAAGGTGTTGCTTTATTCAAAAATTTGCAGCAGCAGATGTGTCATTTGAGATCCTCATGGGTCAGCTTCAAGATTTGTTTAGAATTTGTACATGAATGAGCCAACAAGCATTTGATAGACCTTCCCTAGTTAAATTAAAACAAAGGGGAGATATTAGATCAGGCATGTCCAAACTTTGGCCCCCCAGATATTTTGGACCACAGCTCCCACAGTCCTTTGCCATTGGCAATCTAAGCTTAGAATTCTGGAAGTTGTGGTCGAAAACATCAGGAGGGCCAAAGTTTGGGCATGCTTGTATTAGATGATAACTCCTTCCACATAGTTTCTTCAGTATATAGACAACCACAGAGACTGCTGAGTGGTTAATGTGGCCCAAAATTTGACAAAAATATATTCTTCCAAAGATGCATTCTTGGATTTTCCCTTACTCTCCTAGAAACAAGGGACCATTAGCCACATCAGATTGTGGTTGTCTCCTGGTCAGCACCAGCACAATGTGACAGAATGAGAGTAGATGATAGAGATGGGCACAAATTAAAAAAAATGGTGTTTCGTTTGTCGTTTAGTGGGTCCATTTCGGTTCGTTTCCGTTTTTTGCGAATTTTTGCAAAAAAATGTTTTCATTTTCGTTCATTTCGTTACCGTTTCATTACCATTTATTTCAATTTTTTGTGATTTTTTAAAGCTTTTAAAGCAGTTCAATGTATTGCTGTAACGAAAACGAAACGGACGACAAAATTTCTGGTGTTTCTGTTCGTTTTGTTTCATTTTAGAGATAAAATTCATTTGTTGTTTCGTTGTGTAACGAAACGAAAAAATGAAAACGGAAATAAAAAATTGTTTGTTTCGTGCCCATCTCTAGTACATAATGTTGTGGAGGAAGTAAAATGGTACCCAAGCTGTCAACACAGTTGATGGTGCTTCTGCTTGCAGTTTCAGGTTGTTGTTTCGTTGTTGTCGTTTAAATTGGAAAATAATACTTTGGCAGCAAAGAACAAAAGAGTGCCATAGCCACTCTTAATTATGAGATCTGCCTAGGGAACTGTATGTTTTCTGTAACTCCAAGTGAAAGCCATCAGAGAGTGATCCTGACAAGGTTTTCAAGGTAAATGAGATATTTAATGAGTAGTTTTACCAGATCCACCCCTCCCCACAAAGTAGATTGACCCAAACCAGATCAATTTTAATCCACTGACTTCAATTTGTTTCTCACTGAGGTATGCTCCAAAGCATTTTCATTGCATTCTAGATTGTCAGGACAATCAAATGTTAAAAGGCACCTTGCACTAGCTAATGAGTGCTTTAATCAACCTGACTTGTCCCACCCTGTAAAATTAATTTCCCTGGGACTATTTGCCTGGAGACGGCAATATGCAAATATATCAAAATAGGAACATTAAGCCGAAAGGACCTGGGCTGTTTTAAGCCATGATAAATTCCATTCTGGATTCTTTACAAATACACAAAGAGAACATATCATTAAATTGATCTAAATGTTCTTGGTTGGTGCTTTGTTTTTGTTTTTGTTTTTACATTATGGCTACTCTAAAAGCAAGTAATTGTTTTATATGTTTTTTGTAATTTTTTGGGGTGTGCCAGGTGCAATCAGGCAGGAATTTCACAACACAATTTAGCATACTATCTTTCTCCCTTTTTGATGGGAGCAGAACATTTTTACAACATGCTAAGCTGGGACTGTTTGTCCATCTCATCTTTGGCACTATTCTAAGAGTGAATCTTGTCTTTCTCTGGGAACTGTTAATTCACACAAGTCTGGGTAAAGTTTCTTTTTTTATCTCATGTGTCTGGACTCAACATGCTTGTTCTTCAGAGTGACAGCATGGTTAATGAGAAAACCGAGGCAAGGACAGGTAGGAAGAATTCTAGGTACAAAACCACTGGGTTGCTTCTCAAAAATGGAAGCCTTGCCTTGGTATTCCTGCCAAGAAAACTCCATGGACGAAGAGTCAGTCACCGCTGTAATGACACAACAATATTTCCCTCAGCTTGGTTTCTCATCCCACCCACTTCCTAATGTTTGAAGTCTTCAGCTAGGACCCAGGCCTTCTCAGTGACAGCCACCTTCTGTGGAATTCACTACTGGTGTAGTGTGTAGGTGGGTGACAGGACTGAGATTCCCCCTTTTCCTGCTTGATCCTCTTAATTAATTTAAGCTAATTTAATTAATTGTATTAATTATAAACCACCTTTCTCCCAATAAGGAAACCCAGTTTATCAACTGGAATACTCTGTTACTTCTTCAACTGTGTTGCTGCATCTGTGCGGCAGGGCAACCCCTGAGGCAGCAAAAATAACTAGGGGGAAATGGAGGAAGGGAAATCGCCAGCTTTTGGAGTGTCAACAGCCAGCAAAATACTTTCACACAAGGAAGAGGTGGTGATTGCTGTATTTGTGGTAGAGCCGTGGCTTGTGTCATTTTCCTAACTTCATTTTGCTGATTATTCTACCAGATAAAAAGCACAAAATTGTGGACCTCTGAATATGTTCATTTTTTTCTCCCTTCCCTTTTTGTGCAGTGCTTCCAAAATTGCAGGCCATTGTTATAAAATATAAACTACACATAATGTTCTATAAAATAAAAATGGAGGTTCATTCTGAGAATAACAAATATCCCTAGAATGTGTCCACACAGATAGTTGTTCGATATTGTGTGGGTGTGGAATATTACTCCCTGATGGTTTGGAGTGTAACTTCCATATGAGCCTTATCATTTATTGTTTTGTCTGGGTCTTCTGGGAATCTGAAACATCTGGAAGGCCAAAAGTCCCCATGTCTCTGGCAAAACCACTATAATCTTGCAGTGATGTTCAGGTCGTAATATTGTATTTATAGAGGCACAGTGCCATAAATGAGTACTAAGTTATCCTGCAAAGTTTCATCACAGTAGAAATGGGTGAGTGCTTTTCCTTCTTCAGGGTTCACATCCTCCATGCTTCAGTTTGGAAGGCAAGTGATTGAAGTCTAGCCATTACATGTTTGGACACAAAGCAAAGACTTTGACTTCTTGCTGGGCATGTCAGCAGTGCAAAACTGAGGTACCCTATTTTGCTGCACAATCTGATACTGGGCTAAGACTCTAGTTGAAGATAGGGGTGTATGCTGGTTCCAGATAAATCCTGAATCACTAACTGACCTTTTTCTGACTAGGGATGGGCACCTTATGAAAAACAACATGCTGTTTTGTCATTTCATAAGTTCACAAAATGTTACAAACGGAATGAAAGAGCAAACATCATGTCATCAAGAAATAAAGTGAAACACATTTTTTAAAATGAAATGATTTATCCAAGTGGCAAGAAGCTTCTTGATCTAGCCATCTTGAGAACAGTTTTATTTTTAAACTGATTGATTCATTTTCCTTCCTCCCCTCCTGCACATCAGCTGTTACTTATCTCCAGTCTTGAGCAGCCTGCCTGGAGATAGCCAGGAACTGAGCTCTTACCTTCCCTGTGCTGGCTGTCCCTGTATTTGCAAGCTCATTTAAACTGAATGTTTTCCTTTCCTGATTAAGTAGGACTATGGAGGTTATTTTTATATATTTTCCTTCCTCCCTGTGCCAATCAGCTGTTGAGTTTATCTCTCCAATATCTCCATGCAGTAGCTAGCCCTTAGTTTTCCTGCTTGCTTACAGAGGGTTCTTTGTTTGAAAGCAAATTGATTGGAATGTTTAAGGTGGGTCTTTGATTTAGGGGAGCAGGCTCCCTGTTAGATAAAAAAGGAAAGCTCCCCATTATTTATAGCCTTATGAATCATTTTGTTTGGTGACAAAAATTCTTTTAAAATATCCATTATTAATGAAACAAAATGAAATGAAGAATGAAACAAAACAAAATAAAACAAAACACTATATTTCCATTTTGTGCCCATCTCTAATTCTGACTGATTTGTGTGGCATCCACATCACAATGGAATGGCCAGATTTGGTTCTGCAGTGGAGCAAAGACAATCTGTGCATCAATTTTTTGCTCCAGTAGTTTCCTTTTTCCTTTTAAGCAAATTTTAGAGTCGCCCAGACTGCAAACCATGAATCTTATTGTCTGACGCTTGAGAGGTTTACTGCCCTATTTGGTGTCTATTGACTCTCCAACCTTCACATACACTGTACAGAAAGCAAGAGGGGGAGTTATTACCATTTTGGTTTTCCTGTGTAGGCCAATGGGAGGCTGTACAAACGGATTCAGATTTAGGACACAGATCAAACTTAATGGAGTGCAAATTGTTCTGAACTGAAACACGATCTATTAAGAAGGCCTGATCTGGCTTCCAAATCATATCAGGACCCGAGTCTGAAATCACAAAGAAAACGTTCTAGCCTTTCCTAATAGAGATGGGCACGACTTAGCGGTATTCCCGTTTCTGTTTCCGTTACTCGTATCCGTTACTCTACGGAAACGGTAACGGGAATTACTCCACCAGAATTCGAGCTCGAACCGACGAACGAACAATTTGGTCTGATTTGTCGTGCTCGTTACTTGCACGCGGCGATCGCGCAATGCCAAGCAGCACAGAAAAAAAGTTTTTAAAAGTTAAAAAAAAAAAGATTCCCGGTCCAAAATGGCGACTGCATTTTTTTTTTGAAATCCTTGCCCAAAACCCCACCAAAGCACCACAGAAACATGCGAAAGTTACCTATTTTAAATGCTTGATTTTGTACAGTAGCAGCAGTGGGTTTGTCTTGCCAAAATACGTCTCCGTTGATTTTATTTTATTTTTTTCTTAATTTATTTTTTTACACCTGCGCAACGATGGGCTGGCCATGGGATGGGACCATGCAAATTTTCGGAGCCATTCCACCAATCGCATGGACAGGTTTTGACGGACACTTCTGGATATGCCAGAGGGCATAAAAAGCCGAGGCAGTTCCAGTCCGTCACAGTCTGGGCTTGGATCTTGTGGAGGGTGGTCAGGGCTGGATTGCTGCGCTCAGTCTAGTTTCGATTTCGTGGTCGCGGTCGCGGTCTCGCTAGGCAGGGAGGGAATTGAATTGATTTTAATTCGCAAAACATAATAATTTCTTTTATTCCCTGTGGGGAATAGCAACGCAGTGTTTATTCTTTTTTGTTTTCTGCATTTTTGAGGAAGAGTTCCGTTTTTTATTTGCTTATATTTGCTTCAAGGGGGAGGGAAGATTTGAGTGGGAGCGGTAGGGGAGGGGAGGTGCTGCGGATTTATTTTGAAAATATATTATTTTACACTACCATACCATTTATTTTGTATCCCAATTTCCCACCAAGTTCATTTACTTGGCCAAGGTCCTTTTACCCTGCGCCTACAGCTTTTTTGCTGCTGTTGCGATTGGGGTTTTGGAAGGGAATCCAGCAACCCTATCCTACCCTAGTAGCAGCTTATAGTTTTATTCCATTTATTTTCTATTCTACAGTTTATTAGCAAGTGGCAAGCAACAGCCAACGTCCAGTACTAGTGCTTAGAAGGGGAGGTTGTAGGCTGTGGATTAAATTATTTTAAAAATATTATACAGAGTATAGACTGAGTAGGCAGAGTCTCCCTCGCCAACCAGTGCACTCAAATTTCTCAAACACATCTGTTGGCAACAAGGCTAGGGCACCTTCCTCGATAGAACATTTTACAATTTCATTTTACTTAACACTTATAGATATTATTTCACTTGTCCAACACCTCATTCATTTTTTTGCAGTCAGGCACTCTAACAAACATTTGTTGAAGGGCAGGCACCCAGCCACCTCTATAGAACTTTTTCTTCAATTACATCTTTGAAGAAGTTCCGTTCATCTTAGTTATTGTGCATTATTTGTGAAAGTTGGGTGCTGCCAGATTTTGCAAACCCCTTGCTTCTATTAGCTTGGTTTTTGTGCAGTTGTAACTTACATCTGTGAAGAAGTTAAGTTACAGTTCTCCTAATTACACTTGCCCTGTGCATTGTGAAACTTGTTTGCCAGGATTGGCAAACCCCTTGCTTCTACTAGCTTGGTTTTTGTGCTGCTTTTGTGAGTCAACCTCACTCATTTACTCGCCAGTTTGCCACCAGTCTACATACACAATTACATTTTTGAAGAAGTTATATTTCTCTTTTTTACACTTGCCCTGTGCTGTGCATTGAGAGACTTGGGTGCCAGGATTGGCAAACCCCTTGCTCCTATTTCCTTGTTTGTTGCGCTGCTGTAACTTGTGAGTCCATCTCACTCATTTACTTGCACAGTTCCTTGGTGCTTTTCTTTACTATCACATTATACATTCCCTGGCCTGAGCCACAAGAAGTGAGAAAAATGAGGAGGGGTCGCACAGCTAGAGGGCAGGGGAGGGGGACCCCTACTAAGATAAATAGGGGCACGTTTCTGAGGGAAGGGACAGGAAGTAGTGCAGAAAGTGATACTGGTGCAACTCCCTCCCGGAGTAGCAGTACCAGTGGCACAAGCAGCACTGTGCCATCGTCTGTCACCGAGGGAAGCATGGATGAGGCGCACCAAATCCCATCTCCGTTACCTGACAGCCCCACCCTTAATCAGCAAGAAGACAAGGGCTCTGATTCTGAAATGGCATCAGAATCAGAATCGGGCTCCTTGTATCTAAACATGCCAGATTCTGAGGACCTGTTGGCAGGGACAGACTTAAGGCAGGCTCCAGGCAGTGACGGAAGGAGCAGCCCTCTTTCCACCCAGAGTACCACCAGTGAGAACAGTAGTACTAGTCTACTTTCCGGGCAGGGCAGAGGCCACACCAGCACCACAGCAGCGGCAGCGGCAGGCAATAACAGAGGGGGCATTACTTTCTGTAAGCCACGAGGGTGTCTCTGGGAGCATTTTGAGAACAGCCCCCAAGATGCAAGGATGGCGGTGTGCAAGATATGCGGGGTGGTCTTGCGCAGGGGGAATGACCCCAAACACCTCTCCTCAAGTGGGTTGCGCAGCCATCTGATGAGGAAGTACCCTGGGACTCTGCCTGGAACCCTGTCAGGCCCTTGCTCTTCAGGGAGGAAGAGAGGGGAAGAAGGGTTAGAGAAAGAAAAACACAGCTCCGCTAGTGAGAGTGGGAAGAGGCAGGCCACTCTGCAGGAAGTGGGGCTGTTGGGTGGGACTTTTGTCAGCCCGCGAAATAGGGCCAAAGCACAGGAGACCACCACTCGAGTGGTGGGTGAAATGGTGGCCATGAACGGGTTGCCCCTCTCCTTTGTGGAGTCATCAGGCTTCAGGCACCCGATGAAGCACGTGGCACCATGGTACGAGACTCCATCCCGGCGTACCTTCAGCAGGCGGGTGATTCCCTCCCTTTATGAGTCTGTCAGGGACAGGATCCAGGCCCTGCTGCAGGCAGCCAGAGGGAGGAAGATCCACTTCACTTCCGACCTCTGGACCGGTGGGCACCACGGATACCTCTCACTGACGGCTCATTGGTGGCAACCCAAGGAGGTCCTGGAGCCCCGGTCAGCCCATGAGCAGCTGCAGGGGGAGGCACAAGGCAGCACCCCAAGAGGGTATAGGGTGGTGCTTCTCCAGGCACAAAGCATGGAGGACAACGCCACAGGGATCAACATTGCTGACGTTCTCAAGACAGCAATGCGAGAGTGGGGATTGGGGACAGAGGGACAGGTCAATCGTGGAGTCATGGTTACAGACGCGGGCCGTAACATGACCAACGCGGTTCTTGGGGCAGGGTTCCAGGGCATCGTGTGCGCAGCACACAAACTGCATCTAGTGGTGGGCGATGCCATTGGCCTGGGTGCACCAAAGGACTCCTGGAGTGAGGGGACCAGGGAGACCAGGGCCTTAATGGACAAGTGTCGGAAGATCGTGGGGCACTTCGCTCGCAGCGTCAAGGCAGCCAGGATGATGCGTGAGAGGCAGGCGGAGACGGGCCGACTGGAGCACGTCCTGATCCAGGACGTGACCACCCGGTGGAACTTCACCCACAAAATGGTCAAGTGTCTGGTGGAGCAGAAGGAAGTGGTGGAATACATCATGTCAACCACCCCAGTCCTGCATGAGTGGAGGGAATTGGACCTTGGAGCTACCGAGTGGCTCGCCCTCTCCCAGATGGCGGGTATCCTGCAGCCTTTTGAGGAGACCACCCACGTCCTCAGCAGCTACAACGCCAGCCTGGGCCACGTTCTACCCCTGGTCAATGCCCTTCGCCAACGCCTAGAGACCAGTATCCGGGAAGAAGGCAATCTTCTCCCTAAGAGCAGGGCATTGGCAGACAGGCTGTTGACCGGCGTGGATACCCGCCTTGGCCCACTAAGAAGGGAAAACGTGTACCAGATGGCCTGCCTGTGCGACCCTCGCGTCAAGGGTTCCCTGGCAGCCAGCACTGCCGAACTGAAATCCTGGAAGACGGAGCTATGCCGTCAAGTCAGGGCTCTCTCCGATGAGGGCCAGGCGTTTCAGAGGGCGCACGGAAGCCAGAGCGATGCTGAGGAGGAGTCCTCACAAGGATCCACATCCCTCTGTACTCCAGGAGCATTCACCCAGAGACCAGGTTCCGTTCCAGCAGCCAACTACCTGGCCTCTGCCCTAGCCATGGCTGTTTCCTCCTCAGTGGAGGCAAGGGAGGAAGAAGTAGCAGACCCCGCTCAGACCATGGTGAAGGAGTACATGGCCGAGCCCCTCCAACCCCTCAGCTCGGACCCACTGCACTACTGGGCCAGAAAGGCAGACCTCTGGCCCGCTCTTTCAACTCTGGCGTTGGACCTCTTGTCTATCCCACCCACCAGTGTCCAGAGTGCGCATGTCTTCTCCCACATGGGAGATGTCCTGAGGCCGCGCCCCTGTCGCCTGGACCCGCTTCAACCTTTCCACCTTGGGATTACCCCAACACTCCAAGAACTAAGTTGCTGCCTGTAACCTAACCTCCTGCCTGCAATCCTCCATGCCCGCCTGCAAGCCTGCCTGCCTCCCCTTGGCCCTACGAACCTGACTGCCTGCCTAACTGCCTGCCTGGCCCTGTGACTACCTGCCGACTCCAGTGCCTAATGCCTGCAAAACTGCCTGCTTGACTGCCTGCCTGCCTGCCTGCCTGCCTACCTGTATTCTCTCTCACACACAATTGAAGCGTACTATTAGTGGCCCAATTTTTCTAGCCCTGGCCTGTCTCCAAACCAGGCAGGGCCACTCAAAGTGTCATTGGAAAGGGTCTGTCTGTATTGGCCCAATGTTTCCCCTTTTGCCATGGCTGGTCTGAGAGAGACCCTAATACCTGCCTTCCTTGGTGCTTCACACCGTTCCCTGGGGTTCAGGCGCCAATCTGTTAGCAAAGTGGTGAGGAAGCACTTTACAACAACCTACCTCAAAGACTGAGTATCAGGGGGCAAGCTCCCTCCTTACAGCCTTAAAGAAATAGACCCACCCAGTTCTCCTGCTTCCACTCTGTCTCCTTGGTTGCCAAAACCTGGTCTCCTGGGGTGGAGATAGAAACTCTGCCTGCCAAGGCGGAAACAATCCTCCCTACTGGCACTTTGGCTTAGTGCCTTCCCAATCCCTAGCCTTGGAGGATGGTATCCTCTAAGCATGCGCCTAGGCTACACACACATACCTGTAAGCCAGACTAGATGCTTCCCTGCCTGCCCGGCCCTCTGCCAACCTGCCTGCCTGTCAGACTCCACCAGTCCCGGCTTTGAGCATGCCTTCAAGTTGCTTCTCATTCAACCTCCTCCAGTCTGCCCTTCTGGCCTCCCAGTCCCATACTTTGTCGTCTGGGCTGGTCTGTGAACCACTAAGAAGGGCTGTGGAAAGGGAAACACAGGAGCTCCGCTTGTAGTGGGAAGAGGCAGGCCTCTCTGCAGGAAGTGTTGCCGCTGTGTGGGAGTTTTGTCCGCCTCCGCTACCGCTGATTTTCACTCTGAGCTGCAATGCACTGTGAAGGGAGGGACCAGGAAGACTCCAGGCTTGGTGCTTGGTGGATACTCTGACGCACACTGACTGTGTGAGTCTGTAATTCACACAGACCTAGCTCTGTCTCCTCCGCTACTCTTTCCACTGGGCTGCCAGCTGTGGCTCACAAAGAAGGGAAACGTCCTTGTTGTGTGTGCGTACTCCTGTCCGAAAGTCCCCTGTGTGGATCTTGGTGCTGTGCTGTGTGACTCATTGTGCGCACACTCAGTGCTTAAACATTTTATAATCATTTCTGCCCTAACCCCGGAACAAAGGCTGCCGGACAAGAAAAGTTACTGGTTGCAAATCTAGGTTGTGATTGATGATGATGATTGAGTTATGGGAACACTCTTCAGGAACAGCTGGTGGTGGGCTTAGGGTTAGGGTTAGGGGGGATGTTTAGGCCTCCGCTACTCTGTCCTCTGGGCTGCACCACACTGTGTCTCTCTAAGAAGGGCTGGAGTGGAATGTACTTGCGCGTACCACAGTTCTGCACAATAATCGTTTGTTTCTTACATATAGAAGAGCCTTTCAGGAGGAAGTTCCAGGCTTGGCTCTTGGAGTTGTGGAACTGCTGTGATTCACTACGAAGGGCATGGAGATGGAATGCCGGCACGGCAGTTAGGAGTAGTCTGCCAGCACACAGCTGGGAAAGTCAGAAAGCTTGGCTTGCTGTCCTTTTGGAAGCCTGTGTGGTCAAAGACTCAGACTCACTCTAGTTCTGTGTCTTCTCCCTGCCTGCCTGTCAGGCTCCCCCCACTTCCGGCTTAGAGGAGGCCTTCCAGCTGCTTCTCCTTCACCCTAACAGCATGGTCCAGTTAGTGCTTCAAGTTCAGCCCTGTCGCCACTGCCCTCAACTTGCCCATGCAGCAACCACGGCTGCGCCCGCCTCTTGGCAGAAAACCACTTGATGACCAACTGTAACAGTGCATTCACTCATCAACTATTTTGTTTAGAAGAACTGGTGGACTCTGTCATCCCACATTGGGGGGGGGTCTTCACGCAGTCTAGTTTGGGAAATCCCTTGGCTGAGGGAGGGGCGATTCGGTGGTTCTCCTTCAACCCCCTCTAGTCTGGCCTTCTGGCCTCCCCTACCCTTCACTCTGGGTTGTACACACTGTGCCTCACAGAGAAGGGCATTGTGCTTGTGTGCTAGAAAACTGCCGTGGGGTGGGCCCGTGATTAGGCAGAACTCATGCGAAAGCACCCTTGGACTCTGCCTGGGACAGTGACAGGACTCTGCAGGAAGGAGTGCCGCAGTGTGGGAGTGTTGTCAGGCTCCGGACCGCCAATTAGTCTTCAGTGGGCTGCCATTGCCATACACTGTGGCTCACAAAGAAGGACAACTTACTGCCGTGCTGGTGGCCCTCTGTCACTGTTACAAATAGGACAGTTTTTCAGAAAGTTCAAGGCTTGGCTCTTAGAGTTGTGGGGAATGTGATTCACTATGAAGGGCATGCCACTGGGATGCAATGCACTGACTGTGGCTCTCTGTGAAGGGAGGGAGCAAGGAAGCCTCCAGGCTTGGTTCTTTGTGGGTACTCTGACTCACACAGACAGTGAGCCTGTGGTTCTCAGACCTACTGCCTTCCGTGGGCTGGGCTGAAAAGCTATGTCACTCACTGAGAACGGAACATGGATGGGCTGGGAGTTTACCAGGAAACCAGCACATAGCTGAGGAGGAAGACCCTCTGGGTTGCAGTCCTTTTTTCAGAGTGGTCTCAGGCCTCAGAGTCAGACACCATGTGGACTCTGCTTTTCCACTGGGCTGCCAACTGTGGCTCACGAAGAAGGGAAGCCTGCGTAGGCGTACATAACAGATTCTCGGAAAGGTGCAGCCTGGCCCTTGTTGGTGGATGGATACTTGGAGTCACTGACTGTGAGTCTGTGAGGGAAGGGCGACTGTGTTCCATTTGCTGCAACCCACTGTGGCTCACGAAGAAGGACATTTTCCTGGCGTCCTCCTCAGGCCATTCAGCTACGCTGGGGAGCTGGAGCTTCCTGGCAATGATCCTCCCCTACGGAGGCCCTGTGGCCTCAGACTCAGGCTATGTGGCCTCCTGCAGCCACTCTTTCCTCTTGGATGCAAGACACTGTGGCTCATAAAGAAGGGAAAAATGTACCAGTTGCGTGGTGGTGGCACCACCATTTATAAATAGAACAGTTTTCCGAAAGTTCAAGGCTTGGCTGTTGGAGTTGTAGGAGCTGGGATTCACAACGAAGGCCATGGTCGTGGATTGCTGGCCCAGCATTCAATTACTCCAGCTTGTGGCCTCCGCCACTCTTTCCTCTGGGATGCAAGACATTGTGGCTCACTAAGAAAGGAAGAGTAGTTGGGTGCCAGCAAACACTCCAGTAGTTTCTGTGACAGTTCCAGGCTTGGTTCTTGGAGTGGTGTTGGAGCTGGGATTCACTACGAAGGGCATGGTAGTAGTTTGCGGGGAGTTTGTAATTCAGACAGACCTAGCTCTGTCTCCTCCGCCACTCTTTCCACTGGGCTGCCAGCTGTGGCTCATAAAGAAGGGAAAAATGTACCAGTTGCGTGGTGGTGGCACCACCATTTATAAATAGAACAGTTTCCCAAAAGTTCAAGGCTTGGTTGTTGGAGTTGTAGGAGCTGGGATTCACAACGAAGGCCATGGTCGTGGATTGCTGGCCCAGCATTCAATTACTCCAGCTTGTGGCCTCCGCCACTCTTTCCTCTGGGATGCAAGACACTGTGGCTCACTAAGAAGGGAAGAGTAGTTGGGTGCCAGCACTCCAGTAGTTTCTCTGACAGTTCAAGGCTTGGCTGTTGGAGTTGTAGGAGCTGGGATTCACAACGAAGGCCATGGTCGTGGATTGCTGGCCCAGCATTCAATTACTCCAGCTTGTGGCCTCCACCACTCTTTCCTCTGGGATGCAAGACACTGTGCCTCACAAGGAAGGGAAGAGGACTTGGGTGCCAGCACTCCATTAGTTTATTGCAAAGTTGCAGGCTTGGCTCTTGGAGTTGTGTGGGAACCAACTGTGATTCACAAAGAAGGGCATGGTAGTAGACTGCCGGGCCGGCAGTTAGCAAGTCTACCAGCACACAGCTGGGGACCTGGGGAGGAAGTGTCAGACACAGAATGTGGCTTGCTGTCCTTTTTGCAGCCTGTGTGGTGCCAGACCAAACTCAAGGTGATTGGCCTCCTCCGCCAGTCTTTCCTCTGGGCTGCAAGACGCCGTGTTTCACACTGAAGGGGGTTCCTGATTTGAACAGCGTTCGTACGTACAGCACCACCAAGACTTAGTCAAAAAGTGACATGTGGTGGACGGTGGTGCATCGCAGGCAGTGTGGTGCCAGACCAAACTCAAGGTGATTGGCCTCCTCCTCCAGTCTTTCCTCTGGGCTGCAAGACGCCGTGTTTCACACAGAAGGGGGGTACTGATTTGAACAGCGTTCGTACTACGTACAGCACCACCCAAGAGTTTGTCAGAAAGTGCCATGTGGTGCATCGCAGGCAGTGTGGTGCCAGACCAGACTCAAGGTGATTGGCCTCCTCCGCAACTCAGTCCTCTGGGCTGCAAGACACTGTGACCCAAGGCCAGTGGCATTTAAATTCCTGTCATGCCATTCAGCTCCATCCTTTTTATACTGGAGCTGGCAATGAGCCTGCCGCACTCTGGCTCTGTGCTGTGGTGCTCTCATACTCTGCCTTGTGGCCTGACCTGAGTGGCCGCCCTTACTCTGGCCTTATGGACGCGTCGACCAGAGATAGTCCTCCTCCTTGTATAGCCTAGTGGGCTGGGCTGTGGGCTGTAAAACTTAAGTCAGAGCAACCCAGAGCCCTATCCCATTCCCATCCCTACCAAAACTATTCCTGGCTGTAGCTACTAGCTAGCTACGTAGCTTAACCACCTCAGGCTCTAACTGCTAATGTTTTGTTGACCATGACCAAAAGCAGGGTTGCATTGGCTTTGGCTTTATTGCTTGTCCTTTAAGTGTGTGTGACTTTGACTGTGAATGTGAAGTGAAGGCAGAAGGACCTTGGTGATGGGGGGCCAATTTGAGAGGAGTAGAGTAGTAGACCCCTCATCCAGATTTGGGGAGGAACGGAATGTCTGTTTCTGCTGCTGCCTCTGAGAGAGGTGGAGGGGAGATGGGATGGATTCAAAACCAAACAACAAAAAAGTACAAAAAATAGGCACGTCAGCCAGACCACGTAGGGTGGCTGGCTGGTTCAGCATCAGCAGATTCAGCACAGCAGACCAAGAGGAAAAAATGAAATGCAAATTTGTTTCTGCCCCACTTTGTTTGCTTAGGATGCACTAGCCATGTTGTGCAGCAGCAAGTCCATTATCCAGGCAGGTTTAAAGTGTATTTTGCCTGCTCATTTGCGGGACCCGCGCCCACCCGCCCGCGCGCCCGCCCGCACGCTAGCCACTCCCCCTGCCGCTGCCGCTGCCGCCGCCCACGCATGTAACTCCGCGCCACCGCCGCCCGCGCTGCGCCCGCAAGCCGCAAGTCTCGGTCGGACGTCAAAATGCGTGAAATCGTGGAAGAAACGGAAACAAAAAAACGAAAAAAAACCGACTAATTTTTGCGAATTTTTGC
Source organism: Phrynocephalus guinanensis (assembly GCA_037367245.1). NCBI lineage: Eukaryota > Metazoa > Chordata > Lepidosauria > Squamata > Agamidae > Phrynocephalus > Phrynocephalus guinanensis. The sequence continues at coordinate 14,006,962 of CM074748.1, forward strand.
GAAAAACGGAGACGACCCAAAACGGAACCGGCCCGACTAAGGACAACTCGAAAAAAATTTTTTTTCAAGTCGTGACCATCTCTATTTCCTAACATTGCATAGCCATCTCAAGTCAGAAGAAAACATAATTGTGTCTGTTATGCATGCCTTTTTTCCTTTGTACCTTTAAAATTTTGTGTTTTCCTGTTGAAAGTCATCTCTGATTAGTAAATGCCTTCATGGGTTGGCCTCTTTCTTAATACTCTGACTTTCTGCATGACCTCTTTGACCATCTAGAGGAGCAATCTGTTCCCGTTTCAGGCTGTTTCATCCCTCAGTGATAGCCTCCTTAGTCTTCTTCATGCCTGCCAAGTATCAAGGTCTCTCTGTGTGACACAGGGCTGCGGTGTCACTCACACAGTCATGGAGTGAAACCAATCTCCATGACCCCACTGCTTCTTTTCCTTTAAAGGACCCGTGGACTGGAACGCTCTGTCTTTCCGCCAGCTGCTTTGCTGCATCGGTGTGACAGGGCAACCACTGAGGCAGCAAAAAGAGCTAGGGAAAAATTGGGGAGGGGACGTTGGTGGCCTTTGGGGTGCAGACAGCCAGCAAAATAATTTCACACTAGGGAGCGGTGTTGATTGCTGCATTTGTTGCATTTATTCCGTTTCATATTTTTTCTAAGGGCCTGCCATTTAAAAAAAGGCATCTATAAACTAGGAGACATGTCAAGGAACAACGTACATCCTCATTTTTCTCTTCCTGGCAGGCAAGAATGAATAATCATATCCTTCTCCTTGTCAACAGCAAAGATTGCCTGAGATTTTATTGCATTCTTGAATTGTTCTAGCGATTTACAAGAATATGTTCTGTGCAAAAGAGAGTAATAAACAAAGGAATAGGGCAATAGAGGTTGTATTTTTTAAAACCATAAAGCAATAAAGCAAATCAAACCTGGATGATTGCTACATTGTTTCATTGGGGTCTGTCTATTTTAAGCACTGAATAGATTATTTGTAACTTTCAGAAACCATCCATTAGGCCCCCTGACCATCTTATGAGTGCTTAGGGACGCCTTAACAAAACCCTTTGCCTTGCTCTCAGCTAGGAATCTTGTAAAGTTGCCAAGTTTCTTCCCTGAATCAAATGAGACGAACCATTTAGCCAGTATTCTGCAAAACCCATGTCATCTCAGTCTACCATAAATCTTGCATTTTTCATTCTTTCAGGCTGGCGGTGGCTTTTTAGAAATTATCATAATGAAGCCAAAAGGTTTGGCACTCACCTTGTAATTACTGGAAGAAAGGAACTCCAAAATGGCAGCCAAGCCACTGATAAGAAAATGGTGCTATTGCTGTAATGGCAAAAAAGAACCAGGGAAGACTTCTGCAGGTGTTTCCAAATAACTATTCCCCAATTTTGGCCTCACATGAAAAGAAAAAAAACAAGTTACGCTAAGCTAAGCTAAACCAGGGCAGGGAATAGAGAAGGGCATTCGCCATCACTTCTGCAGTTTGCGCCAGGTTGTTGATCACTTGAACAAGTGTTTGGTGCTTCAACACCCCACCTTTTATGGTGGTTGCCCACCGAGAGGCAGTAGCCAGGTTTCTCTGTCTCACCTCCTCCAGAAGCTGCCTCAGAATGGATGCTCACCAGAGGAGGTGCAGCTTCTCAACCCAGAACACTTGTTGGAGCAATAATAAACAAACCAGGACAAACTGCTGCACTGGTACTTGTGACCCATCTCAAGAAGAAAATGATTATATTAACATGGGACAGGGGGAGTTTGATATCTGCAGGCAGTTGACATCCACAAAACATTATACATACTACAGAGAAAAACAGTGGCTTTTGCAACAACATTGATTTGCTGGGTGACTCCTGTAGAATGGGCACAGCTTAGATTTTTTAAAAGGCATAACACAATTAGGAGGTTTAGAAAGGATTCACCATTATGGCTGTTTTTGTGAGTCTGGAAAACTTACCCTTGACCTTGAGTGTTAAAAAATTCACTCTGTGTTCTGTAGTATAATAAAGTTAGTAATGATTATGGTATAAATATGGGTATTGCAATAGATCGTGACTCTACCTCTGATTCAGGAATACAGGCATGGCTGATTTTCTTAGAGACTTAATATCTACCAACATAAAAATTCAAAGTGAATAAAAATCCTTCCTCTCTCTAAGCACAATTGCTGGAAGGCCGGCACTACATGTACACAGAGTGAGTGATTTAGCGTGTGATTATCCAGCAACCATCTAAGCTCATGGATTTCATGTCACTTTTTCTGTACGCCCAATCTCTCTCTCTTTTTCCTTCTTTGCCTATTGACATACATTGTTAGATACAAGCCTGCCATGTTTACTTCCATAAATTTCTGTTTTGTGCTACTCTGATCCATGTTAGTCCTGATGATCTTTTAATATAATACATCTATCTAATTCACGGTCTTCTAGTACTACTGCTTCTGAGCCACGTCCAACTGCCTTTCATTGATACTATTTATTCTTTATGCCTTTTGTTTATATCAGTGTTTGCAATTTCTTACTTTTCATCTATTGGTATATTTACCAACTGTCCTTTCATTCTTCTTTGATTTTTTTACAAATCTTTCCATCATAGATTTTGTTAAAATCCAGGTTTATGCAGCATAGGCTAGTACTGGCAACATTCATTGATTGCAAAATTTTAGATATTTTTAAGGATTTTGTTTGTTTACTAAAAGCTGACCATGCAATTCTAATTAATCTGTCTACTTCTGCATTCTGATCAGATTTCCAAAGTTGTAGTAGCTGCTCCAGATGGATATATTCTTGTACATAACCTATATGATTGGACATCACTTTTGGTGTGTGTGGTTTTTTGCATATTTAGTTTTAAACAAACTTTCTCCAGATTAGTCTTCAATTGCTACACCGTTGGCATATCTGAGGTGATTGAATCACTTCCCATTGACATTAATTATTTTATATTCCAAATTATGTTATATGAACACATCCTATAATCATGTTATAATTTTGGACTCATTGAGTGTCCTCACCTCCTTCACCCGTTCATCTCAGGCAGGGCACTTGAGGGTGCCATCACTGAAGGAGGCTCGCAAATCCTCTCCAAGGAACCTGGATATCTCAGTGGTGGCCCCCCGGCTCTGGAACGAACTCCCTCCTGAGATATGTTTGGCCCCCTCACTCTCAGTCTTTAAGAAAAATCTGAAGATGTGGCTATTTAGAAAGGCTTTCCCTGGATATTAGTTTTCTCTTATTGGGTTGCTGTTATTCACCTGGTCTGGTCTGTCTTAGCCTATTTTACTCCTCTGTTAGTTTTAATTGGATTTTGTTATGTTTTTTTGTGTATTACATTTTATTTTGATCTGTTGCTATTCACTGAATTCTCTTGATGTTGTGTTTTGTATTTGTACAAACCTTGTAAACTACCGAGAGCGGCCTTTGTTTCAAGACATAACAACAGTGACAGAAAAAGATGGGAGATTTTGATTTGTTGTTGTTGTTGTTGTTGTTGTTGTTGTTGTTGCTGTGTTCTTCTTCTTCTTCTTCTTCTTCTTCTTCTTCTTCTTCTTCTTCTTCTTCTTCTTCTTCTTCTTCTTGTTCAAAAGATGGGAGATTTTGATAGCAGGCCAAAAACAAGTAATAGAAAACAGGAAAAATAAATGAAAGGGAGGGTATGCTCTTATACATCATGCAACAAAATCTTATAAACACATATTCCAGAAGAAAACAACCAAAGCCCTGATAACACCTGGCAAAAGAATCCCAGTTATATTGAAATGGCTATTTTAAAAGATTTTTCATACATTTCTGAGCACACAATTCATGACCAATTTTAATTCATTTTCCCAGCTAGCAGTTTATTTCTGGTTTATTTTCCCATTGCCAAGCAGGTTGTTTTAAATTATACTTCATTCCTTATTGGGTTATCATGTGTGCACACTTCCTATTGATTTATTTCCTTTGCAGAGAAGTGGGGATTCTTGAACTCTGGCCACTAAATGGCCACTGGGCTTGTGCCCCTTTAAAAAAATTTCTCTGACAGGTATATTGATAAATCAGCAGCTTCTGCCTCCTTCTGAGCAATGTATTCATGCTGTTTTCTTTAACACTTCAAAGGAGACAGCCTTCTCCCTCCCTTTGAATGAGGGCTTGAGCAGAGACATTTCCTGGTTTAAATTGTAAATAAGGGAACATTGTATCCCCTCTGTCTTGTTTAAACCATTCTCTTGCAAAGTATTATGCTCCTTTGTGCAGGGGTTGTGTCAAGTGACTGAATGAGGAAAGGCAAGAGAAAGAGAGAGATGGAGAGATGGAGAGAAGGTTTGGATTTTTCTATTATACCCCATATCAAATGCCTCCAAATGGGAATCGGTTTCCACCATACTGGTGTATCATTTATGGAATTTTAAAAAACAAACAAATAAAAGTAAGAGCAATGCTGAGAGAAGAGAGAAAATAATTTCCATAGTGTAGCTGGCAATAATGTTTCAAAAAGGAAGAAATGAATTATATTGTTAAAAGCAATGGGAATGTTCCACTGGTATATACTGTATTGTTAGAGCATGCAGCTCAATAGTCTTAGAATGCAGTATGTCAATTACCCTGATCTGACTTAGTCTTGGTCTGTCTATACTAACATTCTTTGATGCCCCTCCTTTCTAAAAGGGTCTGTTGGATAAACAGACAAAAAAAAGAACCTGACAGTTTCAAACCCTCCTCATGGCTGTCGAGATGGAAGGTGGTTCTCAACCTGTGGGTCCCTGGATGTTTCTGGACTGCAAATCCCAGAAACCCCCATCACTCACTGTGCTGGAAGGGGTTTCTAGGAGTTGCAGTCCAGGAACATCTGGGGACCCACAGGTTGAGAACCGCTGATGCATGCCATCCAGCTTTAGGGGATGTTGTAACAAGTATAGGAACACTATTCAATGCAGACTATTTAAGGTGGAATATTTGTTTTCCATTTAAAGTTTAATAAACCTTTTTTGACTTTAATGTGACACATTATTTGCTCTGGGGGGTTAATTGGACCATGCAATAGTAAGACCTCTTACATATATATGTACTGCTGGACAAATCAGTGGTTTAGGTCAATTTCCTACTCTGCCTTCTTGAGAGAAGCTGGACTTTATTCATAAGGTCCCTTCCGGCTCTGTAATTTTAGGATTATGGTTATGGTTATACAGCATGTTACTGTGAAAAAAATTGTTTTGGTACAAGAGGGGATTGGAAAGTATCAGTATAACTGGGTTCTTTGGTAGGTGTGATTGGGCTCTTATTAAAATTGACTGTCCATAAGCAAACAAAAATAGGGGATGTGAACATTAGTTTAGAAAGTGATAGTAAAATATTATGAGCAAGAAGTTGAAATAAACACAGAGTCTGTGAGAGAAAAGTTAACAAAACAACAAAGGTTATGCCCAACTTAGACTTAGAAATGAAGCAAGCTGGGTGTAAATTTCCTCCTGAGAACATCCATGCCACCAGCTGCCTCTCATAGAGTAGAATGCACTGGAGGGGCACCATGAGGTAGTGAGGGACTATGAATCTTGCTTATGTGGCTGTTCATGTTCTTTTTGTTGTGGGCGATATCCCTACTTGCCCATCAAAGCCATTGGGGGATCTTGAGCTAATCACGTGTTCTCATTTTGGTCATACCTCACTGTGTTGTTGCAAGGATGGTGAGGGAAAGAGGAGTGTCATGTAAGCGTCCTTGAATTAAGTGGAAGAAAAGTGGGCTATAAATGTAACAAAAGTCATCTTAGGACAAAGGGTGCAGTGGCTCTTCACAGGATTTGGCTGTCGACAGCCAGTTCCCTCTTGCCAGTCCCTACTTTAGCAGTGGCAGACGGGCTGCCTCTGTTCCTCTCCTGATTGGAACAGTGTACATCTGAATGCTTCATTTCCTCTCTGACTCTGGATGTATGTGTGCATATGACCATTCAGTTTACCCTTGGCTCCACCTACCTCTACTAGTCCTGCCGCTCTGCTATCACGAAGGGGCACTAGCTCCCAATGCCCATCACATCTCCTTAGACTAGCAGTCAAGCATTGTTATTTTTCACTGCTGCTTGGTTTGATACTGTATGTGTCTCCTTGCTCGGAGACCTAGAGAGGCTGTACAATTCCTTGAGACTGAAGTTGGCTCCCTACTAGTCTGTCTTTTAAAGCTTACTTTGGCCCCAGACAAAATATGACTCTAAAAAACTCTCGTGTTGCCTCTACTTCTTCAACTCCATTAGTGGCTGCTCAGTTGCTTGAACCTATTTGCAGGGAAACCACTGTTCCTGGGCTTCTCAAAACAATTGTTTCTAATATCACAGGTCATAAATCAATTTCTTTCTTTTTTTCTTTCTTTTAATATTACCTGACTTGTTTGTGTTGTAGTTTCTGTAATTTCTCTGGAGTATGACAAAGATTTTGCAACTGCTTTTCACAAACTTATCTGGGAGAAAGCAATTTAAGACTAATCTTGAGAATTGTCATTCTTCAGAGTTCTTTATGAGCCATCATCTAACATCCTTGCCTGAAATGTTCCTAACATCTCCACAAAGAATAATCAGGGACTAAGCTAGCTGTGAGCTTCTGGGAGTTTTTGGTCCAAAAATATTTTGCCGAAGTTCTTATCCTTGCTTGTGAAACTTACCCATGATGAGGTTAGTGGCAATTAGAGATGGACATGAATCAGAAAAAATGGTGATATGTTTCAATGAGTCAATCAAGGTTGACGAGTCATGAATAATGCATTTACACATTTTTTCTTACAAATCAATAAATTGTTTTGTTGATTTGCATTTGAATTTAAAGCCCTATAAAACTACCTAAATTGCAGTGAAGATTCTCCTGACTCTCTTCTACAAGCATGTGTAGAATTTGGATTCTGGTCATCGAGTTATACACCCTCAAAGACCACCCCTCGAACATTTAGACACACCAAAATTGCATAGAAGCTTCTCTCAACTCTCAGGTTTAGTTGAGTTAATTACCAGTGTTGGTGAAATTACAGCACTGGTGCCAAAGGTGGCACGTGGAGCCTTTTCTGTGGGCATGCAGCATTGCCCCCTCACAGCCACGGCACTATCCCTCTCTTTTCGGAGTATGTCATTTTGCTCCATGTAGAGAGCCTGGTGAAGGGGAGGCAGCGGCTTTTGGGCTCCTTTGTAACCCCAGTTTACTCTCCAGCCACACCACTTTTGGGATGCCCAGAGCAGCGTGGCTGGAGTGTAAACGAGGGCTAGGAAGGAGCCCACGAGCCACTGCCTCCCCTTTGCCCAGCTCTCTGCATGGAGCAGAGTGGCATGCTTCGAGTGGAGGGGGGATTGCTTCAGCTATGAGGGGCTCTCTGTCCAGGGCATAGAGGCTGGTGGAAAGTGAGGATCAGGAAAGCGAGGACCAAAGAGCAGAGATTTTAAGACAATAATGGACAGTGGTTCTGAGTGGTCTTTAGGCAGTTCCTTCAGTACTCTTGGATGCAGTTCATTCTCCCCTGGAGATTTGAACTCATTCAAGGTGGCTTAGGACCTAAATACCTGAAGGACCGCCTCCTTCCATACAAACCTACCCAGCAGTTAAGATCGAGCCGGGGGGGGGGCTCTCTCAAGGAGGTGAGAGAGATGGCTTGTAGACATGGGGCCTTCTTGGCAGCTGCCCCCAAGCTATGGAATGACCTCCCGAGTGAGATCCCCCTGGCACCAACATTGATGACATTTCGGCACCAGATAAAAACCTTCCTGTTCCAGAAGTTTTTAAATGGATACAATATAGATTGTGGGTCCTCTGATGGCAATTTTTGTGTAATGATTTTAATGTAAAGTTTTTATTGTTGTTTTAATTATTTATTGATATTCTATGTTTTAACTGTTTTTATTCTTTTGATTGTAAGCCGCCCAGAGACCTTTGGGTAGTGGGTGGCATGTAAGTTGTAAAAATAAATAAATAAATAAATAAATAAATAAATAAATAAATAAATAAATTATTCCATGATTATTTATTCATCAATCTCCAACTTCAATCCTGTTCCCTCCACTTGCACTTCACATTTGTCTGGAGGTTCATAGTCTCTCATTTGGAAAAAGACTGAGCTAAAGTTGGAATTGAGCACCTCTGGCTTTCCTTGTCAGCTGTTACCATTTTCCATCTCCATTGAGGATCTGAGCTGCTTCTTTGTTGAAGAATGCCTGTTTATCATGTTTAGTGTCTCTAGATCAGTCATTTTCAACCTGTGGGTCTCCAGATGTTCCTGGACTGCAACTCCCAGACGTCTCCACCACTCGCTGTGCTGGAAGGGGTTTCTGGGAGTTGCAGTCCAGGAACATCTGGGGACCCACAGGTTGAGAACCATTGCTCTAGCTAGTCTCAATTTGTTCACTGCTTTTGCCCTCCTAATGCCATCCCTGCAATTCCTTGCTAACTGTCTGTACTCTTCCTTCATGGCCTGGCCTCCTTTCCACGTCCGATAGCTGTCCTTTTTTCTTTTCAGATCCTCTCTGAACTTTTTGTGAGTCCACATTGGACTCTTTTTTTTAATAGTTTGTACTTGTGTCTATAGAACTTCCTTTTTAAGAAATCCCCACCCTTCTGATAGTCTCTCCTGTCAGGGGACTTTATTAATCCTTGTTTTATGTATATGAAAATTGGGTTTTTAAAAAGTCAGCAATATGTGTGGCTCCACTCTGCTTTGGTTTTCTTTGAAATTCTAGTATCTAAAAATTCCAAGAATTCTAGTTGAATAAGTTGAAGATGATCCTTTTGCCCGTATTTCCTGTTAATGCCATTCTTTCAACCAAGTCATCTACCCAGAGTTCAATCCGAGGTAGCCAGTTTAAGGCTGACTCAGCCTTCTATCCTTTTGAGGCTAGTAAAATGAACTCACTGGAAAGCAGAGGGAGGGTGACACTGAGTATTCTGCATAATCAAATTGTCAACCACCTAGAGAGTGCTTTAAGTGCTATGGGGCAGTATATATGCAGCACACTTTGCTTTTTGTGTTTTGAAAATTCCATCCACATTGTTTCCTTGATTGGGTCAGTTAATAGGATCCAACTACCGTGTTACTTTTCATTTTTCACCCCATCTACATTGATCCAGACGTTTTCAATGGGAAAGCAAATCTTTTCCTGTATATCTGTGCAGGAATGTGTATTTTTAACTTCTACTGCAATTCCTCCCCATTTTCTAATCTTCCTGCTCTTTCCCAGCTATGTTCATGCCTCAGTTTCTGTATTTCTGTCATAGGAGTCACCTCACCAAGTTTCAATTAGGCCTATTAGTCATAGTTATCCTCCTGAATTAAGATGTCCAGTCAGCCTTCCATCCTTCCGAGGTTGGTAAAATGAGTACCGAGCTTGCTTGGGGGGGGGGGGGAGCCTGCATACTGTATAATTAAACTGTAAACTGCCCAGAAACTACTTGAAGTGGTATGGGGTGGTATATAAGCAGAAGCAGAACACTCACATATCTATATACCACAGACTATGTGGTTTGTGGACTGGTTTTCTTTGTACATTTTTAGAAATATTATATTACAGTGGTGCCCCGACTTAAGAGCAATTCAACTTAAGAGTGGAAAACTGTTGGCATTTTAGATATGGTCTGTTCGACTTACAAATATTTCTTTTCATTTTTTCATTTTTAACTTATTTTTTAACTTATTTTTAACTTATTTTTTTTCCAGTTTTTTAGATAGGTACCCTGACTTAAGAGTAGTTCGACTTAAGAGCATGCATTCGGAGTGGATTGAATTCGTAAGTCGAGGCACCACTGTATTATTAATGTGTTTATTGACACCCTACTAGAACAGTTTGGTCTGTTCCTCTTATCGTGCACAATCCTTCACCTATCTTTGCCTCCCTCCCTCTTCCAAATCAGTTTAAAGCCCTTCACATGAAGCTCTTCATGGCATGGCCAAACATATTCTTCCCAATTTTTGTGAGATGTGAGCCATCTCTTGCCAGAACGTCCATATTCGAGGTAGCTTAGCCCATGCTCCTAAAAGGACAAATCCCTTATGTCTGTGACTACACTTGTCCTGGGCTAACCACACAGTTAAACCACTGCCACCAAAAATGTTACCTTGTGGCCACCAGTTTGCAATTAGGCATAAGAATAATGTAGTTTAAATATTCCTGGCTTTCCCTATGCCTTAAAATAAAAGCTAAATGGAATTTTCAAATGAAATATTGTGGGTTTATTTAAAGCATAATGGTTTCATAACAGTTCAACATGTATGTGGTTACAGATTAGATTAGATTCAGATTAGAGCTTTTAATTCAGTCAGGTATTTTCAAAATCATTTTTATAAGTCATATTAGCTCAGTCCAGTATCAAACTGTCTGTTAAAGTAACTTTTTCTCTATACAACCATTTCCACATGTTCTCACAACTATCAGATCACACTCCTACCTCAAAAGCACAATCATTTTTTTTCCTCTTCAGGCAAGCTTCTCCTTAGTAATTTGCTGTTTTGAATGAACTGTTGTGCTCTGTTGCCTTTAAGTGTGTTTTTAGCATTGATTTTATATACCTGCTTTAATGTAACACTGTTCTAGTCATCTAAAATAATTGCACACTTAAATTGGACTTACTGGTTTTAACTGTTAAACGTTATCTTTTTAGTGATGGAAGCCATTACTCGCCCAATCTGGAATAAAGGGACAAGACAAAAATTCTTGGATTAAAATTGGGCCACAATTTATTAACATTAATGTTTACATTAATGTTATCTTAGATTAATTGTGATGTAGCACAAGTGGGTATCAGCACTTAGATGAGATCAATTTGCCCCCCCCTCCCATGAAATCAGTGAGATTCCTAATTCTAAAGGCTGCTGCTCACTTGTTCAGCATATCTCCAAATTCCATGGCAACCCACATTTCCCTCACCTAATATTACTTGATATTCTATACCTGATCTATACTTCCTACTAGGCACCACTACTATATGGGCACCACCTCAAGGGGTGTACCTGGATTCTGATACCTCTTGCGCTACTTACCATACTAAAGGGACTACAAAGTATGTTCTTTTATCCCACCAAGCCGAACAACTCAGCCCACAGGCCCTCTTGTGGGTCTTCCAAGAAGATGTCTAGGCCCAGGTCAGAAAGTTATACTCCGTCTGACCTATACAACTCTGGGTTATGAACTGTAATCCTAGGGTGCCTAATAACAGACCCTATCTTTGCATTAAGGAACCTACCAATTTCTATGTTAACTCCTTTCCTAGCCTTATGAAGCTTATGAGGGTCATGGGCTGGTCTCCACTCTAAACATGGAACCAACACAGACCCAACTAACCTAGTCCTAGGAAATCTACTGCCATAATTACTCAAGTCTTTGATGACTTTGAGAATGAGCTCCTTGCCTGACAAACAGGTCAGATCACTTCAACTGAGGTGGATAACCAATATGGCCAGTGGATGGTCCAGAGAATCTTGGGAAGTCACAGCTACAAAGCTGTCCCACAGCATTTCCCTTCTTCCCCTCCACTCAGTCTCGGCTCATGCTCCCAGGGCAACATCTCAGTCCCATCCAGTGTGTGCTGCATTCTTGGCTGCCCAGAAAATGTAACTGTGACTGCAAATCACCACTCTTGCATGCACTCCATGCAGGGAACCTGCAATGAGAAGAAAAGACAGTAACCAGGGCCTAACAGCCCTTCAGTGGCCTAACATGAGCTTGGTACTTCTAAGATTTCCATCACCCAATTCACTGGATGCCAGCTGAATCAATTTCCATAGCTTCCACTGGTGAGGCAGCCCCAATGCAGAATGAGTGTGTTCCAAAATGCCAGACACATATACCAGCATTGCTTAAGGCAAGGGATGTGACCCTCCAAAATTGGAATCATTTCAATGGGATGCCATGTCCATGTTGGAATAGGCAGCCAGGAGTATAACCCTTCAGGGCAATGTATCTTTCAGTTGCCATAATTGGGCATATTTGTGATAAATAACATTTACCCAATTGTACTATATGTCCCCTGCCAAATTGATCAGTTTTTGACCTCCGTATAGTAAATACATGTTTTCCTGTTCTATTACCAAATTAGACATCTGTAACGAACATTGAGATTGGTCTTTCTTCAATGATGGGACTAACTCACTAACTCTGAGTGCCGCAAAAAAAGGAAATTAATAATGTGTCATGGAACAATGTGACTTCATAGTCATCTCTACATATCTGACTCTAAACAGTACTAGTTGTATACAACAACTGTGGCAAAATTGGTGTTCTGGTGTCTTTTGGTTGCCCCTTTTCTTTGGAACAACCCTCCAGCATATTTTGGAGACTAAGGTCATTTGCTGGGTGCTTGTATCCTTGAGCCTTTGCATAAAAGGAAAGAACAGACTATTTCCCCTATATTGTCCTAGGTACTAATCTCTTGAAATGCAGGTATAAAGTAAATTGTACTAATTGGTCAGAAGATGCCAAACATAAGCATTCAGAACCCTCCTTGGCACAAAATCTTGCAAACTCCGTGCATGCAGCTGAATAACTGTGTTGCATCCTAGGTGTCAACACTAAGCCAATAGCCATATTGGCTTCTATCCACCAAGCCTCCATACCTCATCTAGTAGGATCTCTGGATCGTGCAAAGCCTGAGGTGCCAACAACGTGAACTGAGTTGAGGGGACAGGGCATCAGCTATCTCATTTTGTACACCTAACATATGTTGTGCATGGGAAACTATGTTAAACTGTGTAAACATCCTAACTAGCTTCATAACTCTGCTTGATTTGGGTGTCAATGTGTTCACTATATGAACTACCACTAAGTTATGGCACTAAAAGCACAGCAGCATTGGCCCAAGACTCTGTCAAAGCCAAAAAGCACACACAATTAGAAAAAGTTCTAAAAAGGTCAAATCCCTAATCAAACCCCTGGCCACCCAGCCAGTTGGCCAGGTTCTGGCACACCACCGTCCTTTAAAAAATAAACCAAAACCCAAAGTTCCAGATGAATCAGTTTGCACTTGTAAATCTGTTCCAAGGAGAAGTTCCTATAAAATTTTAACCAAATATTAAGATCTTCCTTCATATCAACAGACATACAATGTCTATAATGGAGTTATTTCAGCCCTACCATACCCTCACATAAGTATTGTAAAAATGCCCTACCTGGCACAACTACCTTACATGCAAAATTCAAATGACCTATAATCTACTGCAATTCTTTCAGAGTTATTTTTTTCCTTTGTAACAAAATTGAGAGATGTTTTCTCAGATCTACAAGTTTAGGCCCCAGGAGCCTGCTGGTTTGGTTGACAGTATCCAGTTCTATTCCCGAAATGTCAGCATCGTAACCAGACCTTCTGTCTTGTCCTTGGTGAAAGGCAAGCCTAACTCTCTCACAATATTATGAAACATCGCCATAAGAGTTGCACACTGTCAAGTGCTGGCCTTCTTGGAAAACAACTAATCATCTAAATAATGCACTACATGGTTATCTCCTGTGCTAGATCTTACTGCCCAGTCTAGGAAAGAGCTCAAATGTTCAAACGCTGAACAGAAAATCGAACAACCAAAAGGCATGGCCCTATCTATGTCAAATTTATCCTTAAACGAAAAACCTAATAACTCAAAGTCACTTGGATGGACTGGAAGTATTCAAAAAGCAGACTTGATGTCACACTTTCTCATCTTGGCACCTCGACCACAATTCCTTACCATTCTAACATCTGTGTCAAAGGAAGGGTAGCACATAAATGGTGAATCAAACAGTACTCCCCTGGTACCTTTTTAGGCACCACATCCAACAGAGATACCCTAAATTGCTGCAAAGGTCATTCATCAAAAGGCCCTAATAATCTACATTCAATGCCCTCCTTAATTATCTTCACCCTAACAACTGCCTTAAAACCTTGGACCGATTTCAAATTCTTAGCTAGCATGGCTTGTCGAACACCAATCTCCGAAATCTGAAAACCTAATAGTAATCCATCCAAAATATACTTTGCATGATCTCTATCAGTGTAGCTGCACAGCCTGCAAAGTAGCCAATTTAATTGGACTAGGTCCCTTTGGAAACAGGTGCTGGCCTGGTGGTGGCTTCCTCCCCCACCCCACCCCGGCATCCTTGTTTACACTTCCACCCAGCCTGTGATTTTTACATGAGGAAGCTGAGTGCATTCCTCAGAATTGGAGCAGACATGCTTGAACATGCACTGCATATGGAATAGGAATAGGAATCTTTATTGTCATTGCCCCCTTGCAGGAACAACGAAATTTTGTGGTTGCTATATAAAACTCATTTAAAACATTTCACATAGATTTAAAAACAGGTACAAAACATAATATGACATATAAAATGACTAAAATATGACATATAAAATAAGCTGACTTCAAAGTCCAGGATTTCCGTTTAAGGCCAATACTGCTCTGAAAAAGAAGCTATTTTTGAGATGGTTTGTTCTTGCCCCAAGTACTCTATATCTCCGTCCCGATGGCAGCAACTCAAAGAAGCGATGACCAGGATGTGATGGATCACTTAATATATCTAATGCTTTACAGTGGCACCTGGTAGTATAAATTTGTTCTAGGGTGGGGAGTGAACAGCCCACAATACTCTCTGCAGTTCTTATGATTCTGTGCAACAGTGTCTTATCCCAGTGGGTACAACTTCCATACCACACACATAACCTGTAAGTAAGCACACTCTCAATTGCACAATGATAGAAGGCCAGCAGCAGCTTTTGTGGAAGATGGTTTTTCCTTAAGGTTCTCAAGAAAAATAGTCTCTGCTGAGCCTTCTTTGCAAGCCCCCTTGTGTTGACACTCCAGGACAGATCCTCCTGTAACTCAATGCCCAAAAATCTAAAACCTGTAACCCTCTCCACACCAGTCCCATCAATCACCAGTGGTTGAATATCAGTTTTCTGCCTCCTAAAGTCTACCACAAGCTCCTTTGTTTTCTTTATATTTAGGTGCAAGTTATTAATTCTGCACCAATTGGTCAACCTCTCCACTTCATCTCTGTAAGCCATCTCACTCTCCTTGCCAGAGATGAACCCAATCACAGTTGTGTCATCTGCAAACTTAATGATCCTATTGCTAGGGTAGGCAGAGACACAATCAAATGAATATAAAGGAGTGGGCTAAGTACACATCCCTGTGGTGTTCCAATGTTGGTACTAAGAGTATTAGCGGTGTAAGGGCCCAACCGGACCCTCTGAGATGTTCTGACAGAAAATCCAAGATCCATCCACAAAGTGATGGTGGAAGCCCTAGGCCTTCCAGTTTAGAGATCAAACGTCGTGGAAGAATGGTGTTAAAAGCCGAGCTAAAATCCACAAAGAGCAATCTAGCATAGCCCCCCCTCTGCTCCAGATGTTCAAAAACAGCATGAAGAGCACACGCCACAGCATCCTCTGTTGATCTCTTCTTTTTATAGGTGAATTGGAATGTGTCCAGTCCCTCTGGTAAACAGGCAATAACATAATTCCGTACCAACTTTTCAAAGCACTTCACGATTACAGGTGTAAGTGCTACTGGACGAAAGTCATTCAAGTTTTCTGGATTTGGTTTTTTTGGTATCGGAACAATAATGGCAGACTTTAGGCATGACGGCACAATAGCTTGGGATAGGGATCGATTCAAAATCCCAGTGAAAACTCCTGCTAATTGATCTGCACAATTCTTCAATACCCTTCCGGCAACTCCATCTGGCCCTGTAGCCTTCCTTGGATTGATCCCCTTCAACAGCTTCCTCATCTCTCCTTCCTCCATATTAAAAATTACATTCCCTTGTGCCGATGCTGATAACAATAGTGAAGGTGGCAGAAACTCTGCTGATGTCTCTACTGATGTTGCTTCAAAACGGGCAAAAAAGGCATTCAGTTCCTCTGCCAAAGATACCCCTCCCTCAGCCCCTGGGGAAACTTTAGATTTGTACCCAGTCATTTCCTGTACACCTCGCCACACCTCCCTAGTGTTGTTAGTGAAAATTATTCTCCAGTCTCTGCCTGTATGCCTCTTTAGCCACACGGATGCCCCTCTTCAGATCTGCTCTGGTTGCACTATACAGTGACCTGTTTCCACTTCTAAAAGCAGCATTTCTTGCCTTTAGCAGCTCCTGAACCTCCCTTGTCATCCAGGGTTTCCTGTTTGGATAGATCTTTATCTGGCGCTTTTGCGTTACACTGTCAGTACAAAATCTGATATAGTCCAACACTACCTCAGTGTAAGTTTCTAAATCCTGTTGGGCAAATGCCTCCCAATCAGTGTCATAAAAACAATCCTGCAGCTGTTGAGATGCTCCTGCTGGCCATATCATGATAGTCCTCTTTATTATTGGCATCCGCTTCCTCAAAGGAATATATTCATATAAACCTCTGGCATTGAACTCCCAATAGGCCAAACGGGGTTGAACTATGAACTTAACCTGCTGCAGGGTGGGACCACTCAGTTGAGTCATACATTGTACTAAATGGCCACTATCAAATTGCTCGCCCAACATGGGATGAGATGGACTCATTACTCAAAGCCATAATGGTCCATGTGGGATGTCCCATTTTAAATTGGGTCTACACACTGCTTTTCTGTGGAAGCCTTCATCGTAGGAAAGCCATGCCAACCCCAGAAAATCTAGTCGGGCTTGAGTAATAATGTTACTGTATTGCAATAATGCAAATGCCCTTTCTGGGTAGACACAAACTATGGTGCCTGCATAAATTAAAAATGCAGACAGACAGTTATTCTAGATTTTTCTTTTTTCTTTTTCATCCAGGTTATCAAACAGTTGGCTACCCACTTCTCTGTTTAAAAGATCAAAAATGTCTACAAATTTGCCTCTCAATTTCCCCCCCACCATGGTTTCAGAGAGGTGATCACCCAATGGGAGGGATTAGTCACCTTCTGGTAAGTCTAGGGTGGACCTATCAAGGCAGATTGTCCCATTACCAGTTGACTGAGTGCCATCCTTCCCATTGATTAAGGTTGCCTGAGTTGCCAGCCCTGTGTACATGCATGTGTTGGCAAGGAACATATGGCTGTTGAATGATGGTGTCCCATGGCCATGTAACTGCCATGGATGTAACACAGTGTGGTGCAGGAGACTCACCTGGTACAGGCTGTGCCACCAGTTGGGTAATGGCTAACCTGATATCATGGCTGCCATCTGACAGGTTAAGAGCTTGGCCTGAGTTGCGAACCACCAGAGGATGTACAGCAGGTGCCTCAATGGATTCTCAATGGATTGTGGTATATAAATATAAAAATAAATAAATAAATAAATGTCACAGAGCATTGGCTTGGGACTGCCAGCACTGAAGGTGTATGATGAGGCACAGGCTGCTCTTGAATCTAGACCACTGGTGCCTGGGTTGAAGATGATGTATCCATTTAACCTTCTAAAAAGGCAATATGTGATAACATGAGATCATCCATTCTTTTTACCTCTGCCTGTTTTTGGGCCTTGGTGTCTCTTCGTGCTCTGCCCCCATAAGATACATTAAGACCCTGTCATTGAGCATGCTGCTTTTCAAGGCAGCTAAGTTTGTCCCAAATTATCCTATAATCTGGCCAGCCTTCCTCAGAGGAAGTGGTGGGTGTGGAGAGGCTTTCCTCTTACCTTTATCACCCCCTTCCCAAATGGCATGGTAGCAGCCATGCATACAAAAGGATCTAAAACGGCAAGCCTTCTTACTTCCTTTATTAGGATACAGTGGCAATGCCAAATTTGATGGAAGCAGACCCAGTGGTTAAAGGGTAAAGTGTAAAAAGGGGAGTGAAGGGGAGTGAGGGCTAAAGGCTGTTCAGTGGAAACAGAAAGCAATTAACAGAGCAGCTATGAGGCTTCTAGTTTCACTTTTCTAAATGTGCAATAAAATCCAATTGAATTAAGTTAGAGTTTAAAGCCCCTGCACTCCCAAGTCAGTACAAAATTAAAATGCTTCCCAGCAATTGGCCACCATATCTGGTGTGAACCTCTCGCACCCCGTTCTGTCCAGGAAGCAAAGGAGCCCGTCCAGTATGTGCAGAGCTACCATCTTGCACCCCTTTAGAGAGAAATGAGGTAAAATATGTTAAATAAATAAATATTTCAAACAACCAATAAACCCCTAGAACTCTCAATGGGCCCTCCCTTCAAAAGTTGTTGTTGTTGTTGTTGTTGTTGTTGTTGTTGTTGTTGTTGTTGTTGTTAAACAGAGTAATGGAAATAAACCTGTTCAAAAAGTCAATGATGCTGACCACAGTTTTTTAAAAAACCGTTGTGCCTCTCCCACATATCCATGAGTACCTCTCAGAGCAGGGACCTCCATGCAAGTCCTTCAAAGTTTCCATAAGGAGTCATCCATTCTTTAGATATTTTTCTCATAAGCTCTGTAAATCCTTATAGGTTAAAATCAGCACATGGAATTGTATCTGTGAACAAAGTCATGTTCTTTACAGTGAGTCACCATTACCTACTAATCTACTTCGCTGCTCGGTCCTGAACCACTTCAGGTTGCCAAGTACATGGCATAAGCCTGAGAAACACAATAGAGGGAAAACTCAACCCTCATACCATTTAGGAATCCAATAAGCAGGTCTACCAGCACAGCTGCTTTGGAGGCAGAACCTAATGCCTTGGGAGACTGTCAGTAGTCCCTTGTGTAATCTGGTAAAAGTGAGAAGAAAACTTTTGATTGCATCTGAAGAGGCGTCTTTGCTGAATAAGCCATCTGTGTAAACATTTCAGAAGAAACTTGGACATGCAGGTAAAGCCCTTCTTTCTTGAGAACACAACACTGAATTCAGTTCCATTGGTATTCATGTTTAACTCTTCTGTAAGTTCATTGTGGAAAACAAATGCCTCTGCAGCTCTTAGGAGTCTCAGTGCAGAAACAACTTTAATCTTTAGATGATATAATAGACCTAGATTTGGGTTTTAGCCAAGGCTCCTGCATTTGACATCCTGCCTAGATTTTCTCTCCCCCTTTTTTCTCATTTCCTTTTGGATCTTTGCAATACTGTTTCCTAGCATGATAATTACAGAAAAAGCATGCCATTTTTGGAATAAATTAAAATTTGCTTTGACATTTTAAGGACACTGATCATCTTTGCCATTTACACAACAGATAACAACATAATCCAATTTTCTGTTCACTCTATGACAATCCTCCAGAAGAATAAAATACCCACCACCCTGCACATTAAAGATGTGCTACTCTTAACCTAGCAACCACTGTAAATTACTAATCTTTTATTATTGGCTGCAGGGATAGATGAAAGGAAGAGTCAAAATACAGTTGACAGTTCAGTTATCACATCTGGAGTAAATGAAAAGTGTGGCCTGAATCCATCAGAGACGATTAGGTAAATATGAGAAAATTATGGATGTCCTTTTACCGATGTAAATTTCAAGACTGTCTTATTAAGTCGGTGGGGGTGGGAGAGAAGAAGTGTCTCGTGTGTGTAGATTCCATCCAACTGCACAGCTCTCTTGGGAAGAAGGCACTGTATGGGCAAAAGGTAACACGAGACATTTTTCCCCATCAGCGAAACAATTGCAATAACATTGCTTTAGCACTCACCTCCAGAGAGATATGAAAATGTCAGCAGTGAATAAAACACACTCACTCCTTAAGTGACAAATGAGACTGAGGAGGAGCTGTCTGTAGGACCTATTGGGACAGAATGTTAATCAAAACAAGAGAAACCTTGCTGCAGTGCCAGATGGGTGGAAACAGGACTTTGTTCAATGTTTTGGCACACCATACAAAGGGATTTCAGAATATTAAACACACACACAAGGAAAAGACTTGCCAGATCTGATCAAAGACGGACCTAGTCCAACATTTTATTTACGCTATAGCCAGTCAGCAGGATATGAATGCAAGAGCATAACAACTAATGTACAGAGGACGTTGCACTGGGTACTGGATGGTGGTCATTCTTATGTGGTCACACCCTTGAATTATTTGATGTTGCTGTTGTTGTTGTTAAATTCAATTCAATTCAACCAGCCTTTATTGGCATACAGAAAAAAGAATAAACAGCACAATTTCAGTACAGGTTTAAAAAGATAATCATGAATTAATTTACATTTACTTGCTAAAATGTTGTTGTGTCATTACAGTCGTGACCAGCTCTTTGTGACCCCATGTCCATGGAGGTTTTTTTTTTTTGTTTTTTTTTTTGCAGGAATACTGGAGTGGATTGCCAGTTCCTACTCCAGGCACCTACAGCACCTGGTATTCTCTTGTTCTGTCCCATCCAAGTACTAGCCAGACCTGGACCTGTTTAGTGATCAGGTGAAATTGGATGTGCCCAGGGCATCTATGCCCTCTTGCATAGAGAGACCCAAATAGAAGTATACAGATGAGATTTAATTTAATTTTAGAACTGGAGAGCTGAAAGGGACCCTAGGGTTCACTGAGTCCAGCCTTTATCAAGGAGGAAGCAAGACTCCAAAACGTTTGAGACCTCCTATTGCTCTATGATGCTCTGATGCATAAAATAACCTCATCCTAAACATCCCATCGCTTAGCATGGTAAATCACATGAGGGTAGCCTATTGGTGAGTCCACCCCTCTATAAATTCCACTGATTCAGATGGGTCTTCTGTAGTATATATGACTCACAGCACTTACAAGCATGATTTCTGCCATGGTTCTTCCAGCTACTGGTGGGAGAGAATGGAAGCTTGTCCTTCCCAGTGGTTTTGAATGTCTTTCTCATAAGCCCTATCCATTTCCTTTGCGGTGGATGTGAACTCCAAAGTAAGGAAAACAATATTTATTTATTTATTTATTTATTTATTTATTTATTTATTTATTTATTTATTTATTTGAAACATTGTTACCCCATCTTTCTACCTAACACGACCCAAGGTGGGTTAAAAGACAACAGAAAATCTGACCACAGTGAGTAGACAAATGCTATAAAGATTCAAACAAATACCATACCACCACCACCACCCCCCAAAAATAAGAAAAACCAAAACACATTCAAAGCAGTAAGGTACCACCATCCATTTTAATAAAAAACGTTTCAGGCTGTAGGTCACTCATGGAAAGCTTGTCTGAAGAGGAAGGTCTTTGCTTACTTGTGAAGGACACCAGGAATTTAAATTCTGCCTTATATTCCATAAGGAAACTCTCAGTAACAATAAAGTAATGATTCCATGCAAAAAGCTGCAAGAATTAAAAATGGTAGGCTAAAATGAAGCAATAGCCCAAACCAAAAGGTACTGAATATTAAACATACAAGCAGTTAGTCTGTAAAACCCACATAGTCTAATATTCATGTTGCAGCAAGGGTTCTCTTCCTCCCATATTTCTATTCCCATTGAAATTGCCTTGAATGATCAGCTGTAACAATGAGGACTTTTTGTGTCTCATCACAGGACCAAAATAATCCCATTTTCTGGACTGTGTAAGTTTGAATAGTTCTTGTGCCAATGGCCTGTCCATTTTTATACATAGAATCAGAGAATCATACTGTAGAATCATAAGAGTTGGAAGAGACCTCAAGGGCCATCCAGTTCAACCCCCTGCCATGCAGGAACCCAGTACCCCCCGACAGATGCCCATCCAACCTCTGCTTAAAAACCTCCAAGGAAGGAGACTCCACCACCCTCTGCAGAACAGCTCTGTCATGAAGTTCTTCCTAATCTTCAAATGGAATCTCTGCCCCAAGTCCTAGTCTCTGAAACGATGGAAAACAAACCTGTTCCTTCTTGAATAGGACATCCTTTCAGATATTTAAACATGGCTATCATATCCCCTCTCAACCTTCTTTTTGTAAGACTAAACATTCCCAGATTCCTAAGCTGCTCCTTGTATAAGACATAAATTCCAGACCTTTAACCACCCTGGCTGCCCTCCTCCAGACCCGCTCAAGGTTGTCAACATCCTTTTAAAATTGAGGTGGGCAGAACTGGACACAGTACTCCAGGTGGGGTCTGACCAGAGCAAAATAGAGTGGTACTATCACCTCCCGCGTTATAGTTGTGATGATTTCTTATTCCAAAATCTCCTTCTGCCATGAAGGGGTCAGGAGACAGATGTGTGGGGAAAATAATGTTAGGAAATCAATTCCCTCTGTCCATAAAACTAACTTTCAATGCCGTGTGTGTCAACAGGAAGAAAAGGACAAGTTTCCCAAAGAAAGTTAAATGAATGTAAAGTGTCGTTTTGAGAAACCTATTAAAATGCATGGCAATGCTGCGTTTCAAATACCTAAAGGAGAGGAACAGGTAGGAAGGAGGCGGGGGACAAAAGACAACACAGTCTGGCCAAGAATGAAACATAGACATTAGCTTTAAAGGACAGATGTGACATCTCCCAGCATTACATTTATTCAAGCAGACACTCCTATCTTAATGAACAGTCTGTGGATTTCCTTCTTAGTCTACAATCGTATGAAGATATTTTAATCTGAATATGTTAGGTCTTTCTGATTGTTTGTTTTAGAGGGGGATTAATTTAATAAACATTCCCTTTATTTATGTTCACACCACAGGGAAATATAATTAAGTTAATTCCGCGCAGATGCAATTATGAAGTTTTATTCTTGCACAAAGTGCTTCTGGGAGGTGCTGCAAATTGGTGACAGGCTAGGGAGAAACAGGGAGGGAGGGAATGAAAGATGGCATAGACCCATTTGCTTCTTATGCGTGAAGATCTGCATTCTGTACTACAGAACCTATATGCTAAATAGCAATCTCTCCAAGTAATGACTCCCGGTTATGTAAAATGGCCCCAAATGTATATAAAAGAAGGTGGCATTAGCAGACTTAGATTTGTAAAAACAGGAAGCAAAGTGTAGAAAAATGTTGCTGGGGTAGAGATGATCAAGCAACTAGAGAAGGGCACGGAATGAACAAGTTTTTGTTTTCGTTTTCAGGATTTTATTTCATTACGCAACAAAATGACAAATGAAATTTGTCTCTAAAATGAAACGAAATGAACAGAAACGCGGGAATTTTTGTTGTGCGTTTCGTTTCCATTACAGCAATGAAGTGAGCGGCTTTAAATATTTTAAAAATCATGAAAAATTGGAATAAATGGTAACAAAACGGTAACAAAACGGTAAAAAAACAAAAACAATTTTTTTGCAAAAAAATCATGAACAATGGAAACGAAACGAAATGGACCTCTAAACGACAAACGACAAACAAAACTCCATTTTTTCTATTCGTGCCCATCTCTACAAGCAACTGCTTGGTGGATTATGGCCATCCTAGAGAGGTTTTTTTAATCACACGTTGAACCAAATCTCTGAGAAAACAGAGCTCTGGAAGACCTACCAGAGGCCAAGTTCTCCAGGAGGACAGTAGAAGACTAATCTTCTCCAAGAAAAAGGCATTTAGAAGCAGACTCAGAAGCGGAGGTGGCACTAAATACTCCAGAGGGCAGATCTTTGAAGAAGGAGAACAGTATGGTGCCACCTTCCTAATTCTATGTAATTGTCAACCATCTTCTGCTCATTCTCTTTCTCCATCCATCAACCAGCATAAGATAATGCAGTGTCTCTTCTGGAAAACCATGTCAGTTCTCCTTAGTGTCATCCTCATCTTCTCCCTATTACAGTTGTAAATGCCCTAATCAGTGGTGGTGAACCTTCGGCACTCCATATGTTTTGGACCACAACTTCCACAGTCCTTGATCATTGGCAATCTAGGCTGTGGTCGAAAATATCTGGAGTGCCAAAGGTTTGCCACCACTGGCTTAGGTTATTGGGATTTGGAAGTGAGAGACAAGGAAAGGACTTCCAGTTCAGGATTGGGAGGAAATAAGAAACTCACTCATATTGTCAAAAGTCATCTAAGCTTTTGACCCATAAAATCCAGGTGGGAAAGTAACACTGCCATGTTAGTACTGTATAAAGGTTGGTCTCTCACCCCATTGTCTCCCCATCTGAGATCTGCTTCTTCTCCTTTATGGCAAACCAGAATGACATGGTATTCTCCAGGCTGGGAATAGCTGTTGAATTTGGCAAAAATGATAACAAAAATGCTTCACTTCTTTTGGAACAGGATTAGGGTTGTAATTGAGGTTAGGATTGCAGTCAAGGAAAACGTGCCAGACTTCTAATAAATCCTATTTGGAATATAAACCCACTTGTAAAATTTGGGTGAAAGAGAAAATGAAATAAATGGATTGCCCTGTCCTCATCTATGAATTATCTCTTCATTCAAAATGACTGCAAAATAACACTGTAGTAGAGCAATACTGGGGAGATCTTGCACACACACTTCACTGAATCATGATTACTATCTCCAGCGCACTGCAAGCCAGGTAACCTTGCCTTTCCCCCTCCTTTTTACTGTCTAAATATCTAGTTACAAGAAGTGGGGAGCTAGCAGATCTGCAACGCGTATGCATTTTTCATCAGCTATGAATGTATAAATCACCTGAGATCAACAACACTGAGGTTTAAGATGTCAAGGGAAACACACCTGTAAAGGGCAGGTGCATGAAGAATATTCACCCGGAATGGAAAGGTACATGACATCTCAAAAGGCTCACATTTTTATCTATAAAAATCAAATGTAGGAAAAATGGAACTGAGAAGAGAAGCAAGAAATAAAATGATGTGTACCCATGGAAAGCATCACCCATGCTCCAGTCTTCTTTCCCCCCCCCCTCTCTCGTAAAAAATATTCTCCAACTTGAGATAATAAATACAGACCTCTAGGCAAGGCACACTCATAATTACGGTTAGAAACAGACAATATTGAGAAAATGGATATGGGGAGCTTTTCAGGGGAGAATTTATGAAGTGCATATCTTGGAGCGGGGAGGGATGCCCCAAACATGCATATTGGGGGAAGGGCATTCAGAATGAAGATACCAAGGATGTTAGCATAAAGGGTAATATATAATGGAAAGCTGCTTATAAAAATATGTATATTAGGCAAAAGTTGTAAAAATGCTTACACTGAGAGAAATGAATATAGAAATCTGTATAATTGTTGTGCAGAGTTTTTAAAAATCATAATCTGCTGTCGAGCTAGGAGAGAAGAAACTGAAGTCTGGAAACATTAGCAGAGAGAAACTGAAGCCAACAGATTAATCCATCTCTAGCAGAAGATGGGTAGACGGGACCATGGGTTCTTCTCAGAAGATGCCAGGTTTAGTCTATAAAATCTCCAGGTAGGTTTGGACAGAATTAGAGATGGGCAAGAATTTTAAGATGAATTGCAAAATTTATCAATAAGTATGAATTAAATGATTCATATCTATATGAATTGATACCATTGATGGACACGAATCAATGATTTTTTTGTGATTTTTGATTCACTGCTACATTTGGGCTATAAAATGCCACCCCACAAGTATCTGGAGATAACCAACATTTCATGGAAGCTTTCCCTGAGGCTCCTCAATGATCCCTCCACATTTGGTGAAGCTTGGGGTTCAGCTGTTCATGTTTTACAGCCCCCAAAGAGGACCCTCCTAGGGATGTTTCCCAGGCACCTAGAGACACCAACATCACAGAGAAGCTTCCCTTGTTTGGTAAATATTCATAGAATCACAGAATCCTAGAGCTGGAAGAGACCTCAAGGGCCATCCTGTCCAACCTCCTACCATGCAGGAACCCCCATCACAGGACACCCGGCAGATAGCCATTCAGCCTTTGCTTAAAAACCTCCAAAGAAAGAGACTCTACCCTCCCCCATGGCAGTAGATTCCACTGCCGAACAGCTCTGTCATGAAGTTCTTACTAATGTATAATTGAATCTCTTTTCCTGTAGTCTGAGACCATTGCCCCGGGTCCTAGTCTCTGAAGCTATGGGGGGAAAGGGCACTTTCTAGGTGGGGGAAATTTACATGTTTCTTTTCCATCATTGTATATAACTCATGTGTCTGAAAACCAATCTTCATGAAACACAGAATGATTGTAGAAGTGAGTTGGGACAAGCTTCTCTGCAATGTTGATGTCTCTAGGTGTCAGGCAGGTACTTTTCGGGGGTGGGGCTTTTGGGGGGTGCTTAAGTTGGACATTCAGAACCCAAACATCACTACAATAAACCTGCAGGGCTGGAAGGGGAGAGTTGGGGAATCTTCTCTGCCACTTTGATGTTTCCAGCCGGTACTTGGAGTGGGTGTTTTATACAGTGTTTTTTAATGAATCATTAAACGGTTTAGGACCTAGCTACCTGAAGGACCGCCTCCTTCCATATGAACCTACCCGGCAATTAAGATCTAGTCAGGGAGCCCTCTTGAAAGAGCCATCCCTTAAGGAGGTGAAGGGGATGGCTTGCAGGAATAGGGCTTTTTCAGCAACTGCCCCCAGACTATGGAATACCCTCCCAAATGAGACTCGCCTGGCGCCGACGTTAATAACATTTCGGCGCCAGGTAAAAACCATCCTATTCCAAAAGTTTTTTAACTAATGATTGTGGGTCCTGATGGCAATTTTAGTGGTGTGTTTTTAATGTATTGTATTTATTGCATTTACATGTTTTATTGTTCTAATTTTATTGTATCTTGATGTTTTAATTGTTCATTCTTATTGTGAGCCGCCCAGAGACCTTTGGGTAGTGGGCGGCATACAAGCTATATAAATAAATAAATAAATAAATAAATAGATTCATCAGAAAAAAATCATAAATTTGTTATTTGTGATTCATCAACCTTGAAAAACCATGAATTGAAACAAATTGCTATTTCTGGTTCATGCCTTTCTTTTGATAGAATTTGTTCTTGAAACCTTGGACAACCTTGCTAGTCAATGTGGACAACACTGAGAAAAGAAAACAACATCCTGCACTCAATTCCAGCTTTTCTAAATATTATTCTGGACTCCAAAGACCTTTGGCTGCTCATTTCTCATCTGGATGGAGTAGTAGACCAAGCAGGGAGAAATATTATGATGCTTCTGTTGCCTGCATGTGCCTTCCATTTGCCCTCCTCTGCCCTCACATCCTAAACTCATTTTATGTCCCACCTTTGTCTTTAACATTCCACTTGAGCAATTAGACCTGGATTTGCCTACAACTAGCAGGAATAATCATGTATTTTAACATTCAATTCTTTCACAATCTTCCACCATGCAACGGTGCTGACCCTTTGTTACATGTTGGTGTTTGCCACTCCTGCTCTGACATTTCCCACAACTACCACAAAGCCAGTCCTCAGCTAATCAGCATACTAGACCACTTGGCTTGGACTACAGTGAATAAATTTAAATTTTGTTGCAGCAACAGTTTCAGTAAAATGCAGTTTTATTCTTAAAGCTAATCTAATATGTATCCATTTACCCACTCTGTTCATTTCAGTCCTACTTTCCTCTTTCTTCCGATTCCTGTCTCCTTTCTGGTCCCTTTTCACAGACCTGATTCCTATCATTCTCACTGACATTCCATGCCCCACACTGACATTTCCCTCAAACACTTACTACTATGATTTTATATTCTAAGCAAGGCACTTTCTGTTTTTCCCATAAATCAGCTCATGTAACACAACCAGACATCACAGCGCTATTGCCTTGCTTCCCCTCCCCTCCTTCCCCCTCCCTTTGCTTCCCTTTCCAAAAGCACAAACTACATCTGGTGAGCCTTTACATATGCCAGCACTTAGCAAAAACAGCATAGCATAGCATGAGGAGGGAAGATGATGCAAAGTGGAGGTGCACAAAGCAAGTACAAATTGAGGCAACTTGTTCAGAGACAGCCTAGGGCAGGCCTGCACAACAGATAGTCCGTGGGCTACCATTAGTCCGTGAAGGGTTCAAAAGTAGCCCGCTGGCTGCCAATTAAATAGTGAGGAGATAAGTTTTCCACCCCTCCCTCCCCCATCCCAAGGACCACCACTGCCCCAGCAAAGTTCTGGGTCTGCCAGCCCACTGTCTCAGCCGAGTGGGGCAGTTCAAGGGCCATGGCATGGTCCCCTGCTATGTGGCTTTTATATGGATTACCATGCATGATTGCATTGACTGATTTTATAAAAATACCAGTGTTTTCCATGTTAGTTTCAACCCCTCATAATGGAGTTTTTCTTTTTCTTTTCTTTTTGCACTCTCTTTGTAGCTTTAATGTTACCTTTTAATGTTCCAAGATGCCTCTTCTAATTCCCTGTAATTAACTTGAATATGTCTGAAATGTTCTGGGCTGTATATTGTCCCTCATTATTGAAAGCCACCTTGGGTCCTTTTCCAAGGAGAAAGGTGGGGTAAGAATATGGCTGGTCTGTTATCTTATTATTATTCTTTGGCCAGCATTCTGTGGCATAGCTACACCTGCACAACAGGAGTGATATCATTGGCAGCAGCAGATTTCTGCTAAGAGTTCCTTCTTTAGTTTTAAAGGATACAAGACTTCTGCCAATGATACAAAGTATCATGCATAAATAACTGTTTGTCAATGTAGCTCTTTAATTATCTAAAATAAATAGTTTTATTCTACTGTTGCTAAAGTTACAAAGACAGAGCTACACAACAGGATACTGGCTTTTAGTTTTAAACTAGACGTACTGAATTCTGAAGATTCCTTGGGCAGCCAGAGTGACTAATGTGGCTGTATTACAGCACATGAATAAAAACTTAGAAATCCTCCATACTTCAAAGAGAAGAAAATTGCAATATTTCAGACACATAATGCGCAATAAGAAATATCGTTATTCTTCAAAGCAAAATAGCATGAAGCATGGCCCGTGGCACAGAAGAACATTCTGGCTTACGAACTTAAGCCAATGGTGTGCAGTGAGCACAAGTGCTCTGTTTAGAAGAGCTTTAGACAGAAACCAGTTCAGGCTACAGATTGCCAATGTTCTACGAGGACATGGCACATGAAGAAGAAGAAGGGATAGTCTTTCAAATGGAGGATGATCTTCCCTGAAAGACAAGATTTGGAAAGTCTACCTGTCATGTATCACTTACATTTTCCAACAGTCTATCTTGTGGAGGATCTCTCTCTCCCTGAAACACACACACACACACACACACACACACACACACACACACACACACACACACACACACACACACAACTTTCTTTCTCTCTTTTTCTCCTCAGATTGCTCAGAATCATGTTGACAAACATTCTTTCCCACTTCTCAAGAGATCCGAAAGCACATTTTCTGTAAATAGCAAGTTGGAGCCAAGAATTTATGCAAATATCAGGAAAACAGCCCCCCCCCCCAAGTAATGAATGAGGCAGGTGTTAGTGATGGCAGGCACAAACCACACTTACAACCGAAGAGTCCAAATGGATTTGATTTGTAAAATCATTTTAAAAATTCATCGAGAGGGTGTGTATTCCCCCTACCACCAAATTTCCTTTCTTTTTTGCAAAAGAAAACACCACGAATGGTACATTGCTCGCTTTCAGGCAGAGAAAACCATTGTGGATGAATTACACAAAATTAAAAGGATGTAGTGCATGTCTATGCAAATATTTCTCGTGTTGCATAAAGATACTTCCTCTTTGCTTGAACAATATCTATTAAAAGTCACTTCTAAATTTCACCACTCATAAGAAGAAAGAGAAAAGGAAGGGGAGGGGGATGAGGGACTGCAGTGTGATGGGCAACCACTTGGCTCCCCGATTTGTTTAATATTTTGGATTCAATTATTTTAGAAAATGAAAAGCACACTACCTTTTTGAGTGCCAGGATTATAAATTCTAGCAGCTGTAAAACCGCAATATGTAAACTATATTTTAAAAGGTGGAACTATTTCTAGATGAAATATAAGGCTGTTTAAAGGAAAGTAATATGGCTGGAGAAGGATAATGCCTTAAACTTGGCACAATTTAAAATGAAAATGCTGGAAGAAATGCTATAAAACAGAACGAATTGCTCCATCTTGGAATATTTCTGCTCATTATAATTTCTCATTTATCAGCTTCTGCTAATGGCTCTAGCAAAAGCCATGATGTGTGAGTAACCCCCTCCCACATCAATTGCAGTGTGTCTTGTTTCTAAATCAGTTTGCAGGAGGGTGCAGACTGGAAGGGCTTTGAATAATTTCAGGATGAAGAGAAAAACATTGTTATGCATGGAAATAGGGCAATTCTGTGATGTTATTCTGCATTTTCCTCAGTACTTTTTTTTAAAGATATTCAGTCTTCTGTCACAACATGTATAATCTTATTTTGGGTGAGTAAGTCTTCTCTTATGTCATTCGTACACGTCAGAACAAGAAACCAAAGCCCTGTGGCGCAGTGGTTAAATGTCTGTACTGCAGCTAAAACTGTGCTCACAACCTGGGGGTTCAATCCCAGGTAGCCGGCTCATGGTTCACTCAGCCTTCTATCCTTCTGAGGTTGGTGAAATGAGTACCCAGCTTGCTGGGGGGGGGGGCAATGTGTAGCCTGCATACTGTAATTAAACTATAAACCACCCAGAGACTACTTGAAGTGGTATGGGGCGGTATAATAAACAGAACACTTTGCTTTGCTTTCCTCATGGTCTGAGGTATAGTGAGACGTTGTCTGCTGATATCAATGGCTGTGAGCATCACTTTTAGAGATGGACACAAATGTTGGTTTGGAGGTTTGTACCCCCTTTGTCAACATGGCGTCACAGGTGTCACATGTTTCCTTCCCCAACCCCCTGGCACGATTCTCCACTCATCAGCTGGCATGCACTTCTGGTCTCCTCCTTGTCATATGTTTGTCCAGTATGGGGAGGAGGGCCTCCCTCCCTTCTCCTCCTCCACTGCCACCTCGCCCTCCTCTGGCAGCTGACCACTCAGAGGAGGAAGTGAGACAAGGATTCCTGCCGTGCAGCCTGTGAATGGGTGGATACTGGAGGACGTGGAGGAGAGAAGCAGGAGCTACTGCAGAGACTCCCCCTAAAGAGGAGAACAGCTGTATGTATGTATCTGGATGGAGAAGTCAAGGAAGGGAACATGAGGCGTGTACGGTGCCATGCCAATAAAGCAGCGTAAACCTCCAAACCAAGGTCCAGGCCCTTCTCTACTCACTTTATACAAACTGCACAGTTGTACAGAGTGGCCGCAAGGCCAGATGGGCAGGATATTAAAAAATAACAAATAAATAATACATACAATTGCATACAATTATGCTTGTTGACGCCTTGGTGCATGGTGTGTTAAGTATTAGAAACTAGGCAGGGTTCATCTAATGCCTAGATGTCCTAAGCCCATCCGATCTCGCCTTATTTTGGAAGCTAAGCAGGGTCGGCCCTGGTTAGTACTTGGATGGGAGACCACCAGGAGGGAGTACAGCACCTGGAGTAGGAACTGGCAAACCACTCCAATATTCCTGCCAAGAAAACTCCATGGACATGGGGTCACGAATTCGGTCACAACTGTAACGACACAACACACATACAGGCAGGGTTTGGTTACTTTCTTTTAGTGAATTAGAACCATCATGTACTGAGGCACACCCCTTTAATTAGTTTTTCATGATCTACACAGATGAAAATTTTGTGTGGTGGCTCAGTGGACTAAGGCTCCGAAAACTGTTGGCTGCAAAGTCGGCAGTTTGGTAGTTCGAATCCTGGGTGCCACGCAGCAGAGTGAGCCCCTGCTGATAACCCCAGCTCCTGCCAACCTAGCCATTTGAAAGCATGTAAATGCAAATAGATAAATGGTCATCGCCATAAAAAGCAGGAAGGTTTCCTTGCAGCCATGCTGGCCATGTGGCCATGGACTTGCACAACACTGGCTCTTCTGATTGAATACGGATATGAGCACTGACCCTAGAGTCAGACATGACTAGAACGCATGTGGGGGGGACCTTTACCTTTACCTTTTATAAAACATAGATCAACCTATGAAACTCATATTAAACTTTTCTTCTGAAACTCTTTGGTGTGCTTCAAGAACCAGCAGATATTTGTGATGTGATATCAAGTACCTCTTCCTTTTCTACATTCAGCTTGAACATCAGGCACTTCCTGCTCCATATAACATAAAGGGAAGGGCATCAATGAAGTTACTAGAAAAAAATTATCAAGTGTAATGATGTGTCGCTGCAGACCAATTCCAAGGTCATCCACACTCTTCTATTTCTGATCGCCATGTATGGATGTATTTTGAATTGCCAGAAAGAGGAACAGGCGGGCCTAGATCAAATCCAGTCAGAACTATCTCTGAAGGCAAAACATGTTGACACTGAGGCTGTCCAAATTTGGATAATCATGAAAAGGCAAGATTCTCTGGGAAATAAAGTAATACTGGGAAAGGTAGAAGGCAGCAAAAGAAAAGGGAAACCAAACGTGAGATGGAATTACTCCCCAAAGGAAAGTACAGGCCTGAGTATTTGAGAGCTGTGCTGGGCTGCTAAGTACAGGCCATTTTGGAGGTTGCTCAGATTCCTCATTCATAGGGTGGTGGGGTGTGGTGGCTCAGTGGGCTAGAGTGCTGAAAACTGTTCGCTGCAAAGTCGGCAGCTCGGCGGTTTGAATCTCAGGTGCCACATAGTGGAGTGAGCTCCCGCTGTTAACCCCAGTTCCTGCCAACCTAGCAGTTCAAAAGCTTGTAAATGCAAGTACAGTAGGACCCCTGTATCCACTGATTCATTATCCACTGATTCAGTTATCCACAGTTGGCAGAGGAAAAAAATAAACAATTCAGCAGCCACAAAGCAAGCTGTTGTCACAAGCAGCAGCTATAAAACAAGCTGTTTTCACAAATAGCATCTGCAAAGCAAGCTACTGTCACAAAGAGCAGCCAAAAAGCAAGCTACTGTCTGAAAACAGTAGTCATTAAGCAAGCTACTCTCAGGAGAGAGCAGTTTGGGGTGGGTGAGCAGGCATTCTCTCTTATCCATGGGAAGGCCTGGAACCAATCCCCAGCAGATACTGGGGTCCTACTGTAGATCAATAGGTACCACCATAAAAAGTGGGAAGGTAAACAGTGTTATGTGCACAGAATTGTGTTCAGCCATTTCAGCCACATGGTCACAGACTTGCATGACACTGGCTCTTTGGCTTAGAAACAAAGATGAGCACCGCCCCTAGAGTAGGACACCACTAGCAGACATGTGTGGGGCAATCTTTACCTTTACCTTTTACATTCATATGGTAGCAATGTTGTAGGCACCTTGACAGCACACAACAACACTACTGGTGCAGGTCAGCTCCTTGGGTAATTGCTACTGAAATTCATAGCTCTGAAACTTCTGAAAAATCTGTTTTCAAGATGCAGCTTCCAAAGACAGCACACATCAAAGGTAGAATTGGGGCACAGGCTAAAAGGTAGGAAAGAGATGTCAGTGGTTGGGCAACAGAATGATGCAATCATCTATAGCCATGCGATAAATTCATCTCTTATGATAATGGCTTAGGAGACTTGTTACCAGCTCTGATGCCAGGGTTGTAGATGATGAAAAGAAGGTTTGCTGTTAACCTAAATATTGCAAGGAATGTCACAAAGCCCAAAGTGCTTACTGATGTGGCCAATCCTCGTAAAGGAAGCCTAAGGTGGATCATCTGAATTGACCAGATTTGCATACCAATTGCATGCAAAGCTGCTGCTGTGTAAGAATGTTTGATGTCCTTGGACAGGTTGACAGCCAAGGAAGAAGCCGGGTGTCATCTCAGGATTTCCCCAACAATAGAACAAGCTGATGATCTGAGCATGTGAGCAAAAAAGTTCGGATTGTTTGGATTATTTAAAATGGACAGTAGCATAGAAAGGTGCGTTTTTATGCTTTCATGAGGTGAGTATTTTAATTTTGTGAACTGCTTGCCTCAAATTCATTCCAACATAAGCAGATCTGACAGCTATGTTTTAAACCTAAAAGGATTTTGGCTGTGCACAGGTCACTTGATTCAGTTTGAAGACCGATTTGGGCCTTCAGAATGGCTTCTGTTTTAGTCTGATTTGTAGCCCACCTGATTCTACTTGTGCCTCACATCTAAGCTGATTTGTAAGACTCCCGTTGGCTAAAATTTTGTTTTGCTTTGTTTTCATGCTCATGCGCATGAAACCTGGAGAAACAATAGACAAAAAAAGAAAAAAGAAAAGAAATTGCTATATTTCAGACACCTAGCTTTAATGTTTGCATACACAGCATCTTTACTGTTGTGCTATCTCTAGTTGATGACAAACTTGGATTTCTGATTCAACATCAATCAGTTATCATTGGTGTATTTTTAATCCAAACATTTATTTTCATACTTACTGTGACAAAACCCTGGAAACAGGAGTAATGAATATACAAATCATCAGCCAATCCCAGCAGGAGGGCGGGGAATGGTATGATATAAAAAGGGTGGAGCCTAGTCTGTTGAGCAGTTCAGTGAAGTTAAGTTAAGTTGAAGGTTTTGAGAGTGAGTGCTGGGAGAGAGCACTGCTCTGTGAGAGTTCTGTCAGGCAGTGAGGGCTATACTATTTACTAGTTATTGAAGACAGGGGGGCTGGAAGAGTTGATGAAATCTATTATATGTTAAAGGCAATGCATACCATCCTCAGATATTGTTATATTTATTATTTTCTCAATAAACTTCATCATTAATTTTATATTATATATCTCTGAGTCGGTCCCAATTCATGAGGCGATGATTTTAAAAGGTGGTAGCATTACCAAGTAAATAAAAGGTGGCAGCATTACCATTTCCATCACAATTCAGTGTGTAAAAGGAGGTGTCATCACAATTTGGTGGCACAGCAGTGGGATGTCGAAATAAACCCAGTTGTGCCTTTGAAAACCCAGTCCGTGAAAGGGGTGACGTCACACTTACTTGCTGATTCAACCCGTCCCAGTACTATATTTCCATATATCTGTTGGTAACATATTGTTTTTTTAAAAAAGGAAAAGAAAAAGAGAAATTTATTAAGTTGATGCTACTGATGACAGCGGCATGGTGGCTCAGTGGACTAAGGATCTGAAAACTGTTGGCTGCAAAGTCGGCAGCTTGGCAGTTTGAATCCTGGGTGCCACACAGCAGAGTGAGTTCCTGCTGATAACCCCAGCTCCTGCCAACCTAGCTGTTTGAAAGCATGTAAAATGCAAGTAGATAAATAGGTACCTCCATAAAAATTGGGAAGGTAAAACAGTGTTTCCTTGCATCCATGCCGGCCACGTGGCCATGGACTTGCACAACACTGGCTCTTTGGCTTGAATATGGAGATGAACACAGCCCCTTGAGTTGGACACGACTAGCATGCACATGTGGGGGGGAGGGGGGAGAACCATTACTTTTTTACTGATAATTTGAATGCTCAAATTGACCAGGTGTATTAAGATAATAAAGTTGTTTAAATTTCCCATGGTGTTCTGACAAGGTTAAGAAGGGTGAATATCACATTAGTGATTCCACTACGATGAAGCAATCTTGAACAAGTATAGAGGAGTTGTCTGTTTTGTGGTCCTGAATATCAACAGGTTTTTCAAATACAGTGGTGTGATACACAACTAGCTTAAATCCAAGTACTTGAATTTAAGCAGTGAAGATTTTGAGGCTAGAACCAATAGTCCTAATAAACTGAGAGGACAGAAAATCAGGGGGAATGGCACACATTTTTTGTTGTTCAGTCATTCAGTCATGTCCAACTCTTTGTGACCCCATGGACCAGAGCATGCCAGGCCCTTCTGTCTTACACTGCCTTCCGGAGGTTGGCCAAATCCCTGTTGGTTGCACCATCCAACCATCTCATTCTCTGATGTCCTCTTTTCCTTTTGCCTTCAATCTTTCCCAACATCAGGGACTTTTCAAAGGAATCCTCTTTCCTCATGAGGTAGCCAAATTATTGGAGCCTCAGCTTCAAAATCTGTCCTTCCAATGAACATCCAGGGTTGATTTCTTTCAGGATGGATAGGTTTGATCTCCTTGCAGTCCAGGGGACTCTCAAGACTCTCTTCCAGCACTGCAGCTCAAACTCATTGATTCTGCAGTGATCAGCCTTCTTTATAGTCCAGCTCTCACTTCCATACATCACTACTGGAGAAACCATAGCTTTGACTATTCGGACCTTTGTCAGCAAAGTGATGTCTCTGCTCTTTAAGATACTGTCTAGGTTTGTCATCGCTTTCCTCCCAAGAAGCAGGTGTCTTTTAATTTCATTGCTGCAGTCACCATCTAGAGAAGTGGTGTCCAAACTTTGGCCCTCCAGATGTTTTGGACCACAACTCTCACAGTCCTTTTTTATTGACAATACAGGCTTGGAATTCTGGGGTTGTGGTCTAAAACACCTGGAGGGCAAAGTTTGGACACCTTTGATCTACAGTAATCAAGGAGCCCCTACTGTTTTGTACAACTTCATACAAAGCATGAACCACTGCACCTGTGGCTTTCCATGCCTCCTCAGGTGGCGGAACATTCCAGCAAGTAGGCAGGATGGGGAGTCCCCCCACTCCATGCAACTAGAGAGTGGTCCTCTCCCTGGGGAGATGAAGGGGAAGGTGGATGAAGAACTCTCACAGCTCATATCAGGCATGTTGAAAGGTGTTCTTCATATCTCCTTTTGATCCACTCATACAGGTAACAGAAAATGAATCCATCTCAAACACAGCCAGTTCTAACCTTCAAATCCACCAAGGTTGCTTTCAATATATTTAGAAGGCAGGGAGAGAATTAGCCTGCCTTGGTTTATTTTAGAGTATGTCCCATTCAGGACCTTTATGTTTTCTTTCTTGAACTTAGCTATTACCCACATTATTTGATTTACATAAATTTTGTTTCTGAACGTTGGCTCTAAAGAAGAAAATATATTCTAAGCAAGCAAACACAAATAATATTCCAGGCTGAACATTCATCTTTAATGTTTTAATATATGTTATCTAAAAAGGAACATTTTTCACTGGTTGATTTAATTGTGGTTTTCATTACTTTGGCATTATGGGGAAAATATCTGTATAGCGTTTTATGAGAAATACATCTTAATGTACTCTCAGCCAGAAGTTTTCAAATAGAAAGCCAGCCATTTGGAGAGTTAAGACTAAATTACCTATGTACTATTATTTCTAACACAGTGCAATTCAAAAAAAAGTCTACTTTGAAAAAGGCCTACTGAATTCATTGATTCACCTCCATATATGGGTCTACAGGATTACTGTAACAACATGCAAGAAATGGACAACCAGTAGAGGATTTCTGATTTTTTTTACTAGCACCAGCTGCTGAAAACTTCTGTTTTTCCTGAAAACTTCTGCTTTTCCAAGTTATTGTTTTCACTCATTCAGAATGGACTTGCATACGCATTGAGAAGGAGTTATATTTCATTTGTACCCTGATATCTGCCTAATACATTGGAGGGATGTAGAGATTCAGTGGTTTGGTGGTGGGCACAGAATGCATCTTCTGTTGTTCTCCTTCTGCAGGGTCAATATGGAGCTGCCATATTGATCAAGTCTTAGAGGCAGGGATCCTCTGCCTAAAGGCATCCAGGGCTATGGCTTACTGCTGGCCGGCGGCCTCCCCTTTTGACCCTTGTCCAGCCTGGCTCATTAAATCCGCCGGAGGGAACATGCCGGAGTGGGCCTCTTCCATTGCCACTGCCTCCTTCGGGGAAGGAATTTTCCCTCCCACCTGAATGAGACAGTGGTGGAGCCCAATTTGAAGAAGCCTGGCTTTGGACTATCTTGCCAGCTACCATCCGATTGCCATTGTTCCCTTCCTGGGCAAGGTTGTTGAGAGGGTGGCTGCCATACAGCTTCAGTCATACCTGGAGGAAAATCATATCCTTGATCCGTTCCAGTCCGGGTTCAGGCCATTTTGCGGGACCAAGACTGCCCTGGTCACTCTGCAGGATGACCTCCTCAGGGAGACTGACAGGGTGTTCCTCCCTGTTGGTCCTCCTTGACTTGTCAGCTGCCTTTGATACCGTTGACCATGGTAACCTGCTGGTCTGGCTCGCCAAGGCGGGAGGCGGGGGCTCATCGCTCTGCTGGCTCCGTTCCTTCCTTGGTGGCCGGTCTCAGCGGGTTCAGCTGGGGGATGAATTTTCAGCTCCTTGGACGCTCACTTGTGGGGTGCCCCAGGGGTCGGCAATCTCCCCTATGCTGTTCAATGTTTATATGAGGCCGTTGGCGGAGGTCATCAGGAGATTTAGAGTTCACTGTCATCAGTTCGCTGATGATACACTGCTCTATCTCTCCTTGTCTTCTTCTGCAGTGGAGTCAGTTTGCTCCCTTGATCTGTGCCTGGAGGTGGTCTTGGAATGGACAAGGATATACAGGCTCAAACTTAACCTGGAAAAGACCGAGGTTCTGTTCTTCGGGGCGCACTCGTCTAGGTACAATGGCCCCCTCCCTAGCCTGGGGGGAGTTTCCCTCCAGCCTACAGACAGGGCCAGGAATCTGGGCGTGGTTCTGGACTCAGCCCTCTCCCTGGAAACCCAGGTGATGGCGGTCTCCAGGGCCGCTTTTTTCCAACTCTGCAGGACCACCCAGATCCATTCGTATCTCGATGAGTCCTCCCTGAGAACAGTTGTGCAGGCCCTCGTGATTTCGAGGATCGACTACTGCAACTCATTCTACGTGGGGTTGCCCTTGACCCTTGTCTGGAGACTCCAGTGGGTACAAAATGCGGAGGCCAGACTGGTGGTGGGTGCCCGCAAATACGATCACATCACCCCAGTTCTGGTGCACCTGCATTGGCTGCCCGTTGCTCTCTGGATAAGGTTCAAGGTCCTGGTTTGGGACCTGAATACTTGGCGGAGCGTATCTCCCAGAGGTCAACTGAGGCTAGGCCCACTCGATTGTCACGGGTGCACTCACTCAGGTTGGGCACTCCTAGGGAGGCACGGAAGTCAGTAACTCGCAGCCGCACCTTCTCTGTTGTTGGCCCCTCCCTATGGAACCATCTACCGAGTGAGCTGTGCCTTGCACAGTCCCTGCCCGCCTTCAAAAAGGCTTTAAAAACTATGCTTTTCAAGGAGGCATATGGTGACCTTATATCTGCTTAATTTTTTTTTTGTCCGCAGCACCCTGCCGAGGGTTATCCCTCTTTTGCTTATATTGCTGTTTTCTCTATTTCTCTCAATAATGTTGTTTTATCTGATATTTTTAATCTGTAAACCACCCTGAGTTCCTTTATGGAAAATTGAGTGGTATAAAAGTGTATCAAATAAATAAATAAATAAATAAATAAATAAATAAATAAATAAATATTTTTGGAGCAAGTGGACAGCTGTTACATTTACTTTCAATTTCTACTTTACATTAAGCATACAGTACCTTGTTATATGGCATGGAGAAACCTGTTAACCTGAAGAACAGAAGACCATCCTTCTGAACCTTCATTCTGGCTGTTGACTAAATGTATCTCAGCCAACAAGTCATCCTTGTTTTCTATACATAGAGAGTGATAGGAACACTTACGCATTGGGGAGGGGGAGGATCTAGCACAGTATTCCTATATTGTATTCACTTACTTTACTTATTTGGCTACATGCCACTTCATTTAAACCAGTGGTTCCCAACCTGGGGTTCAGGACCGCTTTGGGGGTCGAATGACCATTTCACAGGGGTCACCATGAGCCAGTGAAGGAAAAAAGCACAAGCAGCTTGGGTTTGGAGGGGGGAGAAAGGGGGGGGAAGAGTAAGTTACAACTTCATAGTTTGGAGGGGATGTCAGTCAATGGCATCGGAGGCTGCAATTGGCTGGGGGTGCTTGTAGAGGGCACTTCTCTATGGCACATGTGGCAGTGGCCTGCCAAAGGGGGCTTGTAGCCTCTTTCAAGCAAGGCAAGGGGTCACCACAACATGAGGAATTACATTAAAGGACTGCGGCATTAGGAAGGCTGGGAATCACTGATTTAAACAATCCCAAAGCAATCACAGATGGTAAATGCAATGAAGTCAGTTGATGAAAGTAATAAACT
This sequence comes from Phrynocephalus guinanensis, assembly GCA_037367245.1. NCBI lineage: Eukaryota > Metazoa > Chordata > Lepidosauria > Squamata > Agamidae > Phrynocephalus > Phrynocephalus guinanensis. The sequence goes on from CM074748.1 coordinate 14,046,623, forward strand.
CTTAAAACAATAAAGATGGTAACATCCACGTTGAAAGCCAATTTTTTTAAAAAAACCCAGGTCTCTAGGCTCTTAATTCAGCATCCACCGTACTGCACTGGAGCTCCTCCTAAACTGTATTGGGCATTTTCAGCCACCCATAAATTGTATCCCAATAGAGACCTGCTGTGTTTGTGCAATGTTAAAAGATTTGTTTGCTATTATAATGTGGTCCTGTTCTAATCATGTCATGGAAAATTTCCCTCTCATCTTATTAGAATTTATTGCTTGATTAACCTGGCTGTCTACCTGTATTACAGATCCGGTGGGGATGTCACCAGTGGTGTTATTCTGCATATCCCAGATGGCAGGAGGTCTCAGCCAGGATTGAATGCATCTGTATAATTACCGCAGCCCTGTCTCTGTCATAAATCCCCATCAGAATTTTTATTGTGTCCTCTAAATTATGTTGAAAGGCTTCCCTCCTCACTCCCCTTCATATCCAGACTATTAACCTCCAGCTCGATTCAAATCGTACTTTATAACATAGAATAGCAAGGTACAAGGGAATGCAAGCTTCTTGGTCTGTTTCCATGCATTGGAAAAGTGTACAAATTTTGGAAGAAAGAGTGGCAATATATAAAATGAAATCCAGTCTCATATTTTGCTTCGGCATTTGAATTCCATATTTATTCATGACAGCTGCTACGTTGAGTCATTCACATTTCAGAAAAAATAGAATAAAGTTTATAGTTTTGGATTAGAAGAGAGAGACTGAAAGAAGTGGGCATGTGTAGCCATGAGAAAAGAAGACTTAAGGGAAAATATGGGAAATATAAGCAGAACACTTTATAGCACTCTTCAAATGCTTGAAAGGCTGTCATACAGAGGGCTGTTCTTAATCAGCCCCAAGTGGAGGACATGCAACAATGGACTGAAGTTATAGGAAGCCAGATTTTGGGTGACTATCAGGAAAAACTTCCTAACTGTTGAGTGATAGGGCAATGGAATCAAAGACCTCAAGAGGGTTGGGAGAATGAGAACAGACAAAAGAAAAAAAAATACCCAGCATGTTGTTATTCTGTGGAACCCCCTGCTATAAGATGTGGTGATGGCACCTGGCCTGGATGCTTTCAAAAGGGGATTGGACAGATTCCTGGAGGAGAGGTCTATCACAGGTTACAAACCATGCTTGTGATGTGTAATCTCCAGGCTTAAAACTGGGGTACTTCAAGGACCAGGTGTAGGGGAGTGGTATGAAGAGATAGATATCTAGTCTCGTGCGCTCCTGGACACATTTGGTGGGGCCACTATGAGATACAGGAAGCTGGACTAGATGGGCCTTTGGCCTGATCCAGCATGGCTCTTCTTGTGTTCTTATGTTCTTATGAGAGGTGGAAAGGGTTTTAACACTGGAGGCATTCAAGTTACATTTAGACAACCACCTGGCATGCATCCCTTGATTTGCACCCTGCACTATGCAGGGGCTTGGAATCAATGGCCTTATAGGCTGTCAAGGTTTGTTCTCAAAGTGAATTGGCATATTGAAATCTGGGAGAATAACTTTACAGAAATTGCTGAACACTTGTAGAATATTTGTCTAATAGGTATAGACATCAGGTGACACTTTGCACATGCTTAGTTCTCCATATGCTGAAACATTGTTGCATCAGCCAAGAGGATAAAAGGAGGCTTGATGTACAGCACATGCTGTTGGGGTATGCTGGAAAGAGAAGCATGTCATTTTGCGAATCGGATTGGTGAGTTCCTGGATTATTGGATCACTGGACTGGACTGTATGTTGACTACGTTTATGCCTGCCGATTCTGTTATGTTTGCTGGACTTGTATATTTTATAAATACAGTTCTTGGTGAAGGGAGTCACTGCTGTGTTTGTGTCTTTATTTAGCGCTGCTATCTGCGGCTGTTAAAGCCCACATTTTACATTGAGCATTCACAACTCTGCGACATAAGCCCCTTCCAACTTCATGATCTACGATTTGCCAGTTGCGCAAACATTCCATCACTTACACTCAGCATTATTTCCCCAGCTTATTTGGCTGAAAGGGATTCAAAACTATTTCCCCTGGAATGAGAAGCAAATAAGATGGCATGTCTCCATAGATTTAAAAAAGCCTTATTCTGTGGACTCATTGCCGTATCTGTGATATAGAAATATAACAAACAAATAATCAAATATTCTGGCCTTCAGAATTGCAAACAGAAAGAAAAACCCACAAGCTCATGATACTCTGCTCATTTTCAATTAAAAATAACACATTTTCATTCCATTAAAAGCCCTGTCTGAAAGAAGGGAAGCAGAAAGAAGCACATGAAGGCCCAAGATTGCAATTTTTCATAACAATCATGAATAGAGATGGGCACGAAACGAGCAATTTTTCATTTTCGTTTTTGTTTTTTTGTTTCGTTACGTAACGAAATGAAAAACGAATTTTGTCTCCAAAATGAAACGAAATGAAACGAAACAACAGAAATTTTGTCATGCGTTTCGTTTTCGTTGCGGCAAATACATTGAACTGTAACGAATGCTAACGAAACAGCAATTTTTCATTTTCGTTTTCGTTTTTTCATTTCGTTACATAACGAAATGAAAATGATTTTTTTTTGCAAAAAATTCACGAAAAACAAAAACGAACCGAAACGGACCCCCTAAACGACAAACGACAAACGAAACACCATTTTTTTTAGTCGTGCCCATCTCTAATCATGAATGGAAACTGCTGGAATAAAGAGTTACCAAATGGCCTTTCCATCTTTCCTTTTATAGCAGCTGGGTGACAGTTGAAGGAAGGTGGACCCTCATGAACATGATTGCTTAGTTAAGGTTATGGAGTGGGCATGCTACTCCATCTTCCTCTCTGCTGATGCCGTGAGTACAGGTAGGTGAAGATGGTTTTATTTTAACCACAATTGCATCACTAGTTGGTGATGTTTGTCTCTAGAGTCAAAGTTGCATCAGTTGTCACAGTGGCACCATTCTAGAACTTTCAGATATTGGATATTAATTTTGAAATGGGATTTGTTTCTGATTAGGTTTGCGCCTCTCCCAAGGATAACTATTTTCATGTAAGCATTATTTTTTTTCCAAATTATAGGAGTGGTTCATTGTATTGGTTGTTAACTAAAAATTACTTTTTTCGGTTATTTTCCAATTATTTTTTACAATAAACTTAAGAAATACCAACCCCATTCCAAATCAACCAAAAGCAACATTTACTTTTATTTCTTACATGGAAAGTGACAATGATTTTGTATATTTTGTGCCACTTTTAAAACAACAATGTGATTGACACCCTTACCAAACAGTAAAATCTCAGATTACCACAGATAATATGATTGTTTATAATATGTTGCTTACTATTACATACATGAAACACCACTATAGTAAAAATCTCAGTTACTATATATACAGGGGATTGCAGCATTGCATACATGGCTGAGAAAATGATTTACAAGAAGCAGCAAAACCTATTCTGCAGTTGGGCACCACCCTGTCGGTACCTGAAAATGCAGAGTAGTATTATTGGAATAGCATTATTGGATACAAGCTCTTCTGAGTCATACTTAATTATGATTTATCTGCCTTATCCAAAGAAGAGCAGAACATGTGGCTTTAATGGAGCCCAATAATAAGGAAACCAAACTGAAAATCACATAATCTCAGGTGTCTATTAATGAATGCTAGGAGCATAAGAAACAAAGAAGAAGTAGAATTGGAAATCTCAGTTCACTAGGGTTAATATGTCTTCAGAGGGATAACTGAAACTGGTTGGGATAACTTCCATGACTTTTTAGTTTATCATCTCTCCAAGTGGCATTGTCCCTTTTTTTTGTCCGCTTATTGTTCTTAGCTTTAATATTATATTTTTGATCGTGCAAGATGCGTCTTGACAATCATTGTTCATATCCTTGAATATTGTCTTTACTGTTCCTCGGTAACTGTTGTGCACTCATTGTCTCCAACATTGGAGATTGTTTCCAAGCTCAAAGTTGGAGTAAAAATATTTCAGATAAAACAAATAACTATAAGTAAGTGTGGGTGAGAGAGAACAACTACCAGGTGAATACAAAATTGGTTACAAAATTATACTCGTAAAATGCTTATCAGTGGCTCCTTTTCAAATTGGCAGGAGGTAACAAAGAGGCTGCCACAAGGGACTGAAGCTCTCTTCAAAAATTTTATTAACAAATTGGATGAGTAACTGCTGGGAAGGCTTATCAGATTTGTGGATGATATAAAATTGGGTGCAAAATGACTACTACCGTGGAAAACAGAAACAAAATTTGAAATCCTCTTGATGGGTTTGAGTGCTGTGTGGAAACAACAGAATGAAATTTAATAGGGGTCAGTTAAGAGTTTTACACCTAGGTGAAAAATCATATGCCCATTTACAGGACAGGGGAGACCTGGCTCAGTAATACTATGAGTGAGAAGGATCTTGGAACTGTTGCAGGCCAAAAGCTGAATATGAGCCAACTATATGATATGCATGTAAAAAAAGGAAAATGCTATTTTAGGCTACATGAGCAGCTGTCTCAAAATCCCACAAAATACTAAAAAGTAAAGGTTTCCCCACCACCCCCCGCACATGCGTGCTAGTCGTGTCCGACTCTAGGGATGGTGCTCATCCCCGTATTCAAGCCGAAAGAGCCAGTGTTGTGCAAGTCCATGGCCATGTGGCCGGCATGGCTGCAAGGAAACACTGTTTGACCTTCCCGCTTTTTACAGCAGTACCTATTTATCTACTTGCATTTACATGCTTTCCAACTATCCCCCCTCTGTTTGGGACTGGTTAGGCCTCATCTTGAGTGCCGTGTCCAATTCTCAACACATGAAGAAATATGCCAACAAGCTGGAACAAGTTCATAGGAGGGTGACAACGATGATCGGGGGGGGGGGGGCTGGAAACCAAGCCCTATGAGGAAAGACTGAAGGATCTGTAGATGCTTACCACTGAGGGTGTGATATGCTAGCACTTTTCAAATACTTTCAAATACTTGAAAAGTCAGTGATCATTCCAGCACTGGAGCAATTCAAGAGAAAGTTAGATAACTGTCTCTCTGATATAACCTGGACTCCTGCATTGAGCAGGGACTTGGCCTTGAAGATCTGTAAAGCTGTACAGGCCTCTTCCAACTCTATAATTCTGTGATTACATTTCTTTCTGTTCTGTGACTTACAGAATAGGTGTTCTCCATCCTGTGCAGCAGATCAGGCAGAGAATGAAAGGGACTAACCTAAGGATACCTGTGTGTGTTGTGTCGTTACAGTGGTGACCGACCCTTCATGACTCCACGTACATGGAGTTTTCTTGGCAGGAATACTGGAGTGGTTTGCCAGTTCCTACTCGAGGTGCCTACAGCACCTGGCATTCCCTGGTGGTCCCCCATCCAAGTACTAACTAGGGCTCATCCTGCTTAGCTTCCAGTGGCATCCAAATTCAAGTTTAGCATTCTGAAAGCCAAACTGTACCTTATGAAAAATAATCTGACTATCACAACAGTAACCTTTTCCACCTTCTGTACTTCACATACTTCCCTGAATCATTCCATGTTTGTCTTTCAGAAATAAATGATGGATTATTGGACTCACACTCCAGAAAACACTGATTTGGCATTGAATTACATGGACCACCTGACCAGAGTGCTTTCAAGCAATATTTGTGGTCCTGACTCCAAGTAGAAACAATCACCCACGTCCTTCTTTATTGTTCTTTCTACCGTGACTTAAGTAAGGAACTTATTCAATCTGTTATCGACAAATTTCCTGGGAGACCTGCCGAATTCTATGCAAAGTTACTTCTGTCTGACAGGTCCCAGCAGATTTCAAATTGTGTCGCCAGATTTTGCACTGCTGCAGTAGTTGTACGTAGGCTTATGACTGCCAGCAATTCTAGCTCTTCATCACCATATGGAGTGTGGTCTCCACTTTGGGGTTTGATGTTGGCTTGATTTTTGATATATTATATTATCTACCCTTATGATATTGAGTATTTTTATAACAGTCCTGTTTGTATTTAGTGGCTTTTATCAAAAGTTTTACAACATTTTTAAAATGTTTTTAAAATGTTTTATTCTGGCAAATTCAATGTTTTATTCTGGCAAATCATTTTATTGTGGAAAATTGATATTTTGGTATTTCTTGACTTGGTTAATAACCATAAATAAAGATTCATTCCTGGAGATGGCCATCTCCTGTTTTATACAGTAGGTCCTGACAACTCTGTTTTGGCAGCCACCGTCTCAAGTGTTAAAAAAACTATATTGCAGTTATGTTTCAGCACTTTGAATAGCTCCTGTGAAATTCACATTCATACTAGGAGCAGGTTCACATCATTTCTGAAACTAGATCATAAGTCCCCGATGGTAATGGAGGTGATAGTGGTAATTCTACCTTTTTTTTCTTATAAGGGAACTCAAGGCAGTGCATGTTATTAAAAAGGTATATAATTATGAACACAATGAGTTATACAGTACATTAAAATTATACTATAATTAAAATATATTTAATGATTAAAAGCGTATAAAGTTTTTACAATATATTTTAACTAAGAAATAGCATTCAGAGACTCAGTCTTGACTAAAGAGGGGCACAAACAAAAATGAACCAGGAGGTTCATGGGAAATCCCTGGTTCCCTTTTAAAAAAACTTTACTGTGTTAGCTAGATAGATACAAAATTTACAAGGATATAAAATCAGGATAATAACTGTATATATATCAGACACATAAAGTAAACCTGTGACAAAATTAAGCTAGAAATTCTATAAAATGTTAGTAGTTTAAAATCCTGTTTGGTTTAATTCAAATTGCTGCTGCTAAAAATGCTCTTTTGAGAAATTCTCAACTGGAGAAACTGAACTTTCTTGAACCCAATTACTTTTTTCCCCCAATTTAACAAACACCCTGGTTCATTTTCCCTACCCCTAATAGACTGCCACTATATCTTTTCCTGCCACTGTCTCCTTCTCTCCAGTTGCCATCTTCAGGGGCAACCAGTAAGTTCCTGTGGTCCAGCTACCTCTGTGCAGGTATCTGCCTCTTAGCTAATAGGTGAGTGCATACCCAGAGTTGGAAGGCCTGGCTCCCAGAAGAAAAGCTGAGCCACTATCTCCAAAGCTGCTGGTGGTGGCAGCTGTGGTAGGACAAGGTTGGGAGATGGTGCAGTGGTTAAAGCCCTGTACTGCAGCAATAACTGTGCTGACGACCTGGGGTTCAATCCCAGGTAGATGGTTCATGGTTGATCAAGGTTGGTAAAATGAGTACCCAGCTGGCTGGAGGGGGGGCAATGTGTAGCCTGCATTACTGTAATTAAAACTGTAAACTGCCCAGAGACTAATTGAGCTGGTATGGGGTGGTATAGATAGATAGATAGATAGATAGATAGATAGATAGATAGATAGATAGATAGATAGATAGATAGATAGATAGATAGATAGATATAAGCAGAACACTTTATGATGAGGGGCTGTGGGAAGAGAGAAATGGGATGAATGGGAAGGGGGTGAGGTAGAATGTTTTATTGTGTGGGTGTTTTTTTTTTAGATTGCCTAAAGAAAAAATCAGAGCAAACGAACTAGTGAACTGATTCATGTTTCATCAGGGAAAAGGGAAAAAATGTCTGGTTTGCAGTTCATGGACTTCAACAAACCACAAACCAAGAATAACCACCATTTCCCTGGTTCATGCTCATCTCTGGCCTTGATTGCTAAAAGCTTGCCTGCATTGTGGGTCTTCAAGCTGTCAGTGGAAGGATAAAAGGGAGGGGGCATCCTGGCCTCCCAAGAGAGAACATTACATGACCTGGGAGCTGCCACAGAGAAGGCTCTCTAAGGGCCTTTTCACACGACCCCCTAAGATCCGCTGGTCCCTTAAATTCGGACCAAAGATCTTAGGGGTTCGTTGCTCTTCCTTCCTCCCCACCAGAGAAAGAGGGGAAAAAATGCAGCTCACCTGGAGGAACTTCCCGGAGCTCCGTTTCTCTTCCGTTTCTCTTCTGCTTGCTTTCCCCCCTCCCACCTCTTCTCTTAAAGGGGCAGGAGGCAAAAAAAACACAAGCAGAAGCCAGGAGAGCCCCACACTGACGAGATTAAATCCGGACCTGGGGATTTTCACCCACCTCAAGCAGGTACAAGAAAGTGCAGCTGGGTCGCGCTTAGGTGGGCGGGGTCGCACTTAATTGTCTGCAAAGTCCGGAGCTGGTGGGAAAACACTTGTAAGGTCCGGACCTTGCAGCCATTTCCTGCGGAGCTTAGGGGTCGTGTATAAAGGCCCTAACTCGTGTGTCCCCATTCACCCTGCCTGTCCTGGCAATGGGACAGATAGGAGGACATTCTCCTAAGATCTTAAGCACTGAGAAGGCTCATAGGGGAAGATATAGTCCTTTAGGTTGCCAATACTTTTCCAAGAGGGTCATCTGCTTCTGCAGTCACATGATAAGTACATGAAAGGTGATCTTCTCCATATAGGAATAAGAGGGTCACTAATTTGACTCCTACAGATGGCTTATTTAACCAGTGACCAAAATATGGATATTTCTTTGTAAATTAGTCAGGAGTGTGTATTTTTCCTCCTAAAAATATGACCAGGGGAGGAAAAAAATGCAAATAGCAACTGTGTCCTGCCTTAATCACTAGGATGGTCCCCTCATCCTTAAGACTTCAACTGTGTGTCTGATGTAAAAGGAATAGCTTACATTTCTGCATAGGAATATGTTATAGGATCTGCCCTGTTTGCTCAGCATAGCGAAAGGACAGACCATGTATAACTAATTGATTAAAGTTCTGTCAGAGCTGTGTGACAACATCTAAAAAAAGAGAAAGAAGAAATATAATCTCTTTATGGTATGCAGAGTCTTTCAGTATTTGCTGGGCAAGGGTCTCAAGTATGCCTGATTTGATTTGATTTGTTTGCTCCTGGAGAAAATATAGTCCCTGAAGTTTGCTCAATTTTTTGAAATTTTATTGCTAACGTAGAAACTTGGAAGGTTATAAGGGAAGAGAAGACAGAAGAAGTTCATTCACAAGTACAACAGGTTCCATGTCCTGCTTGCAAAAGATTAAAACAAGCCACAACTAGGCTCCTGTTATATAGCCTCTTCATCCAGAGGTCAGAGTTCAAAATGTCATTTAACATGTCTCTAAAATCTTTCTTCTATACTGGGCAGTTGTGGTGGTGAGGAGAAGTGATAAGTCTCATTGTCTTGAAATAACTAATTGTAATTCATTAAAGAGCTTGATGTAGAAGGGAGCTGGGACTGTTTAAAGATTTTAAAAGCTCTGTGTCTGGTTTTTTTTTAGCATTAGTGGGAATGAAGCGATTTTGAGTTAACAAGCTATTCATTTTAGAGAGCAAACCTTTGATTTAGGCTGCCATTTTAGCAAGCTGCAATAAATTATTTTCAAATGTCACTTTTGCATTTCAAAATTTGATGCTTGACTTTTTAATGGAGGGGGGAAGTGCATAAAATGCTAGTTATATGGGATTAGCATAATTCCTTGGCTAATGCCTAAAATCTTTAAGTACCACTGTATCATTAACTAGTACAGGATTTTATTTAGAGGCAATAGTTGATTGAATAATTATGATCTTTTCACAAAAGTTGAAATCTGGTTCTTATGTTATTCAGTGCCTTTTGAAAACTCAGTTTCATTCTCAGAAAAATCATGTCTATCAGACTCATTATTATAATTTAAAAATAGTTTGGTGGTGTCATAAATCTAGTGTAATATATATATAGCCTAACTGAACATGCAGTTTCACAACTATCTTCATCTGAAATGCATTTGAAGGTATGCAGAGAGTGATACCATCTCTCCAATATGAGTTGGGTCAGGTTTTATATGGAGGAATGATAGCACATTTGTGACCTCTGTGAAGCAAAATTAGTTCAATTTGTTTTGTGTCTTTTGTTATTTTTATAACAAAAAGCCCTTTATTTTATTATTTGATTTTTATTTTTAGCTTATTTATATCCCACATTGATCCTAAAAGGACCCAAGGCTTATTACATCATTAAAGAGAATAATACAAGTTAAAAACAATAAATTATTTAAAAATAGTTAAACAAATATACTTTAAAAAACGGTAAATAAGAAACAGGACTTGAATCTGTTTCGAAGCAAGACATTTAAAAGGAGTGAAGCATAAACAATCCTGTTATATAAAAATGCCTATCAGACTGGCAGCCATTAAGGGAAAACCTGACTGAAGGGAAAAGCCATTGTCTGATTGTGGAAGAATAATGAAGATGAGACCACTGGAGGAGGATGAACAAAATGAAACTAAACCCAGACAAGACAGAGGTGCTCCTGGTCAGTCGAAAGGGAGAACAAGGGATAGGGATGCAACCTGTTCTGGATGGGGTCACCCTGCAATTGAAAAATGAAGTATGCAGCTTGGGGTTTTTTTATTGAGGAAGTAACAGCATATATTTCCAGTCTTTACAAGTTTCCAAAACATTACCTCATCCTTTGGTCCCTTCCTCATTAACACCCCCCCAGCAAGCAGAAATTCACTACCCTTTCATGCTGAACATTATTAAGGCATGATGGAATAGTCTGGCCCATTTCTCGTTCTCAGGCTTCCCTTTTATCCAATTTTATATATTTCTCCCACTCCTTTAAAATTCTATGTTTCCCTTCTATGTTTTCTTCTTGCATAATTTGTATCCAATTATTTTGAAAAAAATCATGTATATAATCTTTCCATTTATCATATTTCCATTCCTTTTGGTCCTTCCATCCACCCGTTAGTACCATTATAGCTGCTGCTATTCCGTAGTAGACAATCTTTTTTACACTTCTCCATTGTTTTTGCACAATTAAGGCTAGTACGCAAGTTACGCCCCTTTCTTGAGAAATCAGATTTGGTCATGGTGACACATGCCCCAGTGACGTCCCAGCTAGACTACTGTAATGAGCCCTATATGGGACCACCAATGAAAAGTCTCAGGAAACCTCAACGGGTCCAAAATGCAGCAGACAGTCTGCTGACTGGGGCAGGGTACAGAGATCACATTACACCACTATTAAAACAGCTCCACTGGGCGCCAAACAGCTATCGGGCATAATTCAAGGTGCTGACCTTGACTTACAAAGCACTGTATGACCTGGGTCCTAGCCAGCTCAAAGATTTAATCTCACAGTATGAACCGACTCGGGTGTTAAGGTCATCAGGAGAGGCCCTTCTCTCCATCCTGACACCCTCACAGGTACGTCTCCTGGGAGCCCATGAAAGGGCCTTCCCGGCTGCTGCACCCAGACTCTGAAACTCCCTCCCACTAGGTGCCTTTCTCTTCAGGCAAGCTTTCCCTGAATGATGGTCTACCATTATGTGTCTTTTATATGACTCTATAGTTTTACATAGACTTTGTCTTCATAACTACTTATAACCTTGTAGCTTTAATATAATGTTTATCAATGCTGTAAAATGTCCCTCAATTCCTTGTTCTCAATACTTGAATGTGTCTTCAACCTAAGGCCCCGGGGCCGGATGCGGCCCCCAAGGTCCTGAATCCGGCCCCCAGGACCAATTCCAACCCCCCCACCTACCCCTGCTTTGCAAGCAAGCCAACCTCCGCAGCTGCTTCTGTTGCTGAGGCATATCAAAGCAGTGGGCTATGTCACTTCTCCCACTCTCCCCAACTACCGCCCAGATGATCAGCATGCTGGCAAGTGGGGAATTTATAGTGGGAGGGCTACGGCAAGGTCCCCCGCTCCCCCCACCCACTGTGCTCCGGCCCCCAGTGGTGCCTGGGGCGTGGTGGACCGGCCCGCTTTTTGAAAACTTTGAGGACCCCTGTATTAGACTGTATATTATCTCTCATTACTGCAAGCCAACTTAGGTCCTTTTCCAAGGAGAAAGGTGGGGTAAAAATACTCTAAAATAAATAAATACATAAATACATAAATACATTAATCGGAGAGAGTGCCATTGTTAAGAAGCAGTAGCAGAAAAGATGCTCTCTTGTATTCCCACCAATGGCCCTCTGCTGCAGCGTTCATCCATGTGTGGGGCTTCTTTGCCCTCTATAAAGGGTTGTGTGTGACTGCCTGGTCTCTTTCCTTTTTTACAAGCATCCCTCCCTTCCAACCCCTTACTTGAGAGTGAGAGTAGCTGGTCATATTATGAGTCGGTTGGGAATTTTTTACTATTAACCGGATTGGCCTTTGGTTGACAGTGTGTTTTTGCCCATCCCGTTCTCAACTGAGAGGGATTAGGTTGTACCCATTCTACTGGCCACAAGGGTGGGTAGTGCATTAGGTAGGTAGTTTTAGATGAGAGCCATCTGTGGGCATCATTTGATGTCTGGCAGCCCTCTGATTAGGTCAGATCAGTATTTGAGAAAGTAGGATAGTTTAGTAGAGCTAAAAGTCAGAAGGCAGCCCTGAGGTAGTTAAACCTCATAGTTTAGGTGGCATGTTGAACAAGTGGGCAGCACACTTCTAATTGGATCGCAATGGAGTCTCCCCGGGGCTGGAGGTCTGGTTCCCCTACAGCTATCAGCCAACTGTGCTATGGTTAGCCCCCTTTGTTCAGGGCAGAGTTCAATAGTTTTAACAAGTTAATAAAGTTGTGCCCCTATTTAACCCAAGCAATTTTGTCTCACCAATTTATTTCAGGCTGGGAGGGCAAAACAAGGCACTTGACAAGGCTGCAGTAGTTATCCAGACTAGGCGCTACTCGCGAGCAATCAGGGAGGCCAAAACATCATATTACTCCCTGAGAATTGGTGAGGCCTCGAACCGCCAGGCAGAGCTCTTCCGGGTGGTTCGGGGCCTCACCAATCCTAGTCTGGTCAGGCCTCCTCCTACTGAGTTCAGTAGTGAGAACTTTGCAGTCTTCTTTCGATCCAAAATAGAGGCCATCCGTGCCGGCTTTGACTCCGGTTGCAGTGGCCCTCCCCCGCCATCCCCTGTCGCTGCACCCCCTCATTATCCTCGTTTGGATGAGCTTGGGCCTGTTTCCTCTTTGGAGACCTCCAGGGTGATCGCCCACTGCCGGCCCGCGTCCACCCCCTTCGATCCTTGCCCCTCTTGGCTAATAAAAGTGGCCGGAGGGACTATGCCGGAATGGGCGTCTGCCATTGCCACCGCCTCCTTCAGCGAGGGGGTCTTTCCCTCCCGCTTGAAGGAGACAGTGGTTAAGCCCATTCTTAAAAAACCTGGCATGGCATCGGACCAATTGGCAAATTATCGTCCGATTGCCAATGTCCCTTTTACGTGCAAGGTAATCAAGAGGGTGGCCGCGGTCTGGATTCAATCTTTTCTGGAGGAACATCAGTGCCTTGACCCATGCCAGTCCGGGTTCAGGCCTGGCCGGGGGACCGAGACAACTCTGGTCGCGCTGCAAGATGACCTAATCCGGGCCGCCAACAGGGGTTCCTCTACCCTGTTGGTTCTCCTGGATTTGTCAGCGGCCTTTGATACCATCGACCACGGTATCCTGCTGGATCAGCTCTCTGAGGTGGGAATCGGAGGCACTGCTCGCAGTTGGCTCCGGTCCTTCCTGGAGGGCCATCCCCAGTATGTGCAACATGGTGGAGAGTTGTCGGCCCCGTGGATACTCCCTTGTGGGGTTCCGCAGGGCTCGTCTCTCTCCTCCATGTTGTTCAACATCTATGTGAGGCCACTGGCTGGGGTCAGTAGGAGATTTGGAGTCTGCTGTCATCAGTATGCTGATGACACACAGCTCTATCTTTCCTTTTCCACCTCTGCAGTGGAAGCTGTCCGGACTCTCGACCAGTGCCTGGATGTGGTCTTGACATGGACCAGGGCCAACAGGTTCAGGCTCAACCCCAAGAAGACTGAGGTGATGTTCTTCGGAAGTTCCCTATCTGGATATGGAGGCCCTCTCCCCAGTCTGGATGGGGTTTCCCTCCAGCTGGCAGACAGGGCTCAGAATCTGGGCATGGTTCTGGACCCGGCGCTCACCTTGGAAGCCCAGGTGGCCGCCGTGGTCAGATCTGCTTTTTACCATCTCCGCCAAATTGCCCAGATCCGCCCATACCTAGATGGTGACTCCCTGAGAACAGTGGTGCAAGCGCTGGTGATCTCGAGGTTGGACTACTGTAATGCTCTCTACATGGGGTTGCCCTTGACTCTCCTCCGGGTTTGCAGTGGGTACAAAATGCGGCAGCCAGGCTGGTGGCAGGTGTGCGTCGCCATGACCATATCACCCCGGTCCTGGCTCGCCTGCACTGGTTGCCCATTGCATCCCGGATCAGATTCAAGGTCCTGGTTTTAGTTTATAAAACCCTCCATGGCCTGGGCCTGCACTACCTGTCAGAGCATATCGTCCAGCGATCAACCTCGGCCCGTCCAGTTCGGCAGTCGCGAGCGCACTTGCTGCAGGTCGCCATGCCTAGAGAGGCCCGAAAATCCATCACCCGTAAACCGGGCCTTTTCAGTGGCTGGCCCCTCTCTTTGGAACAGCTTACCAGCCGAATTGTGCTCTGCAGAGTCCCTGTTGGCCTTCTGCCGAGCACTAAAAACTCTCCTCTTCAGCGAGGCCTTTGGCGGTTCTGTTTAGTGGTTTTTTTTTCCTTTCCCCCCACCATCTTTATGCTCGCCAACTAGTGTTGCTGCTGAGCTTGTGACTATTATGTCAAGATGTGATGATGCCCAAGCTATTTTATTACGTTGTTCTTATATTGTTGTTGTTGTTTTAACCTGTTTGTTTCTCTATTGTATTGGTTGCTGACTTCTTCAGCTCTGTAAGCTGCCCAGAGTTCCGTTTTGAAAGATGGGCGGGGTAAAAGTGCAATAAATAAATAAATAAATAAATAAATAAATAAATAAATAAATAAATAAATAAAAGCACCTCTAAGGGTGATGGAACCAAGAGAAAGGTCTCTGCAGGTGATCTTTAAACCTGAACAGGCTCCATAAAGGGAGGCATGGTCCATGGGAGAGCCAGGGACCTAAGCCATTTAAAAAGGTCTAGGTTAAAACCAGCACTTTGAATTGTGCCTGGGAATGATTCAACAACCAGTGGAGCTGCTTCAATGAAGAGGCTGGGTTATGTAGTCCCTGTAACTAGCTCCAGGAAAAATTAAAAAAAGAAGTGGCTGAAGGATTTTCCGACCACTGAACTTTCTGAGCACTTTCCAAAAGCATACCACATAATTTGTGTTATGCCAGTTCAACAAGGATGTTACTAAGGCATGTGTCAACATAGTCAGATCAGATATCTTCACTATTACCTCACCTTTTTCCTTCACACAGGTTCTCTAAGTATTCAAGGGGAAGATGCCAAACCAGATGGATTTCTGGTGAGATGATGGGGTTCAATACATCGATACCCGGGGGGGGGGGGGGCAGAAAATCATGCATGCATTAATCCTATATCAGTTTCAGTCAGTTCTGATACTTGTTATATAACTGTGCCTCATGACTGGGCTCCTTGCGTTAAAAATATGTATGTAAAAATCGAGATTATGATCAAGAATAAATACTATTATTTATTTAGAAAATATTCGATAAGAAGTTAGAAAAGAGAGAATGGAAGAAAAGAAAATAAGAGAAAGAGCACATTCCCATGCGCAGCATTCATATGTGCAAATGTATAAGCTGCAAACTAGCTTTTTTTGCCACAGAAGGGGCCACAGAGCTATTTGACAGGCATGTCTTAATTGCAGTGGAAACCTCCATGTTAGTGTGTATTCTAATCTCTCAAAGGCTTTAGGGATTTTCCACCCTCTTAGACATCTGCTTATGTTTGCAACCATTGATGGCTTCAAATTGTATCCCAATCCAGCAAAGTCTCTAGAGGTTTCTGTACTTCAGAATACTGTGAAAACAGACAATTGATCTAGATATAAAAGCTGAAGAGTATTTGTGTGTGCGCGCACACATGCACATTTGTGCACTTCATGCATATGTGTCCATGTGTGTTTAACTTCTTAATTTAAACAGTTGTTGATTCTGCATGGGGAAAATGCTGCTCAGTGCTCATTAGATGTTGAAAACAAGGTGGCTTCAAGTTCAGAATATACAAGTCCTAGTATCTAAGGAATATATATTGCTTCATAGACTCAGTATTTAAATTATTCAAATCCGGGAGAGTAAATCAGAGTAGAAGACATAATTCCTCCCAAACTATGTCATGTATTTCTCATTACTCAGTAATGATCGCCTAATTCTTCCATAAGGAATCCTTAATAATATAGTGTCATGTCTGGAAATTGAACAATTGAGTTGAAGATGACATGATCTGGAAGCTTAAGGAAACACATTAAGTGAAGTTTGAATAAATCACCAGCTATGGATACTGTAATCTTCTTTATCATTTTTTCTTCCTTGGGGACAATTGTTTTGTGGTACTGATGGTTGCTGTATGGAAAGGAAAAAATTACATGCTTGAAATGTGAAAGTACCATCTCTACTGTTGAAATCATGGCCATAGTTGTTCTTCATGTTGTTATTTTTACTTACATGGGATGACTGCCACACCACCTAATCTATCTCCTCTACATTAATGGAAAATATAATGTCTATAATCTGTCAGATAATGTTGGTCAACCTGTGGCCCTAAAAATCCCTTCAGTTCTAGCCACCATTGGTAAACACTTATTTATTGGAGTTGCAAACCTACATCATTTGGAAGACTGCATATAGCCTTTCCTTGGGGCAAGCTGTGTTGTGGTTAGGAAGAAAGGCTTTCAACCTATCTCTAGCACAGAACTGGTGAATCTTTGATCTCTCAGAGATCTGCAAGTCTCCTCCACCCTACCAGCATGAACAAGGAAGAGAGAATACAGGTGTTATATTTTGACATCTGGAAGGTATTTCCTATTCT
This sequence comes from Phrynocephalus guinanensis, assembly GCA_037367245.1. NCBI lineage: Eukaryota > Metazoa > Chordata > Lepidosauria > Squamata > Agamidae > Phrynocephalus > Phrynocephalus guinanensis. The sequence continues at coordinate 14,063,422 of CM074748.1, forward strand.
CCAAGGATTGATTTCAGAGTATCCATGTTCATCCACCAACCACAAAGTCACTAATATATGTTGCCTGCCCAGATGAAAGTAACATAGGTCACTTTCAGCTGAATGAACTTTATTGGTGGTGGTCCCCAACATGTGGTGGTGTCTGAAAGCTGATTCTCTGCTAGTCTATTAAATGTGTGATAACTGATTCTATAAATTGGAGGTGGCTGAGTACTGGCTTTGAGGGAAAGGAAGTCCATTTAATGTGCTAGAAATACAGAATGAGTGAACAGAAAATTAGGGGAAAGGAGTGCAATGTAAGGAGCCTCATGGCGCAGTGGTTAAATGCCTGTACCGCAGCTAAAACTGTGCTCATGACCTGGTTTTCAGTCCCAGGTAGCCGGTTCATGGTTGACTCAGACTTCTACCCTTCTGAGGTCGGTAAAATGAGTACCACCCAGCTTGCTGGGGGGGGGGGGAATGTGTAGCCTGCATATTGTAGTTAAACTAAATCAAAACTAGACTATGGGTGATACCTAAATTGGCTGCTAGTAGAAAAATAAAAAAACATTGCTGAGCTTTCGAGAGCAGGCCCTTTTTATCAAAGCAGGTATAAACCTCCAAACATGGCAGGGGATGTAATTTTCCAGGAGAGAGTTCTTAAAAGTTCACATGGCAAGATGGATGCCAGGCTTCTTCTTGGAAGGCACAGAGCAGCATGGTCCGATGGAGCTGGACTTCACAGGCCAATTCAAACAAAGATCAACCAGTGTAATGATGGCTAAGTGACTAGGAAGTGCTGTAGGTGGACTAGGCTTGATGGAAAAGCATGGTTATGTATTGTTATACACAGAAAAAATAACTATGTGCTGTCAAGCTAGTTCTGGCTTGTGGCGACCCTTCTCAGTCTTTTCTAGGTACAGAATACTTAGAAGTGGTTTGTCATTCCTTTCTTTTGATGGCATCCTGGGACTGTTAAGGAGGTCTATCCCACTAGTCTGAAGATGCAGGTTTTTTTTTAAGTGCCTTTCTGCCTGATGCAATCACGTGACCTAAATAGAATTTTTGAAGTTCTCATGACAGCAAAGCAGGGCTGGTGGGGGAGTGAGACATGTGTGCACCCACACAAGGGTCTCTCTCTCTCTCTCTCTCTCTCTCTCTCTCTTTTCCAGTGACATGGCAAAGTTTCTTGGGGTTGGAGTAGCACTGCCGGCTCTCGAAAGGGGGTGGGGCAAAGAGAGGGAGTGAAAGGGTGGAAGGAAGAAGGCAAGAATGGGACAGTGAGCATCACTGGAGAAACAGCTGCTGCTACAACAGCAGCAACCACCGCAGCAGCATTCTCGGCAGTTCTGGCCTGCCTGCCTGAGCAACTGCTATCTCAGACGCACACCCCACACTCCTCCCTCCCTCCTTTTCCTCTCATTTATGGCTTTTGGAGTTCCCACCTTCCCTGCTTCATTTAAAAAAGCCCCTTCTTAACTGTCATAAAAAGGGAGAAGCCCCAGAGGTGGTTCCGGGAAACTGCGCTTCAGGGGGTGTGGCCAAAGTTTGTTTTCAGAAAAGCCAGCTGCCTGTGAGGCCATGTTTAAAAGAGGCACCTTTGATTGATGGGAAAAGCAGCTTTTAGATGACGTGAGGCTGCCCTCAAGCTTGCTGAAGGCAAACTGGTTCTTTTGGGAAACTCAGTGAATTCGTAACCTCTGCCTCCACAGCCAGATACCTATTTTGCTGAGCTATCGAGCCAGCTACAGGGGATTAACGGGTGATATAAAGCACTTAAAAGAAGTGGCAGAGTTGCTATTGGTCAAAATCTGGAGGTTTGCTGAAACCCGATTCCATTTCTACATTATTGCTTACTCCCAAATATTGTGATGGTTGTACTGCCAGTGTGCTACAGCTTAGGAACAGATGTGGCAAGTCTGGAGTCTACTCCTTCCTCTCCAGTTCCACTGTATTTATGTAATTTTCTCATCAGATACACTCCAATATAATAAAACACCTTCTCTTCCTCCTTCGACTTCTTGTTTTGCAAGATTATTCAAGGTAAAATTTTACCTTTGCTTTATGACAGACCCATTAATTACAGACCAAGAGCTCAAACGTTATGCTGTTTAGAAGTTTTCACAATTAAAAGTTTTATTCCACAAGGAACCAGAAAACAAATGAAACACCACTAGCAAATTAAAGGCTTTATAGGTCAGCCATCCCGTTAGGTCTCTTTAGGGATGCTGTTCTCACATAAAGCATGCCATAACCTATTTGCATAATGATTCTATCTTAACTGTGCCGTCTGCTCGTTTATGGTGTGTGTTGTTTCTCCTTCTGTAGAGCCGATATTGTAGAAAAGCGGGCAATGCGGAAGTTGCTATTTATGGCAGACAGAAACACTGCCATGTTCAAACGCATTTAGCACCCACAATAGAGGCAGCAAGGCAGCAAGAGCAAATTAACACACATCAATAAATTTGCATGAGTATTATAATTTTGCCATCATTTCCTTCCTCCCACTTTCCCTTTTTGGAGCAAGTCAATTACCAGACACACCAGTGCCAAAGAGATATGCTACTGGGTTGCAGAAAACACTTACCCTGTTTTGAATCTATACCCATATTAATGCATAGAAAAATGGATTAAATGATAGAGATGGATAGCATGGTTCCTATAGCTGTTTATTCATCATGGTTAGAAATCACCCAACAGCAATGTTCCCAAGGAGCTTTGACACAGAAAATAGAACTACAGTATTTTTCCATGTATAAGACTAGTTTTTTGTTTAAAAATGTTTAAACATTGAGGGTCATCTTACACATGGAAAGAAGCTGAGGAGAGAACCATGTGGTTGTGAAGCTGTAATTTTGGATTGGAAAAGTGGGAGCTGTCTTATACTGTACATTAGAGATGGGCACGACTTGAAAAAAAAATTTTTTTCGAGTTGTCGTTAGTCGGGCCAGTTCCGTTTCGGCTCGTTTCCGTTTTTCGCGAAAATTTGCAAAAATTAGTCGGTTCGTTTTTTCGTTTTTTTGTTGTCGTTAGTACTGGTTTGGGGAGGGGGTAGCGGGCTCCTGGAGGGAGCTGCAGGAGTCAGCCAGAGCCACAAGTGACGGACTGGCAGACTCTTTGCACCCGCTGTGTCTCACGTACTTGCATGTAGTGCAATGCAAGTAGATCTGGCTTAGGGTTAAGACGGCTTAGCGCAACGGCTAGGGTTAGGCTAGTTACGGGTGAGGTTACAGTGGGTATTGGGGTGCATCTGGGTGCCTCTCTGACCCACTTAGAAGGACAGTGTACTGGCGTATGGGTTAGGCTTAGGGTTCGGGTTTGGGCTATGATTAGTGGGCTGTTTATGCCCGATTGGCACATCCCAGAAGTCTCTGTGGTCAACCTGGCCAAGTGGCCATGTGATTGGTGGAAAATTTGCATGGTCCGCTCCCATGGGCGAGCCCATCATTGCGAATGTGCAGGTGTAAAAAAATAAAATAAAATAAAATAAAATAAAATCAACGGAGACTTTTTTTTGCAAGAAAAACCCACTGCTGCTACTGTAAAAATTCAAGCACTTAAAATAGCTAATTTTCGCATGTTTCTGTGGTGCTTTGGTGGGGTTTTGGGCAACAATTTCAATAAAAATATTGCGGTCGCCATTTTGGATCCCCCCCCACCGCATGGCAAATGGATGCGCCCTCCCAGCCTGGTACAGTCAGCAAAACCTGGCCATGCGATTGGTGGAATGGCTCCAAAACTTTGCATGGTCCACTCCCATGGGCGAGCCCATCATTGCGAATGCGCAGGTGTAAAAAAATAAAATAAAATAAAATAAAATAAAAAAATCAACGGAGACTTTTTTTGCAAGAAAAAACCCACTGCTGCTCCTGTAAAAATTCAAGCATTTAAAATAGCTAATTTTCGCATGTTTCTGTGGTGCTTTGGTGGGGTTTTGGGCAACGATTTCAAAAAATATATTGCGGTCGCCATTTTGGATCCCCCACACTGCATGGCAAATGGATGCGCCCTCCCAGCCTGGTACCAGCAGCGCAGCAGTAGCAATAGCCAAGGAGAGGGGGGGGGGGGAACCCCCCCCCCCCAAATAAAACACCCTTCTGGCCTGGTAGGTGCCCTCAGACAGTTTTCGCCTACTTTTAGGGCCGGGAATCGTTTTTTTTTTTAACTTTTAAAAACTTTTTTTCTGTGCCGCTTGGCATTGCGCGATGCAAGTAACGAGCACGACAAATCAGACCAAATTGTTCGTTCGTCGGTTCGAGCTCGAAGTCTGGGGCAGTGATTCCCGTTACCGTTTCCGTAGAGTAACGGAAACGAGTAACGGAAACGGAAACGGGAATACCGCTAAGTCGTGCCCATCTCTACTGTACATGGGGGCATCTTATAGATGGAAAAGTACAGGTATTTAAATTTCAGTAGGAATAAAGACGATTCAGATATACTAGACAGTGCAAAGACTGTGCACAAGACATAAAATATATTTTGGAGCAAAATATAGAATGATGACATTAAAAAGTTGTTTATCTGATGCCAATATGAGTCTAGGATATGACCATATCACTAGACACACACATACTGACATGTTTTGACATGTATTGACATGTTTTCAACACAAAATTAAAGGAGTTTCACTAAAACATTATGCTGAAGACAATTCATGTGTATGTTCTGTTTTGTCCTAAAGAACTGGCTGTGTAAACAGGATTTCCATGATTACTGATACTGCTAGTCAAGTTTTGAACCACCTTTTAACTCCACTTCTGTTTCTGTCCTCTCTTCATGTTATCTTTTGGGTTTGATTTTGATTCACATATCTTTTGTTAATTGCTGATTAATTGCAGTTTTGTTATGTCTGTTATCACTTTGTATACTGTATTATTTGTATTTCGAATTTGTAAAATGTCCAGAGTGGCCTCTGGGCCAGATGGCAGTGATATACAAGTCAAACAAACAAACAAACAACTGATGCCACAGGTTTGCCATACTGAAAACATGGCATTATTATTCCAAGACAATGTTCTAAGAAGAAGAAAAATACATTACCCTTCCTGTATGATTTAAACCTTATGTTTCTAAAAACATTGCTCACACAGAATTCCAGCTTTTGTTTTCATCATAGGTATTAGAACCATACTGTTTAGTTGTGTGCATTTTATATGTTATGAAAATACCGTTCTAAAAATCAACAACCAGATTCTTATGAAGCTAATTTTCTGTGCTGTGATCTATTCCATCTCAACTCCACCCCACAGGAGACAAGCCTCCAACTTATCTCCTGCCTATACATGTAGTTTGGCAATGAAACAGTCTTAATGACCAGCAAAACATATTTCCTTCTGATGCTTTCAGTAATGAGAGGATGGCCTGCCTGAGAGACTGAACATGGGACTAAAAACACAACAGCGTTCTGAAATATTGACAGTGGGTAACTTTACAGGTTAAAAAAAACCCAAGGAAGCTGATTGGATGGCTGAATACTACCCTGGCATATATCCAGTAAGATGACTGTCTTGCCAGGTTTCCATTTTAAAAAGCCAGACCTAAGATTATTCATCCCAACCACTTGTTAATGCAGGAATGATGCCAGCAGAGGCTAGAGAGTCCCAGCTGTAATGCTCTAACTAGGTATGAGCAGATGCTGTTCAGATCAAGATGGATCCCATCCCTAGCAGTTGTACATCTCTTTGTACGTTGATGCTGGATATATGAATATGTGAATGGCTTACATAGCAAAGTTCCAAAGGGGACAGTCAGCTATGTCTGCCCAGTTTTAATATTTATATGCTTGCCACAGCTGCTATCTTCTGATACCTATCTACAAAGAAGGTGTAACTATCCAGCCCCCTGAGGTATCCCTTCTTGGCTGGATGTTGAGCTAGAACACATTGGTAATGTAATGAAAACCACAAATGGGGACACCCTAGCCCCGTAGATGTGCCTGGTCTGCAGCTGCTCACTTTGCGGGGTATGCAAATTCCACTGCCTCTTCCTAACAGTGAGAAACCATGCAGTATATTCCTCTTTTCTTCTCAAAAAGCTGATGGCTTTATGTGGGCCCAACATCAAAAAAAAATCATGCAGGAAATCTCATAAAATTTCTCAGATACTGTATTTTATTATCTTTTTAAAAAGGAATAATAAGAAGATTCACCAATCTGCACAGAAGTAGTAGTAGTATAATGGAATCTTTCTCAAGCAAGATTCCGGCAAAAGGCATCAAGGACATACAGTTTTGCAGTTTCTTGTGCAAAAGAAAGGAAAATAATCAAAAGAAAATTGGAGAAATAAGAACCGGAAATAAGAACTAGAAATGAGAAACGAAGTCAATTTTTGTGGGGAATGGAAAATCCCCTAAGTGAGGGAGAAGTCTGGGTTGGTAGTCAAAGAAAAGGGAAAGCAAAGTGTTGTCTGCGAAGACTCTCAGTCATCCAAGGGCGGTTATCTGGAAATTGAGTCATGGCAACTGGACTTCTTTTCTTGAGAGATTGAAACATTTTGCTACTCATCCAAACAGCTTTGTCAGACTGAGGAAAGTTAGTGGTGAGTCCCCCATTTTACAGTTCACCTTGATTCCACACACACACTGGTCTGAATGGGTTCATAAATTGGACAACATTGTAAATCACCTAGAGTAGCCATGTAGCTAGATGAAGTGGTAAAGAAAGAAAGAAAGAAAGAAAGAAAGAAAGAAAGAAAGAAAGAAAGAAAGAAAGAAAGAAAGAAAGAAAGAAGGAAGGAAGAAAGAAAGGGAAAGAAAGGCCTGAAAAGGCTCGCAGGTGGACCATCCATTGCAACTCCAATTAGGAGTCATCAGGACCCTAAGCCACAGAGCAGAGAGCATCCCCACTTCCACAGAAGCCAAGAAGAAGGAAGACAGGCACCTGAAGACAGCATTTAAGGCCTGTGTATAGCCAAAGTGGACCTTCAACAAAGCAGTGTGCCAACCCAGAAGAACAATGGATCAGCCTGAAACCCAGAGCCGATGGAAGAACCTGGTCATTCCCTACATGGCTGGAGTGTCGGAAAAGCTTTAAAGGATTTTTGGCAAACACCACATCTCCATTTACTTCAAACCCACAAACACACTAAGGCAGAGACATATCTACCCAAAGGACCCGACAGCAAAACACAAGAGGTACTCATTTTACCGACCTCAGAAGCATAAAAGGCTTTGTCAAACATGAGCCGGCTACCTGGGATTGAACCCCAGGCTGTGAGGACAGTTTTACCTGCAGTACAGCCATTTAACCACGGTGCCATGAATCAAGGCATGATGGGACTCAAAAAAACAATGTCATGAATGAGAACTGTTTTGAGTACTCACCATGTCACTAAGTCCGACCCCAGGACCAAAGATTTTTCATTCTTGATCTAAACCCTTAGCACTTCTACTGGGGAGCATTTAGGACCCGAAAGTGAACCATGTCTTCAATTGAAAGATCAGTGGAGCCATGCATCTGCCAGTATCTTGTCTCTCCCCTCCCAAACATGAATACCTTTGTTTGAGCTACTTCTACAGATACAGGCAGCCTTAAAACAAGTGCCTTGCTGTGCTGTGCTGTGCTGTGCTGTACCCCACGTGATTACAGAAACTATGCATGATCAAGTCTGGTTAGCATAGGGATAACCAGAGTTTCATAGAGATCTCCGGAAAGGGCTAGGAAAATCAGGGCTACAACCCCAGGACAGTTGAACCAATTATTTGACTCAGAATAAAAGCATTTCAGCTGTTGCTGTACTATAAGCCATCTGAGGAGGAGAGAATCTCAGTTCAACATAGTTCCGGAAAAATAACCAACAGAAAATACAAAGAAATGTGCCTATATAAAATTATCTGTCTGTGGGCTTGTTTACATAGGTTCTTTCAGAGCAAGCTGGTGTGGGCTAAATAGAGTCCCTTGGGATAATTTAGAGGTGCAATATGCCATTTGGTGCAATTTTCACATCCAAATGGCATATAATAGCTCAAGTGATAGTATATAGTCTGTTTCCTTCTGGTTGGAATTTTCAGTCTTGGTGAAGTGGCTTAATAAAGCAAGGTATTTCAGGATTACAGTTAAATGAACACTTCCTCTGCTTCTTGGTACAGGAGCCAAAGCATGAGAGGGGAAATAAGTTGTAGTAGGCCATTACTGAAGCTGCCTAGGTGTCCTAAGCACATCCAATCTCGCTTGATTTTGGAAGCTAAGCAGGGTCGGCCCTGGTTAGTACTTGGATGGGAGACCACCAGGGAATACCAGGTGCTGTAGGCGCCTGGAGTAGGAACTGGCAAACCACCACTCCAGTATTCTTGCCAAGAAAACTCCATGGACATGGGGTCACAAAGAGTCGGTCACGACAGAGGCCATTGCTGATGTACTGAATGTCTGATTGTTTTGTTTTGTTTTTAATTCTTGGAGAAACCAGATGTCTTGTAGCTTGCCTATGACTAACTAGTTTTCACTTTTGGTAAGTTTTTGGGTGTCCGAGCACACATTTTCAGATGAAAAAATGTGCTTGTACACAAAGAGGGTTTTGATGAAGACATTTGGGGGCAGGCACAAAGAAGCTAATGAAACACCAAAATTAGTCTGTCTTAAAGATGCTTGAAGACTTCGGGTTTCCCTCTTGCTGCAAGCTACAAGCATGGCTAACAACTAGATTACCTTTCCCATGTCCTGTTCTCTAGCCTTCGTATTTGGTGATGCTAACTGATTAAACCTGGGACTAATCATCAGTCTCAAAATAGTGACTCTGACAATCAGATAACATCCTTTTCCAATGGACAGTGTAGCAGCTTGCATTGGCCAAGCATCAGGAGATGCCCCAAGAATGTATAGAAAATGTGTAGATCCTCCAAAAAACAGCCAAGCTTTTAACTTGGGGAATAATTTCACACTTCTACTGGTGTCTGGATGAGTGCTGTGATTTGACAAGGCCATGTCAGTGTTGAGTGTTATAGGTGCCCATTAACATCTAACACTCCCTCCCAGGCATTTCTCAGTAGGAAGGTGTAGCCATTAACTCATATTAGGAAAGCTGTCAACTATAGGCGCATCCATCAGAGTTTGGCCTGTAGGGCTTCCATGAACATTCAGGTGGATGTGTGAACACGCAAACACCTGACACAGAAGTGGCAGGCTGTACTTTCCTTTTCTCTGACACATGTCAGAACATGTGGCGCAGGGTCAGTTTTGAATTTCAGTTGGCTTGGAAAGTTGCCCCCTAAGGCTGTCTGCTGCCTCGTCCGCTTGAATCCAGCTTGGAAAAATAATACAGTTTGCAACTTTTTTTTCCAGCATGCCAACTTTACAGAAGAAAAACCTATTGTGTACTTTGTGAGGCTTATTTTTCCTTTAATAATATATGGGGTTTTTTTCTTTTGGTCTTTCTGCCTCTCTCTTTCTGGATGAGGGTTGTGTTTCATAGTTGAATTGGCCACTGTGCTAAGTACCCTAGAGTATATGACCTGAAAGCAAATTTTTTTACTTGTGGAGAGATCAGTAAACTGGTTCTATTTCCTTTTTTCCCCATTTTCCATTTAAATGCCTATACAAGTCCAGCTGTCCAAAGCAGGAAGCATTGTGCTGATTTTTTGATGCTCCCAGGTTCAGTTCAAAGTATTTGGTCTGATCTAGTGAACTCTAAACACTTGGGAACTTGAGTATATCTTTTTCCTATTTGACTCTGAATAGTTGTTGACTTTAGGAGGGTGCATTGGACATCTGACCTGGTCATTGCTCAAAGAAGGCTCACAGGTTTCTGCCCAGCCTATCCTGTATTTTTGTAATTGGTATGACTCTGGGTTGCAAGGAAGTCCTGCATACCCTCATACCGTCATAGCTTCCTGCATACTTTCAAATTAGGAAATGACTAGAGATGGGCATGAATCTGAAAAATTGTGATTTATTATGGTACATGCTGACCATGAGACATGAAGAACCAACTAGAAAACTAACCTGTGAAGTGGGGATGGTAGCTACGTTATCCTGTTGTGTTGCAACTGCTGCTACCACTGCTTGTACTGCAGCTAAAACTGTGCTCACGACCTGGGGTTCAATCCCAGGTAGCTGGCTCATGGTTGACTCAGCCTTCCATCCTTCTGAGGTCGGTAAAATGAGTACCCAGTTTTCTGGGGTTGGGGGGGGGGCGCAATGTGTAGCCTGCACACTGAAATTAAACTGTAAACCACCCAGAGAGTACTTGAAGTGGTATGGGGTGGTAGATAAGCAGAACACTTTTGCTTTTTTAATGATACTGCTACCACCATTTGTATAGTGGCAAGGAGCCCAGGCACTGCCCTGCGAACATATACCTGTTGGAGTGTATTTAGCAACTCAGCATGCAAGCCTGCTGCATTAAAACCTGGGAGGATAGAGAATGGTTATGCTGCATGCTGGGTAGCTAGTTTGACCTCCTCTTCTTCTCATTGACCAATTAACTAATGCCTCTCATTTGTTGGGCAAACGTATGTCTTCTTTTCTTCTTTAAATATTTCCTGCCTTTTTATAAGGCCCACACATTCCAGAAGCCTTTGGGCCAAAACAGGGAAAAGATGCTCCACTGAACTTCTCCTCATGTCCACCATGTTTGTTCCACAGGCCATCTGGCCTAAGAGAACTCACTCTATATTTTTACTATTTTAACTTTTAATTTTATCCTTCTTGCTAACCTTGGAAGTACCTGCTATTATTTATTTACCATTGCAACTTTCTAACTCAATCTTCAAACTTCAATATGCAAGTTATTGCCATGGGGGGATCTTTCTTTTTACCTTGAAACAGTGTCTGAGAAATCACTTTTAAGCTGGTATAGCTATACTGTGGGTTGGCTGTATATTTTTATGGGGGGGGTTACTTGCTGAGTCAATTTTGGGTGGGGGGATACTTGCTGAGTCATTTCCAACTCCAAGCTGTGCAATTACAGGAATTGATATATATTGTTCTCTTCTGGGATTCCAAGTCCCATTATTCCTTAACCTAACTGTGCCAACCTTCTAGCTTATCAAGGTGATCAACTTGGGAGGCAGGTGCATATAGAGACGACAGCATGTGGGCTCTTTGAAGGCTGTGTCACTGCTGGGACAACAGAATCAGTGGCGGTGGTGTAATGATCATGGTGGATCAATGAAAATGACAATGGTGGCATGACTACTATGATGATGGAAGTCCACTGATGATGGTGGTAGTGACATGCAGATGCTGGTGGGAGCATGGCAGCAGCAGCACAGTTACATAATGTTCAAGGAGCCCAGGCTCTGCCTTTTGCATATGCACCCACTTCCCAGCTGATCATTCTGATCAGCTGATAGGTGGGCACATGCTCAAAGATATCTGACATGTCTCTTGGAAGGGACGCTAGGCCACTGTCTCCTCTGATAGAGGAGAAGGCAGCAGAACCATGTAGGAAAGCAATGAAGGCAGTAGGAAGGGGCCAGGTTGGCATATGTTTTGCTGAAGCAAAACAAAGCACAAGGCATTGTTTTGCAACAATGAGTTCACAAACTGAGCCGTGAAACAAAATATGAACCAGCCCACTTTGCTTATTTCCACTTTTTACTTTAGTCCCTGTGTCCATCTCTAGCTATGACATGGACAAGGGTAGTTCCTGCAGCCCCATCAGGATTGCACTTATTGGCAGAATTATTTTCCCAACCTCCAACCCACAGGACACAATAAAAACAGTGGGGACATTTGTTATGAACTTCAGCAGTGACACCATTCCACCTATAAAGATGTAAAAACTGGAGAATAGAGATGGGCACGACTTAGCGGTATTTCCGTTTCCGTTTCCGTTACTCGGTTCCGTTACTCTACGGAAACGGTAACGGGAATTACTCCCCCAGACTTCGAGCTCGAACCGACGAACGAACAATTTTGGTCTGATTTGTTGTGCTCGTTCCTTGCATCGCGAGATCGCGCGATGCCACACGCGGCACAGAAAAAAAGTTTTTAAAAGTTAAAAAAACCTGGTTCCCGGCCAAAAAGCAGGCGGGAAAATGCCTGCCGTGCCTCAGGGCACCTACCAGAGGGGTTGTTTCCGGAGGTCCCCGGCCTCCCCCCTCATCCCCCGTCCTCGGCTGCTCTGGTGGGACTCGCCGCAGGCTCGCAGCCACCAAAATGCCCAGTCTCGCCGCCGGCCGCCCGCAATTAAAGCGCAAGCAAGCGGCACGGACGGCACAGGAAAAAACTTTTAAACTATCCCCCCACCCATTCCCGGGCCAAAAAAGCAGGCGGAAAAATGCCTGCCGTGCCTCAGGGCACCTACCAGAGGGGTTGTTTCTGGAGGTCCCCGGCCTCCCCCCTCATCCCCCGTCCTCGGCTGCTCTGGTGGGACTCGCCGCAGGCTCGCAGCCACCAAAATGCCCAGTCTCGCCGCCGGCCGCCCGCAATTAAAGCGCAAGCAAGCGGCACGGACGGCACAGGAAAAAACTTTTAAACTATCCCCCCACCCATTCCCGGGCCAAAAAAGCAGGCGGAAAAATGCCTGCCGTGCCTCAGGGCACCTACCAGAGGGGTTGTTTCTGGAGGTCCCCGGCCTCCCCCCCCATCCCCCGTCCTAGTGGGCTGCTCTGGTGGGACTCGCCGCAGGCTCGCAGCCACCAAAAAGCCCAGTCTCGCCGCCGGCCGCCGCAATTAAAGTGCAAGCAAGCGGCACGGACGGCACAGGAAAAAACTTTTAAACTCTCCCCCCACCCGTTCCCGGGCCAAAAAAGCAGGCGGAAAAATGCCTGCTTGACTAAGGGCGCAGGGCACCTACCGGAGGGGTGGTTTCTGGAGGGGGGGGTCCCGCCTCCCCCCCCGTCCTGGGCAGCCGGACTCGCGAGTCGCCATCGCCATGCCATGCGGTGCGGGCGGGGGATCCAAAATGGGGCGGCAAACGCAATATTGTTTTTGAAATCGTGGTCCAAAAACACACAAGCACAACAGAAACACGCGATAATTTATAAACTGCCAGATTTTTCACAGTAGCAGTGGGTTTTTTCTTGCAACAAAATGTCTCTCCTCTCCTCCTCTGTCCTCCATTGATTTTATTTTATTTTATTTTATTTACACCTGCGCAATGATGGGCTGGCCAAGTGGCCAGCCATGTGGGAGTGGACAACCATGCAAATTTTTGGAGCCATCCCACCAGTCGCATGGCCACTTGGCCATGGAGACTTCTGGGATGTGCCAAAAAGCCCCCTAAAACCTGCCCTAGCCCTAACCCTAACCCTTGACTCCGTACCCATACATCACAAACTGTCTTCTTAGTGGGTCAGAGAGGCACCCAGAGGTGCAACCCACTAGCCCACCGTAACCTTACCCGTCACTAGCCTAACCCTAGCCATTGCACTAAGCCACCTTAAAGCCAGATCTACTTGCTTGCATTGCACTACACGCAGCAAGTACAATTCCCTTCTGTGTGAGACATGGTGGTGCCAGAGCCTTGTGAAGGGCGGGCATGACCCTATCACTCTCACAATGGTCTCACGTCTGCACATTATGTTATGCAATATCCATATGGCTATTGCATAGCATTTTGCAGCAGCAGCAGGTGAGGAGGGGAGACCCCCATGTTGAGGGGTCTCTTGGACCCTGCTTCCCCTTCCTAGTGGCAGGAGGCACCCACGGGTGCCTCCAGGAGCCCACTTTCCCTTTATAGCGGGCCAGAGGAGGCACCCACCCCACAGAGGTGCCTCCAGGAGCCCGCTCCCCCCCCAAAAAAACCAGTACTAATGACAACAAAAAAACGAAAAAACGAACTGACTAATTTTTGCGAATTTTTGTGAAAACCGGAAACGACCCGAAATGGGACTGGCCCGACTAACGACAACTCGAATTTTTTTTTTTCAAGTCGTGCCCATCTCTACTGGAGAAGGAACAAGCAAAGAAAGACAAATTGCGGTGTACTAAAGCAGTGGTTTCCAACTTGGGTAACCCAATTGTTCCCAGACAGCAAATCCTAGAAACATCAGACAGAACAGCTGATGGTGAAGGCTTTTGGGAGTTGCAGTCCAAGAACACCTGAGTTATCCAAGACTGGGAATCACTGCCCTAACCAAAATCTATACAGTCATTTGCATGTGTACACACACTAAACAAGGTGGGGAAAATAAAACTTGAGAATGAAAAGCCCAGGCAATATACTGCACCAGGGACAGTCCCTCACTTGGCAGTACAGCAAAAAAGAATCCTACTGCCCAGTAAAGATGTCACCAATAAAGCTCAGAATTTGAGATGGGGGTCAAACTGTAAAGCAAATCACATTTTCTGCCGGATTTGGCCGATTCATCAAAAGTCATCAATTCATATTTGTCATAAATAAGGTTCTGCCTGTGAATACAAATTGACAAATTTTAGCAAATTTTGATTCATCAGTTCCTTGGGCTATAACATGGCCTCCAAGGCACCTAGAGTCACCAAATTTGGAGTCCTGGTGAAGAACATCTTTCACCATGTCTGAACTTCTGGGACCTGCTTTGAAGAAGGGTGATTGACTGCACTCGAAAGCTTGCAATGAGAGAATTCTCTGTTTTAGCACCCTTTTCTTCCATAGCCATTGGAGCCATCATGGATCTAATTCAGAGTCTTTAATTACTATTTTAACCCCTAACATTTCTGAAATCACTGGCGTTTTTGACAACTTCTGTGAATTCCAATGGATCTACTTGCAAAACTTAGCATTCTGGCCAATCAGAATGTGTCTCCAGTATCTCACAGTGATAAACCAGAGGGGATTTTTTTTTTAAAAAAAGAATTGAATAACAGTCTTGTTGAATATAATGGACCTCCCAATTTCCAGAAATTCTGAATTTTAAAAATTCTAAATTTTAGGACCAAAGGACTGAACTTCTGAATTCTGACTCCTAATTCTGACTCTTGGTGTTTGTGCATTTCCCTAATATCTATGCAAGAACTACTGTTATTTTGGGACACATCTTCCTTTAAAAATCAATAAAATCTAATTGTAAAATCTAATCCTATTATTCCCTACATCTTCTACGAAGTGTACTCAGAAATGTCTTCAATGCTTTATTTATCTCTGGTTAGTCAATGTTATGCCTTGTCTGCAAGAGAGGGAGGCTTCCTATGAATCTCTATGCTGCAAGAGGAAATGCCCGGGAGCCTTATGAAGACCTGATGAAATTCAAAGCAGACTGCATTAGTTTCTCTTCTCCCTTTCCTAATCTTGTTATGCTCAGCTTTAGAAGAAGAAGAAGAAGAAGAAGAAGAAGAAGAAGAAGAAGAAGAAGAAGAAGAAGAAGAAGAAGAAGAAGAAGAAGAAGAAGAAGAAGAAGAAGAAGATACTTTCCTCCTTTCATTAAAAAAGCAAGAAAAAGCAAGGTGGATAAAATATGCATTGAAAGAGAAAGAGAAAGAGGAGAAGGAAAATCAATAAGAAGGTCTTAAAAATTCCATTAGCCTTGAAGGTGTCAACAACTCCTAAAACATGCCAACAAATTAAGTGTCTCATTTGACAATTTACTCAATTATTTAATAAATAAGTATGTACTTATTTGGCCTTATAATTGACACTGCAGCAGGCTGCTACTAGTGACTTTGGGGTTGCGAGATCGAGGTCCTCGTTAACTTGGCAAGTGCAGAAAGGAGACCTGATCAAGTAATAGGTTGCATGCATTATGCATGGAGCAAACCAACAGTGCTACTTTTTTCGTACCTCTTCTTCTGCTGCTGCTGCTTGCACTCTGATTACATGAAAGGAAAATGCAAAGCTTAAGATGCACAAGTACAGATGCTGGAAATGCAAGTTGTTCATAAGAAGCACATTTTAAAACTAACAAGGCCAAGCAGTCCTCAATGTACTTGAGATATTTCTTAATTTAGTGGAATGGTGTTCCCCCCACCCCACCCCACTAATAATTTTGCAGAACAACCAAAACTTCATGGTCATGTTTTTTTTTTCTTATTCACATTTTTAAACTTCTTTACGGACCATATGGAAAGCACTCAGTGAATCAACAGATCTTTTCCTTCCCCAAATATATAAAACATGCTCATAGTTTTGCTGAAAAGCATTTTGTTTATTTTGCAAAGCATTCAGTACGAAGTAACCAAGCTGGTGTCTTCATCTGCCTCAACTCTAATAGGCTACTACGTTACACATTAAACTGGCAAGCAAGTTGAGGACTGCCAGCAGTGGAACTTCATGAGGAAAAGCTCTTAGATACCCTTAAATCCTAACTGAATTCTAATTAGCACCCAAAAGTCACTTTTAAATAAAAGTGGAAAAAAAGACAGAGTGTTTTCTTCTTCTTCCACCAAATAAGAAAACAAACACCATTCCTAGTAGTCACTGGCTTTTTTTTTACCTCTTTGAATTAAAGATGAGTCTTGAGAAATATTGTAACCTTATCTATTTATTTATGCTGGGAAGTTAGTGTTATTCGTGGAAAATTTGCTGTTTCTAGCTCTCCATCCTTCCGAGGTCGGTAAAATGAGTACCCAGCTTGCTGGGGGGGCAATGTGTAGCCTGCACACTGTAATCAAAATTGTAAACCGCCCAGAGACTACTTGTAGTGGTATGGGGCGGTATATAAGCAGAACACTTTGCTTTTGCTTTTTGCTCTCACCATTCCAGGAAGGACACAACAATTCCAAGCTTTCCACAGCTAGCTTGATCACCGAAAATGCGAGCTATGCTGTTATGGCAGTTGGTAGATCATTAGTATGGCCACAATGACAACCATGTTGAGTTGATGTGTGTCACTCTGAGCCATGGAGTTACAATGCCCAAATTAACCCAGGCACTCTTTGGACTATCCTATCATCCTGCAGCCACCAAAGAATAATGCATCCTCCCAATTAACTTTGTAAATCAGTATTATGCATGTGCAATCCCATGTTTCTAGCTCTGAATGTTTTAGCTGGAGGAATATAATTTTCAGAATCCTTCAGCCGGTGCAGGGAAGCAAACGGTAACTTAAGCTTTTTATGTACATTTGGATAGCAGTAATATCTATGCAACATTTTAGGTTTTCTAATTTTTCCTGTTTGGGAGTTCCTTCAAGGGAAGAGGAATATAACTCCAAGTATTGCAAGCCATTTTTTAAACTACTGCTCCCAGAATCCTTCAGAAAGTCATTGAAATAGGAAAGTCAGTAACATAGATGTGAAATTTCATAGTTCTAGTTTTGGAGATGTTCTAAAACAAGCACACAGGCAAAATGGTTTGATATATTTTCAGGATGCTTCTAAATCAAGGGATGGGTAAACAGAGGGAACACACACACACACACCCAACGGCAATGCAAAGCACATTTTGTTTTATTCTTTTCTCTGATACCTTTCTTCCTCTTTGGTAGACAGTTCTGATTCCAAATGACTGTCCTCCTTGCTGTGAATGAAATCCAGAAGAGCAGACACATTTCCCAGAGCTCTAGGGGTAGCACATAGAGTGCAGATGGTCTCCTATGATGGCTGGGCTTTCTGCTATTTTAAATGGTCGACTAATCTGTGGTGTCATGCTGTCAATGTCATCAGTGTCACTGCCGACACATTCCCAAGCATCGCCAAAAGCACTCATCCTGCTGCTGGAGACCTTTATGTAAGATGGCCCAGATGTCTTGTCATTTGGCAAGTCCGAGTAGGCACCTTAGAAAGCAGCAGTCCACATCGGATGGAAATGAATGCCTGTCTAAACTTGAAAATATAATAATATCTGTGCTTTTAGAACTTGAGAAAAAGTATCAGCCCTACAGGTTCAAAGCATGCTCTCTCTTTTTAACATGTTCTCTCTACAGATTTTAATGTGTTACTAACATCTCTTCTGGAAGGACAGATTTTGAAGCTGAGGCTCCAGTACTTTGGCCACCTCATGAGGAGAGAGGACTCCTTGGAAAAGTCCCTGATGTTGGGAAAGATTGAAGGCAAAAGGAAAAAGGGGATGGCAGAGAATGAGATGGTTGGATGATGTCATCGATACAACTAATATGGATTTGACTAAACTCCGGGAAGCAGTGGAAGAAAGGAAGACGTGGTGAGCTCTGGTCCATGGGGTCACAAAGAGTCAGACACGACTGAATGACTGAACAACAACAGCAACAAGATATCTTCAGATCAAGTTGCAGTGATACTTGGCTTAGGAAAGAACTTCAGGAACTTGTAAAATGTGCACGTCAAAAGAGGGTCTGATTTTAGACTTCTTCTGTAGCTTAGATTATAATAATACAATGATGTGAGAGGAATGCCTAGTTGCACAGCTACCAATTGCTTTGCACAACAGACAGAGAAATCTTCTCTCCATGATAAAAAGCATTGTTAGGGAGAATCATGGAGGCTTGGTTATTAGAGATACAACACAATTGTCAGTATACAAAACTGTTGCCTGTCAAAACCCATACAATCATTATTTCAGGGTTCCTAGATATATTCATGAGTTTCCTATGTATAATGATGCATCATCTACCATACCTTTCTTGTAGTGGAACTTCTGCAGCTTCCTCAAGGCTACACAGGCTGGTTCTTCATCCAAGAGCAATTAGAACTCCCAGCTCAAGGATCGATGTCTATATATTCCCAATTGGCAGGCCATCCAGACAGCCCTAAACCCTAAAGGCTTCTTATTTCTTGATGTAATGAAGCCATTACCTCAACTGGAAAAGAGCCAGAATCAAGCGGTACAAAAGCCAAAACCAAAAAATGTAAGCCAAAACAACCTCAAAAAAGGACACACAGAAAAACCATGTTATGAGCAAGTGCTGGTCCACTGTGACACCTTTCCACCATGCTTACCTAAACCTGTTGTTTAGATCGCTATATAATCTAATCTGCAGCAATTGGATTTTTCCAAGGCTGGAAGGTGGTGCTGGGATGAGCTAACCTGGAAAAACTTCCTCCTTTCCCTGATTTTCAGAAAGAAAACCTGGGGAATTTCTCAATGAAACTGAGTTTTTCCAACAGTTCAGTCAGTATTGGATTGCCTTCCTTCTGTGATTCAGGTATCTTTTCCTTGCCGTCTTTTTTATTTCTGCCATCCGGGGCTCCTTGCTCACAAAATCAGTCACCGACTACAGGAATAAGCTTAATTTTCCCAGGAGAAATTTAGAGTGTCCCTTATCCATAATTAGGTGTGTGTAAAATCCTTTGGGGAGGAAGGATTATCTTCATGGTAGAAGTTCTACAGGAAGAGTTACAATCCATTTAAGCCCTAAAATAATGCAGGACATGAATAAAGTGTATAGAGAGAAGCTCTTCTCCCTCTCACAAAATACCAGAACTAGGGGACATCCACTCAAAGTGAGGGTTGAGAGAGTGAGAACAGACAAAAGAAAATATTTTTTTTTTTGCCCAGCGTGTTGTTAGTCTGTGGAACTCCCTGCCACAGGATGTGGGGATGGCATCTGGCCTGGACGCCTTCAAAAGGGGATTGGACAGATTCCTGGAGGAAAAGTCCATCACAGGTTACAAACCATGATGGAGATGTGTCGTCTCCAGGCTTAAAACCAGGGTACTTCAAGGACCAGATGCAGGGAATGGTATCAGGAGACAGATATCTAGTCTCGTGCGCCCCCAGACGCATCTGGTGGGGCCACTGAGAGATACAGGAAGCTGGACTAGGTAGGCCTTTGGCCTGATCCAGCATGGCTCTTCTTATGTTCTTATGGTCTTATGTTCCGCATCAGTCTTAGTTTAGTCCATTTAGCAGCACAGAGCATCATCATCATCTAAGAAATGCAGAGATGGAAGAGACCCTGTGGTTCATCCAGTCCCGCCCCTGTATGGAAGAAAAGCATTGCTTGAAATGGTTTGTGAGGGAGATATTGTGTCCATTGAGATATTATACCTGATAACACCTTCTGGCCCCAAATTAAAGTCATCTGGAAGCTTCCTTGACATTATTTGCATCTTTCTCCTTTGGGAACCAGAGGCTGATGGGAGTCCAACTATCTTTTCCAATTAGTAGAATGTGTGGATTACTATCGGGAGCAGAGGGAATTTACCAGATAAATCAACTGTGCATTTTTTTAAAAAAAGAAATCAAAATAAAGCAAACAATCTGAATTGACTATTAGATTAAATGTCCACATGAAAACAGTTTCTGCATGATTAAAGTTTAGATTTCCTCAGTCACTTGGGCAACAAGTACATCCATCTGGAATTACAGTCTTGTCAATGTTTCTGTTAAGCGTTGAAATATCAAGATTCCGTTTTGTGCAATTAAGTTAACAAGCCACCTGATTATCAGCTGAACGAAATGATTAATGGCTGCATCCCAGTACATTTCTTGGCAGTCATCTTTTGTGATTATAACATCCCAATTTTATAGAATCCCTGAGTTAGAGTGTGTGTTTCACTGCCTTTGCTTAACCTTGCTGCCTAAGCATTTTTCCCCTGGCTTCCAACGGAAAATGAAAATGCAGCCTTTAAAATTTTAACCCTGCACAGCAGAATGTGCCATGGTTTTAATTAGTTTCCTCTGACTGTGTGGTGTGATAAAACAAAAGTGTTTAGTGTTTCATTTACCACTATGGCTCTAGCTGTTCAGTCTACTCCAGAGCGTAAATATTCATTCATATATGTGATACATTACAATGGGCACTTTTACATGACCCCTAAATTCCGATGCAAAGGGCTCGCAGATGCAGAACTTAAAATTGTTTTCCCATCAGCTGCAGACTTTTAAAAAAATTAAGTACAACCATGCCCACCTAAGCGCGCCCCAGCACATTTTGCAAGTACCTGGCCTCAAGGAGGTATTTTTTTTTCCAATGCAGATTTTAAATGCCTGGCTCTCCTCCACCTTCTGTTTGTTTGTGAATGCCTGGCTCTCCTTCATCTTCTGTTTGCTTTTATTGTTTCCCTCTCCCTTTAACAGACAGACAGGCTTCCAGTCCTCCTACAACTAGCTGCTGCGGACGGCAGGAGGAGGTGAACCTGCATTTTTTCTCCCTCCCCTCACCGCAGACAGGAGCAATTGAGTGTGGAAGGGTGGGAACACAGGAAGCAGAACAAAACCCCACAATCTCTGGTCCGAATTTAATTTGCCAGCAGATTTTAGAGGTCATGTAAAAGCACCCTAAGTTGTCCAGAGAATAATCAAGTCAGCTAGGTACAGCATCCTAAGCATCTTCGTGGAAAGCCTGGGGCACAGAATAGTCAATAAATGAATAACATGGCAGCCTATAGGCCTAAGAAGCCAAAAGAACAAAATAAAGGCAGGGACAGAAGACTTTGTCATTCAGACACCATTAAATGTACAGCAATATGAAAACTTCACTAAGCCTTTAAACCTTATCCTTTAAAAAAAACATAAAGCTAGTTGCTAGTCATAATTAGAGCAGCAAAACTCAAGGAATTGTTATATTTTTATGGCTTTCCAGAGCTTCCAGCTGGGAAAACAAATATTCAGGCACAGGAAAAGATGGGGGTTCGGGCAGAAAACACAAATGATGGTTTGAATAACCTAGATATCAATCTCTACCCACTCTGAGCTTTAGCAGATGTTATTGACTGTATCTTTGGGGTGTACATGTTGCTCTATATGGCATTAAGAATCTGCACTGGTCCCTTCCATTTACTCTTGGGGTTTTTTTTTGGTGGGGGGAGGGATGATGGTGTGTGGGTGGGAGGGTCATACCAATGGTGGGCTTTTAATGCTATTTGGAACAAGGAAACTTGTAAAACTACTCATTGAAGAAACCCTGGAACTAGAGGCAGAAAGCATGCAGTCAAAATGTCTTCTTGTCTTTTCTTTGTGTCATCACACAGGTTTTTGTCTGGGCTTCCAATTAAAGCTCTAAAATATCAAGGTACCCTTAAAGGATCCTGATATTTTAGCACCAACATGACAAACTGGCACAACATGATCCTCTCTATGCTTTGTATAGCTGTTAGTGATGGACACGAAATGATTTTTTATTCATTTTGTTATTCGTTATTCATTTCATTATGTAACAAAATGAAAAACGAATGGCCCCCTCTAAGGAAAATTAAATGAAACAAAATGAAAATTTTTGTTTCATTCATTTAATTTTTTGTTCCAGCCCCAACAGAGGGGGCTTGGCAGTGCTGATCAGCTGTAGCGCAGCTGCTCTTGTTTTAAAAAAGCACCCTCAGCAGCCGCGCTACAGCTGATCAGTGCTGGGGAAAAATAAAACATAAAAACATAAAATAAAGCACTGACCAGCCCGCATGGCAGCTGGTCAGCACTGGGGGGGGGATAATTTTTTTAAAGTGCCAACCAGCCTGCAGGCCAGCTGGTCAGTGTTGGGTGGGGGTGGAATAAAAATAAAAAAAAAAATAGAAAAGTGCCAACCAGCCTGCAAGCCAGCTGGTCGGTGTTAGAGAAGATATTTATTTATATATTTATTTATTTATTTATTTATTTATTTATTTATTAAAAAGCACCGCCCAGCCCAGAGCCAGGTGGTAGGTGCTACGGGGGAAAAATAAAAATTAAAAAATTAAAAAAGCACCAACCAGCTCACAGGCCAGCTGGTTGGCACTCAAGAAAAATATAATTTTTTTTTTTGAATACTGGCCAGCCCACAGGCCAGCAGATCAGTGCCAGGGGAAAAATAAAAATAAAAATTAAAAAGCACCAACCAGCCTGCAGTTTTCTCTTCTTTATGCTAGGGAGGAAATGTTTTAATAAGGGCCCCAAACAGCACGCAGGCCAGCTGGTCGGATCTAGGGGAAAAATAAAAATTAAAAAATGAAGCAAAATGAAGAAAAAAATTTATGTGAAAAAGTTTGTTTCATTCCTAACAAAACAAAACACGAACAAACAAAATGAAAAATGAAATTAAATGCCATATTGAAATTTTGTGCCCATCTCTAATAGCTATACTTATGGACTTTTGTATGTGCAAATGTTTTTAAGGGGGAAACTCCTATTAGTTCATTTCGGAGTAATTTACCAAATTATTGGGCTGGGGAAAACTTGAGATCTTGGGTAAAAAAAAATATGCAAATGAAAGACAGACTGACTAATGTTTGGCTTCCCAGATCTCTTTAGATGCTCTCATATTCCAAGTGTGAGCAGCTGAAATACCTCCCAACTTCTCTCATATTCAGGGTTAATGGGAACTATAGTACAAAATCTTCAGGTGAATACACCTTGCCAAGCCATTATAACTTCATATTTTTAGTTTTATTTTTATGGTGCAATTTTATCCATGAGTTACTTGTTTACTTGCACAGCCTATTTATTTCCAGATGTTAAGGAGCACATCATAGAAATACATTAATGTTTCTTGGCACACTGTATAACCTTTTATATTCTTTTATTTCACTCCAACACAGCTGTTTGACAATGTTTTAAGATTTCCCTAATAATGTTAAATCATTATGATACTTTTTTCTCTCTGATGATCTGCTGTGTTGCTGTAACTTCTGAAGTAGCAGTTTTGTGTTTGTTTGTATGCTTGTGTGTTTCTCCCCTCCCCTTGTCAATTACAGGCATGAGGAAAAGTGTCTCCCTATAAAACAGCAAGCCTTCCATTATAACCCTGTTCAATTAGGAAGATCAAGCAACGGATAAAGTGAATTCTTAGCCTGTTTTGGAACAGGCACAACCTCTCGAGGTAAGCAGAGCAAAAATAGATAGTGGTGCCACAGCTGAGTTCCGTAAATATAAAATGTTTGACTGAATGTCAAATGTTATGCATAGCTCACTGAAGCAAATTAAGATGAATGCTGTTCAATTGTTCTGGCTTTAGACTCCAGTTCTTCTGTCAGAATTCTGTCTCTGCTTTGTTATGATAAAGAATTACTGTGCCTGGGCAGCTAGCACCCTATCTTACCCCACCCTGTCTGCTGCCACATCTTGGCAGATTCTTCATGGACATTTCAATTTTGCCTGTTTTTCTTCTTCACAATTTATGTGCATAAATCCCGCATATCATCTATGAAGGATTGACTGGAAAGTGTAAGGGCTGATCCATCTTTTCTCCATTTCCCTGAGTTGTCATTAAACATACCTATTATGGGTAGAATTTGCCCTTATTGCTTTCTCCTCCGCCCTCAACCACGATTTTTAAAATAAGGATATAATAGATAACTGTGCCGTGTGCCGTAAAGCAAGAGAAAATTGCCCTCAAGCTCAGTGCTGGTTTCACGAACCAATACGACCAGGTTCAAACCTCCAGGTCAGTGTTGGCGAACCTATGGCATGGGTGCCAAAGGTGGCACTCGGAGCCCTTTCTGTGGGCACCCGACATCGCCACTTCACAGCCACATGTATTCAGGTTAAATTGCTGTATTGGCACTTTGCAAAAATTAAGTGGGTTTTTAATTGCAGTTTGGGCACTCGGCCTCTAAAAGGTTCACCATCACTGCTCTAGGTAATCTTGAAGCTCACTGGGTGATCTTGTACAAGTCAGTTCCTTTCAGTGCAACCATTTTCACGGTGTATTTGCTGACAGGGTTAACTAAGGTAAAATACAAGGTGTGATTTCTTGAGCACAGGGGTGTGAATCTTCACATATTCTGTTCTTTCAAATGGAAATTGAAAATGCCAGCCTTTTTCTCCCTTTTGGGTGTGGTTATGTGAGATGTTGCGCTAGACCTGCACTTCGAATTTTGCATTTACAGTATTTGGGAGACAAAGGAAAGCTGCAATGTTCGTCCATTCCCAAACTGATCCAAAGTAAACTGAGGAATCACATCTGGACTCTCCCGAGGGGCAAATTTTGTTCAGGCAGGTCCGAGGTTAAATTCCAAAGCAGCTGCTTTCATTTCCATGTTTCCAAGTGTGAGTGACAGGTAGGCAACTCTGCTTAGCTGGTATAGGATAGGGTTGGGTAAGGGTAGGAGCTGGATGGGTTCTAATGGCACAGCTCCTGGGAAGAGAAGGGAGGGAGGGGGAAAGGAGCAATTGAAGGAAATGAATTTCACCCCTTCACTGCATGCTAGAGACATTTTATTTCCCTTTTTTCAAATTGAATCTGATGGGCCACAAATCAGCGCAACGAAAATGAGTTGCAATTTAGAAAACAAACCATCCATACTGAATCAAAGTAGAAGGTATTCACACACCTCTGCTTTATACATTTTTTTATATTTGTGACCTATAGAAATTTGTGAGGAGAGAGCTTTTTGTGCTTAAACCAGTTTTCATCGAAAGCCCTTTGTATTTTAGTCAAGATAATAAAACATGTTTTCATGGATGATTGAGAAATTTACACTGCACAATTAAAACTAGTGTGACAGCTACATCCATTTCTTGAGAGATCTGCTCTAGCCACTGTGACAGTCACCCTAGTCTCTTCCCAGCTAGATTACTACAACACACTTTATTTGGGACTACCAATGGAAACTCTCAGGAAAATTCAGCATGTCCAAAATGCAGCAGCTAGATTGCTGACCGGGGCTGGTTACAGGCACCAGCCTTAACACTCTTATTACAACATCTCCGTTGGCTTCCAAACACTTTCCATTTACAACTCAAAACATTGATTTTAACCCATAAAGCCCTAAATGGCCTGGGTCCAAACTGTCTGAACAACCTTATCTCCTAGTATGAGCCAGTTAAGGTGTTATAGTCTTTGGGAGAGGCCTTTCTTTCCATCCCACCACCTTCATAGGTGCATCTCATAAGAACACATGCAAGGGCCTTCTCTTTTGCTGCTCCCAGACTTTGGAACTACCTCCCACTAGAGGCTAGGACTGCCCCATCTCTGCTGTCTTTCCAGAAGCAGGCAAAGACCTTTTCAGGCAAGCTTTCCCTGATTGAGTGATTATCATTATGTGACCAGTAAGCTTGGAATGATTTTGAAGTGTCACCTGTAATTTTGACACATTCTTTTTTCATTATCAGAGTGGCATTTTTTCTTTTATTTGTTTATTTATTGTTGTTTGCTTATTGTTTCTTAATGATGTAAGGTGCCTATTCACAATCTTTGTTCTTAGCCTTCTTAGTCTTTAATGTTCATGATAAGCATTCTGTGCTCATTATCTCTAACTTCATATATTGTCCTTCAATGTTGTAAGCCACAAGATTGCCTGGTTCACAACTGAATTATGCAGGCTACACCTTGTCTCTCCCCAGCAAGCTGGGTATTCTATGTACTGACCTTGGAAAGTAAGAAGGCTGAGTGAACCTTGGCTATTGGGATTGAACCCATGCTGTGAGCAGAGTCTGAGCTGCAGTACTGCAGTTCAACCACTGTAAAATCTAGTAAATGTATACTGATGAAACAATGGAATTGATTAATTAACACACCAGACAATCTCTAAAGGAATGGTAACAGAGGCGAAAAGGGACCATCTATTTCGATTAAAATGCATATGTATTTGAATACATATATTCAGCTTTATATGTCAGTGTAGATAGAGCGAGTGACTATCTACATGCATCAAACAGTAAAGGCTATCCCAACACTAATCACACCAGAGTGAGTGGCAACAAAAAGATCACCAGATTTCCCTTTCACTGCAACTGAGAAGAGGAAACATTGGCAGATCCTTTGAGTTGCTAAAGCTTTTAGAAAAGTTCTTGCCATTTTTCTACAACTCCATCCCTACCCACATCAGAGGCTTTTCCAATAATAACCTAAGAGGGAAACTAATCTGTGCATAATTATAATGCAGTGCCTACTTCCTCATTTATTTTTAATCTCTTAACAAAATGCCCAATCAACAGTTCACATTCATAACATCTAATTATGCAAAGACATTATTAGATTAGCAGCAGATTAAGGGTATTATCAATTCATTTTGTTAAAAAAATCAGCACAGGATGAGATTTCTTTATTTGCCTTGCAGCGATAAACAGGAGGATAGTAAATCTGGTATTAGGATAGCATTCAGCAATGAGGTTGATACATATGGGATATCCCCCCCCCACAATCTCTTTTGGGGGAAACATGCTAAGATGCATTAATTTAACTAAATGTGATTTAATATCACACTATCATGGGTTTGCAGGGAGGGGAAATACCCAAGATCCCAGCTGCCTGCAGAAGGTACAGTGAACATAAGAACATAAGAACATAAGAAGAGCCATGCTGGATATGGCCAAAGGCCCATCTAGTCCAGCTTCCTAGATCTCACAGTGGCCCCACCAGATGCATCTGGGAGCGTATGATACTAAATATCTGTTTCCTGATACCACTCCCCTTCATCTGGCCCTTGAAGTACCCCAGTTTTAAGCCTGGAGATTACACATCTCCATCATGGTTTGTAACCTGTGATGGACTTTTCCTCCAGGAATCTGTCCAATCCCCTTTTGAAGGCATCCAGGCGAGATGCCATCACCACATCCTGTGGCAGGGAGTTCCACAGACTAACAATGTGGGTGAAAAAATATTTTCTTTAGTCTGTTCTTATTCTCCCAGCCCACAATTTGAGTGTATGTCCCCTAGTTCTGGTATTTTGTGAGAGGGAGAAGATCTTCCCTCTATCCACTTGACACATGCCCTGCATAATTTTGTACATCCCAATCATATCCCCACCTCAGGCGCCTTTTTCCAGACTAAAGAGACCCAAATGTTTTAGCCTTTCCTCATATGGAAGGTGCCCCAGCCCAGTAATCATTTTAGAGCCTTTTCACACGTCTTCTAAGATCCGCTGGCCACTAAAAATCGGACCAGAGATCTTAGGGATTTGTCGCTGTTCCTGTGTTCCCACCCCCTCTGCACTCCTGGCTGCTGTCTGCGTGAGGGGAGGGAGAAAAAAAGGAAGAAAAGAATGCCGCTCACCTCCGTTCTGCCGTCTCGCTCTGCTCCCGGCAACTCTTAAAGGGGCGGGGGGGGACAACAAACAGAAGCGAAGACAGCCCGGCACTCACTTCATTACATCCACATCAGGGATTTTCACCCCCGGAAAGCAGGTACTTGAAAAGTGTGCTGGGACGCACTTAGTTGGGCATGGTCACACTTAATTTTTGTAAACTCCAGAGCTGGTGGGGAAACAATTTTAAGCTCCGGATCTGGGAGCCCTTTGCCTCGGATTTTAGGGGTCATGTGAAAAGGCCCTTAGTTGCTCTCTTTTGCACCTTTTCCAGTTCCACTATGTCTTTCTTGCAATGCGGTGACCAGAATTGTACACAGTACTCCAGGTGCTGCCTTACTATTGTTTTGTATAATGGCATTATAATGTTGGCTGTTTTATTTTCAATCCCCTTTTTGGCAGAATCCCCATCACTATTCTATAATTCTAGGCAGATGTATCATGTTTGGTACTGAGATACTTTAACTTGGAAAAAAAAATCCTTAAGGAAAGGAAATTATTTCTGCTGGATTTAAATATTGTTCCCTCTGCTGAGTAGGCAGCTACACACTTTTAGAGCTTGGAAACAATGCCAGTTTAGACAACAATTCCCTGACTATTACAACCAGGAAATTCTTTTCTTTACAGTTTACCAAGAAGGGAAAAGGAGGGGAGATAAGTCCTTGCAGTTTATTTTTTAAAGAATTCTGTTCAGAGGTAATACAGGAGGAAAAGTTGCTTAAGCCTATTTACAGAAGCCTGTAGTCTCTTTCCTGTCTTCTGTCCTTCTCAATAGTTGGGTTCACCATGTTGCACCATATTTTCCTCTCTACTTCAGCATGGTCTTTCTTTTTCCTCCTTCTTCCTATCCAGGTCTATCCTTCTCTAACTCTTGCGTGTATCTTCCCTTCTCTAACTTGACTGTGAATTTAAATTTTATTGCTTTTTAATAACATTCTTTTCTAGGCTATGCCCCAAAATGTTGATTCTGATTTCCCTGGGAGAGATGCTCCACTATTCAGATCAAAGACTATCTATATTCCATCCTCTTGGGATTCAGTTAATTTGGTAAATAATGCTGTATCAGCTTCACCTGACAGAAAACCACCTGTCCTCCAGCTGAATGGGGTCTGCACCATAGACGGTGGGGAATCCTGTCACAACAGATTAATTATCCTCACATTCCTTGTTCTTTAATGGCAAATGTCTAAAACCTGAAACATTTAAATGCATATTCAGAACCTGCATCCTCAGAAAGTATGGGACCACAATGCACTGCACAGACCCCTGAACTGAATGTTCTTGTGTCCAGCAGGGATGGCAAAAGTTATCAGGTCATTAGCTATTTTGAAACTTATTGTGCAAAAACAGCATTTTGAAGTGTTCGTTGCTGACAATGTAATCCCTGAAACTGTGTGGAATTCTCACATTAGAGGAAGAATTGTTATTATCTCACAATTAGAGATGGGCATGAAACGAATTTTTTATTTGTTTTGTTATTCATTATTCATTTTGTTAGGGAATGAAATGAATAATGAACAGACCCATCAGGGAAGAATGAAACGAAATGAAACGAAATGGAAATTTCCATTTCATTCATTTCATTTTTCATTTTCCCATCGGAATGCATTCCTATGGGGGGAAGTTGGAGCCCTCCCCCCACAAGGCAGGAGAAACCACAGGCTCCCCCCCCCCACCGAAGCCACCACCGATCAGCTGGAGAGTGGGATTTCGGTGGAGGAAAAGGTCTTAAAAGCCTGCCCTTTCCCCCATGTGTTCAAGCATGATTGGGTGGGGGATAAAAAATAAAAATGTAAAAAATGTAAAAGCAAACACATGCCAACGCAGCCCATGGGCTAGCTGGTCATTGCAAGAGTCAAAAAATAAATTAATAAAAATACAAAAAAATGCACTGACCTGGCCCATGGGCCAGCTGGTCAGCAGGTGAGTAAAAATAAAATAAAAAGATAAAATATAAAAAGCACAATGACCCAGCCCATGGGCCAGACTGTCGGTGCGAGATAAATATAAATTAAAAAAATAAAAAAAGATCCAGCAGGGGGCCCACACTACAGCTGATCCATGTTTTTTTTTTTAAAAAAGCCCCATCAGCTGTAGCACGGCCCCCTTGCTGGGTGCTTGCAGCAAGATAAATAAATAAATACATAAGTAAATAAGTAAATAAGCAAATAAGTAAAATTTTAAAAAGTTATTTTTTAAAAAAACCACCAAGCAGGGGGGCTGCGCTACAGCTGATGGGGCTTTTTTAACTTTAAACACTACTGTATTTAAAGTTAAAGAGAAATAACATAATAACAACATTAAATAAAGTGCTACTGAAAAGTAAAAGCCTCAAGTGAACAGTATGATGTGATTAATCTTTTATGTTGTAAATTAAATAAACTACAGTGTTATTTTGAAATAGTAAGTGTCAGTCTCTAGTTATTTATTAGATAAGTCATAATTGCTTTGGAGATCATAGAATCATAGAATCAAAGAATCATAGAGTTGGAAGAGACCTCAAGGGCCATCCAGTCCAACCCCCTTGCCATGCAGGAACCCCCATCACAGTATTTCCAACAGATGGCCATCCAGCCTCTGCTTAAAAACCTCCAAAGAAGGAGGCTCCACCACCCTCCGTGGCAGCATATTCCATTGCCAAACTGCTCTAACAACCACGAAGTTCCTCCTAATGTTCAGATGGAACGTTCAGATGGTGGCAGCAGACAAAGAACCAGGTCCCATCACATTTATAATGGGTAGCAGAGGTTTCTAAAATCCAGGTTCACGATAGCAGGATATTCATAAAGCTAATAAATAAATAATAAATAAAATCTTATACACTGGATGGGATATCACAGGGATGTTTCATGGCTACTGTTAGGATAGGGGCTGTGGATCCGGTCTGTGAACATCGAAACTGGATCTCTCAAAAAAGACATCCAAACTAGATAGTAATGACTGAGAATCTTCACAGACATATCACAGGGATGTTTCTTCTAGGGGGTGGATCCATCTGATTCACCGTGACATCAAATAGGTAAAATGGCTCTGATTGTGATGCATGTAAAACTCAGGATGTGAAAACTCAGTGAAGGAAGTGATATGGCAACTCACATGCAAACATCGTTTTGGTGAACCAGTGATGCCAAATCTGTCTCCAAGATGAAGATCAAACGTTGTCATTCCCCTGCACTGCTCACCTGAGATTTGTCTCCCCACTTTGAAAATTGTGGAAGGCAAGTTATTTCTCCGGGTTTTCAGCCAGTGCCCCAAATCGTTATGTTTAAAGTTCTCCTTTTGGCTAATGTGCAAATGTTTAAACTAAAGGTCAGTGCTTTGCATTTTTTTTAATCATCTATTTAAAGAATTCATGGGTGCTCTTGAGAGATGGAAAGCTAAAACAACAATCTTGTCGGCAGTTGCTGAAATCACGCAGTTGAGGCAGACTGCTGATTATTGGCAGCAATCATGAGGATTTTGAACTACTAGACATTAAATAATCATCCTAAGCCATTGTAATCAACTTGCCCTGCAAATTTAAACTGGCATTACATCCCTTCAACTATTAGGAGTTCCCAGTGTGACATAGGGGACAGAGGTACAGACTAGAATTCTGGAGAATGGGACAAATCCCCACTCAGCCATGGAAACTGATTGGAGGAGTGGAACTGGTAGAAGCACTCATTAAATATATCACTTACCTTGAAAATCCTGTTAAAGTTGCTACATTTTAGTTCTGAACCTATTTAACAGCAAGAACTATTGTTGGGAAATGTGTAGCAGTGTCCCATTGCAGCAAGGCAAACCAGGTGAAAAATTGCAAAAGCATCCCCCTTCCATTCCAGTTGGCATCTCATCACACAGTTGGTTGCTTGACCGGTCCTACAGCCGGTACAAGCAAGTGAAACAAACTGATCTTTATTTTCAGTGACTAGGGAGAACTGGCTGCTAGAGGTCTTTTCACACTGCATGTGTGCACGTGAAAACAAAGGAGCCATGCAATGCACAGTCAGCTATTTCATGCCTTATATATCCCTCGCCTCATCTCTTGTATTAGAGGACTCCACTTCGGAAGGCTGTCCAGTTCCTCTAGATAATTGACAGCTGATTCCCCCACTCAAGAGGAGGGAAGTTCTGCTCTGTAATCAAAAGAAATGGATAAGTCGTCTCCCATTCTTGTGTTGATTTGCCCATCCTCTGCCAAATACCTTCATGTCTGACTTTATACTGGTTAGAGGACACTGTTTCTGAACCTACCGTTGTCCTTGGCTTGAATCCTGATGGCAAATATCCTTGCGCTGCCTTTATCCTTCTTCAAGACTTAGATTTACTTGAAAGAGAACACTGATATAGAGAGATGGAGATGAGCCACCAGTTTGGCGGTCTTCACAGGTTTGTACTTTTTCTGAATTGGTGTTCAGCACTTCCCTCCTCTGAGTAGGCACTCACTAGAGGAGGTGAGTGGTAAGTGCTGAACATCTGTTTTGACAAAGTACGGACCTGCTCAAGCCACCAGACTGGCAGTTTGTGCCCCCCTCTCTATCTCTCTCTCTCTCTCTCTCTCTCTCTCTCTCTCTCTCTCTCTCTCTCTCTCTCTCTCTCTCTCTCTCTCTCTCTCTCTCTCTCCCTCTCTCTCTCTCTCTCTCTCTCTCTCTCTCTCTCTCTCTCTCTCTCTCTCTCTCTCTCTGTATATATATATATGAGCTGCCTAGATGCCCTAAGCATGTCCTATCTTGCCTAATTTAGGAAGTTAAGCAGGGTCAGCTCTGCTTTGTACTTGCATGGGAGACCACCAGGTACAGGTGCTGTAGGCACCTGCACCTCTTATGACTCTGGCCTTGTTGTTGTTGTTGTTGTCGTTACAGTCATGACCAACTCTTCGTGACCCCATGTCCATGGAGTTTTCTTGGCAGGAATACTGGAGTGGCTTGCCAGTTCCTACTCCAGGTGCCTACAGCACCTGGTATTCCCTGGTGGTCACCCATCCAAGTAATAGCCAGGCCCGACCGTGCTTAGCTTCTGAGATGAGGTGAGATCAGATGTGCTCAGGGCACCAACTGAGGTTTAAGTTTATGTAAAGATCAAGTGTATTTCCTGGACTAGATTAGGACAGAATTACATATTACTTGAGTTTTCTTTTATCCTGAACCTTCTCTACTCCTTTTTTGTTGTCATCATTCTCCTGGCAAATCTTAGCTATCAGAGCAATTCTGATGCTGAACATCTGAGATCAGCTGGCAGAAGAAAATTGTGCTGGTCCAGTGGCATTTTGGCCATCAGAAAGGAATTCTTCCAGGAAAACATGGGATTTCTGCAACAGATTTCTGCCTATTGTAAACCAGGCATTTTCAGTGGAGGCCATGGGACATTTGAAAGGAACCACAGATTGCAAACAATTATTCACACTCCACTTTACAAGGTTTGCTATGTAATTTATATGATTGTTGTTTGGCCAGTATTTATTTTGTATTGTGTTCATGGCTGTGGCCAACAAGAAAGTTTGAGAAGGCCATACTAGACCCTCTGGAAGGACCAGTCCAAGAGTTAGGGTGATGCTTTAAAGCAGGCATGTCCAAACTTCAGCCCTCCTGATGCTTTGGACCACAACTCCCAGAATTTTAAGCTTAGATTGCCAATGGCAAAGGACTATGGGAGTTGCAGTCCAGAACATCTGGAGGGCCAAAGTTTGGACATGCCTGCTTTAAACTGACGTATTTTAATTCCATCTCCCACCATTCACAAGTGTCCAAATCCACTTCCTCTACAGAGATTACCCCTCTTAATTATTTGAGGAATCTCCACTGGGCATTACATATTATGTGTAATAAGTAGAACACCCTTTTCTCCCAAACCGCACCTGTTCTAATGTTTGCATTCTTCGAGTTGATAGAAAGCTTTAGACCATCTGTTTTTTAAGTGAACGGCTGTGTTTTTCCTCCCCCTCCTGCCTCCCTAAAGACCTCCCCATTTACAATTCTAAAACTCTAGTAGTTCCTATATGTGAAATGAGCTGGCACCGGCTCCAATTGGATACAACGTATTGGTTAGCTTTTGCTATCAAATATACATAAAATGTAAATCAGAGCATAAATGCACTTTTGATGCAATAGGCAACACAGTGATAAAACACAACCCAATCCAATCTGGCTGAAAGCATAAAGGCGGGTGGGGGGGGGAAGGATGGCTGAGGAGCACAGAGAGGAACAGAGAGTCTAAGCTGAAGTTGAAATACTCACAAAAATGACTTTGCATCTTTAAGACAAAGATTAACGTATGCCACTAAGGAATATGAACACCCAACAAAGCAGATTGTTGATGTCAAGCAATATTGACAAAATGAGACCCCCCCCCCAAAAAAAGCTAAACAAACAACCTAACTGTTGCTTTGGCTTGTTTGTTTGTTTTTAAACATTTAATCAGAGATATATTCTGTACGTCCTAGTTTTGTAAGCTCTTGACAGCAATTAAAAGCTTCACATTAAAATTAGAACAACCTCCAAGTTGAGAAATTTTATTATATTCTTGTCTACTAATTTGAAGAAGAATACCCATTATAGAAAAGAAAATGAGCACAATGGGGGCAGGGGAAGAGAGGGAATCTTTGGATATGGGGCTGTAGACATGACAGTTGTAAAAATGATTATATTCAGGGAAAAGCCCTTAAATAATGATATTGCTCCGTCAAAATTTATTCAGGCTGTTGCAGTTCTGCACAGTTGGAGAATTCTGAAAAGGGATGGTACAAATCAGAAATTCTCAGAGTTCATCGGGGGAAACAGAGTATTTTATTTTTACTTCTCTTTTAGTGAAGGGAAGTAATATTTTCAAGGCCTTTAAACCCTCTTGGATGATTCTTGATATATTCTGTTCTTTTTCTTTTTTTTGCATCACCAACAAAAAGAAGAGTATTTTAAAATTCACAGATCATCCTTTCATATTCCAGGGATACTTTTTTTCTAGTATTTATTATGCAAGGAAGCAAAACGAAAGCATTTCTTACATTTTGCCACCGAAGCACCTTTGGTGGGGAAGAATTTGTTTCCATTTACAAAATACTAGTATCAAATTACTACTTTTAGTAGCTCACTAAGTATCTGCATGCATGGCTATAAAATGTTTGTAAAAATTCCCGCTATTGCAAAGATTTGGTTGAGCCAGATCAAATCGATACAGCCAGAACAAGGAAACTGCATGAGATTCCATCTTAAGTCAGAGTTTACATCCCTATGTGAGGCATTGGGGGAGGGGGGAAGTATCTTCTCAATATATTATTGACAATGTTGATTTAAAGTTACTAAGCTATCTTAATGTACATAATGGTGAGCCACATTTACTGTCATTTTACTTTTTTATAAATCTATGGTGAGGCCCCATCTGGAGTATTGTGTACAGTTTTGGTCACCATACCTCCATAAGGATATTATGGAAATGGAAAAAGTACAGAGGAGGACAACCAGAATGATTAGGGGACTGGAACACCTTCCTTACCATCTGAGGCTGCAACAGCTGGGCCTCTTCACTCTTGAACGACGGCACCTATGAGGTGACCTGATTGAAGTTTATAAAATCACACACGGTGCGGCCAAAGTAGATAAGGAAAAACTGTTTTTCCTATCACACAAGACTAGAACTAGGGGGCACTCTATGAAACGTTTGGGTGCTAGATCTCAAACAAATAAGAGAAAGTGCTTTTTCACCCAGAGGATCACTGGTCTGTGGAACTCCCTGCCAGAAGAAGTGGTGACAGCTGTCAGACTAGACAGCTTTAAAAAAGGATTGGACAAGTTCATGGAGAACAAGGGTATCAATGGCTATCATTATGGATGCCTAAGGACAACCTCTCTCAATACCATTTGCAGGGAATCAATACCATAAGCAGGTGAAGACATCTGCTTCGGAATACCCTGAAGCAAATGTTGTGAGCCACTGTGTGAGACAGAATACTGGACTGGATGGGCTGTTGCCTGTTCCAGCAAGACTGTTCTTATGTCATGGAATGTTTAGCTGAATGTTTTATTAGTAAGGTCCACAGACTGAGAGCATTGCCTGAAGGGTCAGGAGACTAACTTGCTAAAAGACAAGTTACCACATTTGAGAATGTCCTACAAGAGAATCTGAAAATCCATATGCAAAATATAACATAACACTTTTCAAACCACTGTTGATCCTGTGAGAAAGAGGAGATATTGGTACCTACATTGTACAGTATTCATACTTTTCTTGGGTGGAAGGAAGAGCTCTTTAGGGAATGATTTAGATTTAGATTGGGATTAAATTAGTCATTTCTCTCATCAAGGGCAGCACTCCACTCATAATGGAAACCTGTGGAGACAGCTTTAATTTTTTTTTCTTTAAAAGAGGGCAAAATGGAGTCATGATCCGAGATTTCCCTTATCACATCTCTTTTAACCTTAATGCAAGGAAGAAATAATTAAGAGCATAGACTTAAAAAATCACCAAGGGATATAGAAAAGGGAGAGGTCACTTAGATATGCAGAGGTCAACAGGCAGGAAAAAATATTAAGTGCTACCTGTGAGCTAAAGGAGAACGATGTGTCCTCGAGTTTCACAAAGTCTTCACATGTGAAAAAAAAAGCCCTCTTGACTCTCCTCAGAAGAATACATTTAATATGGTAATGCATACACCATGAGTGATTTTCCCCCCTGAACATTGCAACAAATCTGAATGCAAATTTTTATTACACCTGTTAAAATGATGTACTGTAGTGAAATCATTTGTGATTGATATAAAATTGCAGTATTAAACAAGCATCCAAAACTATCATGAAGAGCTTCTCAGATGTTAAGACAGGACCAGGGTATGGACATATTCGAGAGTAGATTGTGATCATTACTACTGTATTTAACTATTATTGGTCCATCTTATTTTAATGTTTGTGTTATTATGGCCTATAAACTATTATTTTTCTTTTTAAATGATAAGTGTATTGTTATGGCCTTGAAAAGTTGACAAAGGTCATAGCAGATACAAATTTATTTATTTATTTGTTTGTTTATTTATTTTAATATTTATATAACCACCCATCTTCCAGAAGAACTCCGGGCGGTTTACAATGGGAAACAAGCATAAAAACCAAAAACCAAAACCAAAACCAAAACCAAAAACAACAACAACAAAAACAACAACAACAAAAACAAACAACAACAACAACAACAACAACAACAATAATAATAATAATAATAATAATAATAATAATAATAATAATAATAATAATAATAATAATAATAATAATAATAATAATAATAATAATAATAATCTGTAAGAGGGACCTGAAGGCCTTGGGAATGGAGCTCAACAGTTGGGAAACCCTGACCTCCAACCACACTGGCTGGAGGCAAGAGATACAGCATGGTCTACATAAATTTGAAGAGGCATTTGTCCAACAGGCAGAGGAAAAGAGGCAGGCATGAAAAGAATGAAACTCGAGGACTGGGCAAGAAACAGAATACATCTGCCCCCAGTGCGGTAGAGACTGCCATTCCCGAATTGGCCTATTTAGTCACACTAGGTGCTGTTTTTAGGATCTCTACTCCAGGCATGATACCATAGTCTTTCGAGACTGAAGGATGCCAATGAATAATAATAATAATAATAATAATAATAATAATAATAATAATAATAATAATAATAATAATAATAATAATAATAATAATAATAATAATAATACGCTGGCGTGATTGTGGGGTAATTGTGGGGTGGGGGAGGATTAACTGTCGCCAAATGCCTCACTAAAAAGCCAGTATTTACTTAAGACACAAATGTCATTCTGTAACTTCCAACCTCTCATTAACTTCTTGTGTTCTTGCATTTTAATAAAATCCAAAATCCAATTTTATTTTGATGTTAAATAACTCATTCCATTTGAACAAGGCAGAATGTATACAAATTAACACTTTCTTCCTAGTACCGGGGTGGGGTGGGGAATCTTATTAGTCATTTGGATCAGGTAAGCCCCAGAACATCATCCAACCACTGCTCATTTTAGGATGACTTCAATTTGTCATTATATTCACTCTTGTTATGAACAACCTGGGATTTATAGGCACACAGACCTGTTCTTGCATAGCTGCTGGCAGGCAGAACTGTTGTTTGCATTGGAAAAACACCAGCTGTTTTCCCTCACATTTTACTCCAGAAAAAGCACTAAGTGAAAGCAGTGTTTTCCGAAAAGAACCTGTATCCTACATTCACTTCAGAGAATTAAATGTGTGTGTGCGTGCGTGTTGATTTCACTTCCCAGAGGTAATTTTTTGTGCCAAGTTCTGGTCCTTTTGTAAGGACCCAATTTTTCAAAATAACCACAAGCTGCAGAACTATTTGACAACAAACAATGATTTCTTTAAACGTCTTGCCACTGCTTCCACTAAGTTGTTTTCGCTGCCTTGTTAAAACTAGTTGAAATTAGAGAATAACGAACTGCCCACTCTAAGAGAAACGAAACAAAATGAAATGGAAATTTTTGTTTTGTTTCAGTTCGTTTCATTTGCCAGTGTCTCCTAGCTGGGTCCTGGAGTGGTTCTTTTCCTGATCCGGTCCACCTGGCTGCACGTAGGGGGTGTCCAGGGGGGAAAAGAGCTAACCGGCCGTGCTACAGCTGGTAGGTGGCCGTGGTTGGCAGTAAAATAAATAAATAAATAAATAAAAATAAAATAAAATCACCCCCCCCTCCAAAAAAAAATCTGGCACAGTACTGGCCCACGAGCACCAGACCCGGCCCATGGGCTGGCAAACAAACAAACAAACAAACAAAAAACAATCCAGCGTGTGGGCCGGACGTAGCTCACAACTCACAGAACTGGCCTGTGGGCCAGCAAAAGTTTTAAAAATAAAAGCTGACCAGCCTGCACTACACCTGTAGTGCAGGCCACAGGGTCAGCAGTAAAAAAATAAAAATAAAAATAAAAATAAATTTTAAAAAAATCAAAAATAAAAAGGAGTGCCGACCTGGCCCCAGGGGTGGCCGGGTTGGCGCCCTAAAATAAAGAAAAAAATAAAATAAATCCAGCTCCGACCCGGCCCCAGGGGCCGTGCAGTTGGCACGTGAAAAAAAGAAAAAAAGAAAAGAAGCACAGGCTCTAACCTGGGAATTTTTAAAATTCAATACAATTAAATTAAATTTAAAAAAGGAGAGCCAACCTGGCCCCAGGGGTGGATGGGTCGGTGCTCTAAAATAAAGATTTTTTTTTAAATTAAAAAATAAAAGAAGCGCCAACCTGGCCCCAGGGGCCGTGCATTTGACGCTTGAGAAGAAAAAATGAATAACGAATCAAAATGAATCAACAAAATGAATATTTTGGGAAAAAAATTGTTAAAAATGAAACAAACTATACTGAACCTTAAAAAGAACCAAACCAAAAGGAATTGCCTTTTTTTTTCATTTCGTCCCCACCTCTAGTAGAAATCATTTCAAATATTCAGTGAATGTGAAAGGGGAATTAGGGAGCAGAGTTTGTCTCTGCCTTGTTATTTTGGCTACAGTGGACATCTTGACTGCTGACACTGTCATCAACATTTGGGCTGCCCTTTCCTACTGAGAGTTTTCCTGCTTGTAATGCAGACATAATATAGTGCAGAAATAAGAGACCATTTCCCAGTGTTTTGAATTGCGGATACAAAAACCAATATCCCACATTCATAAGCTGGATGCTTTTTAAAGAACTGAATTTCCTGGCCTTTAAACCTGGAAGAATGCATGAACTACATACAAATACCAACAGAAACACCCCTCGTGTTGAATTTTGCAGTGCTAGAGCATCTCAGGAAGAAAGGACCAAGAACAACTGAGATGTGTGGCTGGAGGCTTTCTAAGACTTGAAGGGCATGGTGGCTCAGTGGACTAAGGCTCCGAAAACTGTTGGCTGCAAAGTCGGCAGTTCGGCAGTTTGAATCCTGGGTGTGATGCAGCAGATAACCCCAGCTCATGCCAACCTAGCAGCTCGAAAGCATGTAAATGAAAGTAAATAAATAGGTACCACCATAGAAAGCAGGAAGGTAAAACAGTGTTTCCTTGCAGCCATGCCGGCTACATGGCCATGGACTTGCACAACACTGGCTCTTCAGC
Source organism: Phrynocephalus guinanensis (assembly GCA_037367245.1). Lineage (NCBI taxonomy): Eukaryota > Metazoa > Chordata > Lepidosauria > Squamata > Agamidae > Phrynocephalus > Phrynocephalus guinanensis. The sequence goes on from CM074748.1 coordinate 14,103,116, forward strand.
TTGAATACGGAGATGAGCACCACCCCTAGAGTTGGACACAACTAGCACACATGTGCGCGGAAAACTTTTACCTTTACGTAGAACTTAATGAAATGATGAGGCAAAAATGTGAGTGAGTACAACACATACAACAGAGAAACGTATACACACTTTAATAAATTCAAGCAAATTGATGATCTCATGCCTGCTCCAAAGTATGCAGACTAGAAAACTATCTTCCATTTTCCATGTTGCTTGTAGAGCATATGGGCCTTTGCTGCCAGATGGGTGATATATAAATAAAATGAAGTAATAAATAAATATGTTGCCTGCACATTTTCCAAAATATGTCCTCTCATCTATTGAAATAAATTAAAAATGAGAAGGCTAGGAGTTAGCAATGATTGTCACCTGAAACCAAGGACTTTGGTTTCAGGTGACAATGTTAGCAATGATTGTCACCCGAAACCATTGGACTACCCCACTTGTGGTACCCCAATCTTAGAAGGAGCCACTGATAAGCACTCTCTGAGTATGATTCTGTAATCATCTGTTTCTAAGCTCACAGTTGATCTATCCAGCCCATACGTAGTTAGTCTGTTAATCAGGATATCATAAGGCACTTTTTCAATGGCATTGCAGAAGTCAAGATATATTATATCTTCAGCATTCCTGCTATCTGCCAAGGAGGGAACCAGATCAAAAAAATGAGAAAAGATTAATCTAGCAGGATTTCTTCTTGAGAAGTCCACATTAGCTTCTAGTCATTATTCCATTGTTCTCTAGGTGCTTGCAGAGTGAATGCTTTATCATCTTCTCCAGAATTTTCCATGGGATTTACTTCATTGCCATTTTTGAAGATAGGGACAATATTAGCTGGCATTTGATCATCTAACATTCCATCTAGGGATGGGCACAAAACAAAAAATGAAATGCTATTTCATTGTGTCATTATGTAACAAAATGAAATGAAATGAAACGACACAAGGAAGCAGCATTTTGTTACAGATGAAACAAAATGGTGGGTTTTTGTTGAAACGAATCATTTCATTCATCTGTAAGCCACATGCGAGCTTGGGGGAGGGAGAAAATGTTTTTAAAAACACAGGGCTTTTTTTAAAAAAAACTTTTTCCCTCCCCCAAGCCCTGTGCACCAGCTGATAAGCGCTATGGTGTGGGGGGGATTTTTTCCCCCACCCCAGTGCCGATCAATTGGCAGGCGGGCTTGGAGGAGAGGAAAATGTTTTAAGAAAATGCCCCAGGCCTTTTTTTAAAAAAATCTTTCCCCCCCTCCCCCCAAGCCCTGCTGGCCAGCTGATCAGCTGGCGCGTGTGGCTTATGGTGGGGGGAAAAACATGTGTCCCACCCTAGCACAGATTTCTTCTGCCGGTGGCAGCAGCACTGTGACAACTCCCTGTGGCCTCACTGGCCCTCTCCATGCTGGTGTATTGGTGGCAGTGGTGGTGGTGGGTGCTGCTAGGGCTCCCCACGGCCTCGCTGGCCCTCTCCGCTTGGAATTGTAGGTGGCAGCATCGGTGGCGGGCATTGCAAGGGCTTCCCACAGTTTCACTGGCCCTCTCAGTTCAGGAATTTCAGTGGCAACAAGCACCACGAGGGCTCACAGTGTCCTCACTGGCTCTCTCCACACGGGTCTTTTGATGGCAGATCTTTAGCAGCAATGGCAGAGGTGACAGGGCCTCCGAGACCAGCAGGTAATGGACCCTGCATCTCCCCCCCCCATTGAGACCATTGGGTGAACCTATAAAAACCCCTTTCCCCACCCTAGCACCAGTCAGCTCGCAGGCAGGGCTTGGGGAGGAAAAAATGTTTTTTAAAAAAATGCCCAGGCCTTTTTAAAAAAACGTTTTCTCTCCCCAAGCCCCGCCTGCCAGCTGATCTGTGCTGGCCACTTTCCAGCCCCCCCCCACAAACCATTTTGTTAGTGGTTCCTTTGGTACATTTAAAAACAACAACATGATTTTTCTGTTTCGTGCCCATTCCTAATTCCATCCATTCCTTGGATACAGTTCATCTGGCCCAGGGATTTGAGACACTCCTGGGCTGTTTGCTTGTCAATCTCAAGCTTCAGTCTTATCCCCTCCTTTTATACTTCACATTTGCCTGGAGGAGTATAGAATGTCTTTTGGAGAAATCTGAGCTGAAGTAGGAACTGAGCATTTCTGCCTTTGCTTTGTCATCTGTTATGATTTCCCCACCCCCATGAAGTAGCTGAGCCATTGTTTATTTTTTCTGTCTTCTTCCGTGCACATACCTAAAGAATGCTTTTGTTACTTTTAGCATCTCTTGCTAGCCTCAGCTCATTTTCAGTTCATGCCTTCCTAATGTCACCCCTGCAATTTTTAAGACTTTGTAGCCTGGCCTCCCCCCCACTTCCTATAAATGTCCTTTTTGGTTTTCAGGTGCGCTCTGAGCCATTTGTAAAGCCACATTTATAAAGGCACATAATTTTCCTATTTGGAACACATATTTCCATATGTAGAATTGTCTTATAAAATGTTAATTTGTTCTAAGAGCACAAGTAAGGATGGGTACCAAATGAAAAACGAAATGCTGTTTCGTTTCATTAGCTAACGAAATGAAACACATTGTAATGAAAAGGGGAAAGAGTGTTTCATTAGTAACAAAATGAAATGCCATTTTTTGATTAAAAATGAACCAATTCATTTTATAGAGTAACAAATTGTTTCATTACAGTTTCATTTCAAACAACTTTTTTTAAAAAAAGTTTCTATTGAAATGCATCAGTCATGGGGGAATGAAACAAAATGAAACAAAACACAATGTTTCTGTTTTGTGCCCATCCCTATGCACAAGATAATCAATGTACTCTTCTGTAGGAAAAATATTGTGCTCCTATCCTGTTTGTATGTTTCTGGCATCTGGGACCAGAACACGCGGCCAGCTATGTCTTTGGTCTGTCACATGCCAGTCATGTTTCATTTAAAGCCCTGACTGTAAGAGTGTGACATGAAATGATTCTCCTTTGCCACACTTTATTGGTTTTACATTTGGGAATGGGGAAAGTCACACCATAATGATGAACTCCTGCCCTTTGTCAATACCACAAGAGGGAAAGATGGAGAGTGTATGCTGCCATTTGGGGGCAGGAATAGCTGCGTAGCTGCTGAAAAGCCTCCATCTGGCTCACGATGACTCATTAACTCCACAGGTCCTGTTGCTCCTCATTAGAGTACTGGGGGGGATGGTAATACCTGAACAGCATCACTAGTTTGTGATCTGAACACTCAGTGGCATGCCTTTAAGGGCTAATTGCCAATAAAATCAAAGCCACTTCTGATGGTGAAAGGCTGCCTACCTGGTTGCTTCTCATCCTCCAGAATGGGCTGTAGAAATTCATTTTCATATTTCCAAAGCAAATGCCACCAATGTGATGGCGAGATGTTGAAAGGAACCTGGAGAGTAAATCAAATCTCTCTTTTTCTTCCTCCAGAGTGCTGCATTGCTCACTAAAGATAATGAATTCGGCATGGCTTAAACAAGATCTCATATTTTGCTACATCGGAAAGGCTCAGTAGAAAGATATGTAAAGCTAAAATTACTGTCCGCCACCCTCCCACATCCCCATCACATTCACACAGTGTACTATATTACAGGAAGCACAGGAAAGAAACTGTGTGTGATGCAAAAGCTGCCCTTTTTATCTAGCATGCAGAGTTATCTTTCTAAATGATGCATTGCATTAGCTGCGGCACCTGATCAGAAACAGAACCTCAGAACGTAGGGATTGGAATTTAACTTTTTCCACCCTAGTTTGACAAAAAAAATATATATATCTATATTTGGATGCTAGCTTGGGAGGAGGGGTTAAATTTCCCAGCCACTTTCTATCACCAAGTCCTCAGCATATGTGATGTTTCATTTTAAAATACCACTTCATTAAATGCTAGAGACATTTGCTCATGATGTACATTTGCCGCAAAGAAAATTGCATCTGTGAGTGAATCTACGCAGCATACATCTAGCGAGTTGATGATATTTCTATCATCTTATTACTGGAAAGCTGGATGAGACCCAATGGGTCATCAAGTCCAGCTCCTGGCAAGGAGACACAGTGGGGAATTGAACTTTCCCAACCCCTGCCTCAACTACTGAGCTCTCCAGCAGTTCTTCGTCTGCCATGACTTCAGATCTGAGTGAGGCATCCTTCTCTGTACTTGAGCTCTAAAGCTCCAGATTCTAAGTTCCTTGTCAAAGAAGAAATTCAGAGAAGTCTGTATGATGGAGCCATAGCACTACCAAGCTGTCTGGAAGTTGAGTCATGGCAACTGGACTTCTTAAGAGCCTCATGCCGCAGTGGTTAAATGCCTGTACTGCAGGTAAAACTGTGTTCATGGCCTGGGGTTCCATCCCAGGTAGCAGGCTCAAGGTTGACTCAGGCTTCCATCCTTCCGAGGTCAGTAAAATGAGTACCCAGCTTGCTTGGGGGGGGGGCAATGTGTAGCCTGCATACTGTAATTAAAAACTGTAAACCGCCCAGAGACTACTTGGAGTGGTATGGGGCGGGATATAAGCAGAACACTTTGCTTTGCTTTTTGCTTTTTTTCTTGAGAGATTGAAATGTTTCACTGCTCATACAAACAGCTTTGTCAGTCTGATGAAAACGAGTCCCGCATTTTATAGTTCACTTTGACCTCATGTCACCCTGGTTTGAAATAGGCTCATAAGATGAACAATGGCCTGAATAGGCTCCTTAGGTGGACAATAGTCTCAATAGGCTCAGTAGGTGGGCAATGGCCCACCTTTACAACCTTCCCAACACCCATAAATTATGAGTCATTAGCCCTGGCCTTGTTGATGGAGGAGTGGGTTTTCTTGATTTGCCTGAGGATTTTTGAAATGGTATCTTGATAAGTAGCAACCAAACTGCTATAACTCTCTAGTGTAGATGTATTTGTATATAGAACAGGAGGAGAGGACAACGAGGAGTGGAATTGTTCCAAAAATGTTCACTAATTTAAAACAAGCACTAAGAGTTGCTAATTTGCTTCCTGAATTTTTTTTTAAAATATGCAAATATGTCATCTCACCTGCAAATTCCCAGGATTTGGTTCCTAATGTTTAAGTTTGACCTTTTGGTCTGCCACAATGTACCAGTAATGCTGAGAAATAAGGAGCATAGTAGTAGTACTAGTAGCACTACTAGTAGTAATGATAATATCTGCCATTTATTCACAAAGTGGGAGTCTAATCAAGCCGTGTACACTTGACGTCTGATTTCAGAGGGGCTCCATATGCTTAAATGCCATTTAACTGAGTAAGTCTGTCATCATGATTCTTTCTTGAACTCATTTCTTTCCTCTGGTGCACCCACTGCCAGCTTTCATGAAAACGCTGGGGTTAATACCAAGTGAGACAGCTACCAAGTTAATTGAAGCAGGGTGAAGTTAATTGACGCAAAGAAAGTACAGTACCTCGGTGAAGTCATCTTTGCGTAAGGTTCATATTTAACTGACAGTCATCTTAACTTCCCTGCAAAAGGGAATAAAATTTGGTCTGTCAGATTTATTGATAGCAGGAAGTGGAGCACTGGTATTAACATGCAATACAGGCACCTCTTCTGAGACAGTTTATGAGGCCTGGGTTTTACTACGCCTGTTCGCCTCTATGATTGTGTGCTGTATATTATAATGCAATCTTCAGCTGTTTGATGATACCGTGTATAAACCTTGTAATGCAAGAAGATTTAGTCACACCATGAAAGTGCCTGCACACATAGCTTGGGCACCTTTAAAGAATTAAAGGGAACTATCTTTCTTGCACTGAGTGAGGTCTTTAACACACACAGAGAGAGAGAGAGAGAGAGAGAGAGAGACAGACAGACAGACAGACAGACAGACAGACACATTTTATTTATTTATTTATTTATTTATTTATTTATTTATTTATTTATTTATTTATGTACCACCTGCTTTTCCCAAATGGGAACTCAGGGCGGTTAACAAGATACAATATAACATACAACAATTCAAAAAATGCAGGTTCCACACAGTATGACATGTTTTTAAAAAGCCCCAACAATAATCTGTAGAACCAAGATTTGAAATACTAAGAATATAAGCAACAATAAAGCAAGATGGCAAAAACAGGCGGTCAAATAAACTTAAGACACCTACTCATAAAATAAGTCAACCTCCTCGATCCCCAATAGCAGCCATAAAGAGCCAGGTTTTTAACAGCTTCTTAAATATCGGGAGGGACTCCACAGTCCTAATTTCGCTCAGAAGCTGGTTCCATATGCCCAACCATACAAGAGATGGTGTCACATTTATAAGGGCCAGCTTATATATAGACTGGTTTGCACACCCAGGCCTAAATACAATTGGGGTCAATTTCTGGAGAGTTAACGCTTATGTAAATCTGATGACTTCATTAGGTCTACTCTGGTTAAAATGTTCAGATGGATTCCAACTCCTATAACCCCAACCCTCACATCCTCTCTTCCCTGCAGTTCCAATTCTATATCCTCTCTCCACAATTGTCTAGTTAAGACTTGCATCAGCACATGACATAGCTACAGTTCAACCTGGGTTAAACATCGAGTCAAGGAAAAACGAGGCAAGGGGAAGGGTGACATCTTGAGCACCGGATAAAGGGAATTTGTACTGGAGAAAGAATAGTGTTTGTGAACCTTTGTCTTCATTATACATTACCCTAAGTTAAACCACGTCTGAGTACTCATGACCTAGAAAAACTTAGATAGGGTCATCATATGTCAGAACTGACTTGACGGCATACAATTATTATTATTAAGAATATAGAACCTGACCAGTTTCACCCTTATGTAATTAGGGGTGCGGATTTTAAAAAAAAGTCGCTGTGAGGTGAGGTAATTTTCCTCCTACTCTCAAAGAGGTTATGCATATGGCTTTTTCTATACATTTTGGTAAAATTCATCTTAGCAGAAAATAAAAATAAAAACTACCTTCTTATATGAATTATTATTATTATTATGTATTTAAAGTAGCCATTTATATCTTTGTCCTCAAGAGGACCCAAGGCAGCTTACAATATTAAAATAAACACTGTAACAAGCTAAAGACAACAATTAAAAACTAGTGGACAAAATGGTTGCATTGGATGAGTTGTTTGTTTTATTTTGATCAATCCGTTTGATTTTTTTGTTCTTGCTCACTGTTGGAAAGGGGCAGGGGATCAGATCACATGGGAAAGGAAACATTTACTTCCAACTTTTGCATTGTAATCTAGCTAACAGACATCTTTCATCATTATGCACCTAATACAGGCGTATCCAAACTTTGACCCTCCAGATCTTTTGGACCACAACTCCCACAGTCCTTCATCATTGGGAATCTAAGCTTAGAATTCTGGGGGTTGTGGTCCAAAACATCAGGAGGGCCGAAGTTTGGACATCCCTAACCTAAGACATCAGACCCACAAACAAAGCAGATTAGTTGCAAAAAAAAAGGAAGCCAGTCAGCTCAGACAAGCTTATGATAGAATGAACGGACCACCTTTTTCTCCCAAGTGTGCAGTGTTTTTGGCTATACGTTCAGCAACTTATTGAACTGTCCTCACCTTGCCCGACCACTCCTGATCTCCCCTTGGCTTTGTGCTGCTGCTTTGTATGACTTCATCTTTTTTACCATGACCAGCCTCTCTTCTCTGCCTTGGCTGTTGTCTCCGCCCTTGCCTAACTGGCCTAATTCTTTCACCTCCAGATGGAAACCAAGAAACAGAAAAGACCTGAAATAGTCACCCCCTTTGATGGCAAACAAAAGGAGTGGTGCACAGATGGAAGAAATATGGAAGAGACAAGAACAAACAGAATACAAACTGACAATTTCTGATATGCACAATCCCAGCTGCCATACAGGATTTCATCTCTGATATGCCACAAAAATCACAGAATGCATCTGTGGGAACAAGTTCTATCTGAGTTTCCCACTGATGTGGTTGTGGCATTCATCCTGATTCGTGAATATTTATGATATAGAATGTTGGAGGGAATCTTGTTTTGTATTCTCCAATAGGAATTGTTGTGGGCGGAGTCATCTGTTATATGTCCCTGTGGAAGCATTCAGAGAGCCAGAGACAGGGCCAGGCAGATATAAAGAGGGATTATAGGGCTTTGTTATGTGAAACATATGAAGTAGTTTAACTTGAAGAGCATGTTACATGTTTAATATAAAACTAGTAACTTAAACCAATACCAAAAAGTATGAACATCTTTATTCTTTGTCTTGTACTACAATAAACCATTCTTATTTGTTTTGAAAGGAAAGACTAACTAAGGGCCTTTTCACACGACCCCTAAGATCCGCTGGCCACTTAAATTCGGACCAGAAATCTTAGGGGTTTGTCGCTGTTCCTGCGTTCCCACCCCCTCCGCACCCCTGGCTGCTGGCTGCGTGAGGGGAGGGAGAAAAAAAGGAAGAAAAGAATGCTGCTCACCTCCGTTCTGCCATCCCAGCACTGCATTCAGATCTCTTAAAGGGGCGGGGGGCAAAAAAAGAACAAACAGAAGCAAGGAGAGCCGGGCAGTCACTACGTTATATCCGCATCAGGAATTTTCACCTCCAGAGAGCAGGTACCTGAAAAGTGCACTGGGACACGCTTAGGTGGGTGTGGTCGCACTTAATTATCTGTAAACTCCGGAGCTGGTGGGGAAACAATTTTAAGCTCCGGAGCTGGGAGCCATTTGCGGCAGAGTTTAGGGGTCGTGTACAAAGGACCTAAGTTTTATTTATTTATTTATTTATTTATTTATTTATTTATTTATTTATTTATTTATTAGATTTCTATACCATGCCATCTAGCAACAGAAGCCACTCTGGGCGGTTTACACAATTAGCAAATTATATATAGTGTGCATTGATCTCCAGGAATAGAATGATGGCCAAGATCTAGAGCTGATCAGTGTAAATTGTGCTTTGAACCATGTGTCACACAGGTCACCGTTTGACAATCCATTTCAGACTGATTTCTCATGGAGGTTTTCTGGCTGTTGTTTAGTAGAGGATATCACACACACACACACACACACACACACACACACACACACACACACACACAAATTAATTCATTCCAAATGAAATTCTGTTAAGCAAATTTTCCTTTGTACAAATTTCCCATAGAAATGCATTGAAAATGAGAAGCCATCTTTGTTGTACACAAAAGGATGGAAGACACTCATGTGCAGCACACACACACACACACACACACATGCACGCCAGAGTCTTGCATTTTAGATCGATCCATATTTCCATCTTTTAAAATAAAGATGAAAGTATTTCTTTAAAACACATACAGCTAACCCCTTTCGAATGATAAATGTCAAGTGGCTACACAGCAGCTCAACAAGGAGCCAACCAGCGAACAGATTTGAAGGCAAATTCATACATGGTGTGGTCTTATGGCCAGTGACAGCAACTCAAATATAAATCCTTGTTCAAGTGTTAAAATGGTGAGATAAATCATAGGCCATAGCTGTTGGGCTGGATTCTCTGCCCCAAGCTCACTCTTCCTAGTGTGCATTGATCTTCAGGAATAGAATGATGGCCAAAATCTAGAGCTGGTCAGTGTAAACTGTGCTCTGAACCATGTGTCACACAGGTCACCATTTGACAATCCATTTCAGACTGATTTCTCATGGAGGTTTTCTGGCTGTTGAGAGTAGAGGGTAACAGCTGAATACCTGGAATTAACCTCAGCTGCTCTTTGCCTTTTGATTCTGTTTAATTCCTAAGTGATGTACACTGGAATGTCCAGCTTTGGGCAGATGTAGATTCTTCAGAGGATCACAAACTGAATTTAAGCCACATCCAGGAAAGTATAAGAAGGCATCTGCCTGATATTCTGATGCACCACTGTCAATCAGCATTCACAAAATGCCAATAAGACAGATTTATCATCTTCCTGTGGATTACTTCCTTTCTTAGAAGCAGACACAGGACATAGAATCCATTGTTGGCACCAAACATACAGCACCAAAGAGTAACAGCATTCATCTATATCAGTGGTTCTCAACCTGTGGGTCCCCAGATGTTCCTGGACTGCAAATCCCAGAAGTCTTCATCACTAGCTGAGCTGGCCAGGATTTCTGAGAGTTGCAGTCCAGGAACATCTGGGGACTCACAGGTTGAGAACCACTGATCTATACAATTTCCTCCAATCACTTCACCTACATTAAACTTACAACTACTTTGGCCGCTTTTACACGACCCCTAAGATCCGCTGGCCATTTAAATTTGGACCAGCGATCTTAGGGGCTTGTCACTCTTTCTATGTTCCCACCTCCTCCTGCTGCTGCTGCTGCTGCGGCTGGGGCTGGGGCGCGCGCCGGGTCGCGTCCCGCCGCCTCTTCTTCTTCTTCCTCCTCCTCCTCCCCGCCGCCGCTGCTGCTCCTCCGCCCGCTGGACGACGACGCGGCTCCTCCTCCTTTCCCAGGACATCAAAGGAACGCGGCGTTCCTTTGAATGCGGAGGGAGCGGATGGAACGCCGCGTTCCTTTGATGTCCCAGGAAAGGAGGAGGAGCCGCGTCGCCGTCCTCCCCGCGCCGGCGGGCGGAGGAGCAGCGGCGGCGGCGGCCGGGGCGACCCCGGCTACAACAGGGGGGCGGCAGCCAAGGCTCTGCTGGGCTGGAGGCCGCAGCTGAAGAGAAACACCAGGCCCGGCGGGGAGGAGGAGGAGGAAGAAGAAGAAGAGGCACGCGCCCCAGCCCCAGCCGCAGCAGCAGCAGCAGCAGCAGCAGCAGCAGCAGCAGCAGCAGCAGGACCGGGGATCCCGGTGGAGGGTGACCTGCCGGATTAAATCCGGACCAGGTTGAAATTCACCCTCCACCAGCAGGTACAAGAAAACTGCTGTTTGGTCGCGGTTTGTGGGCGGGGCGCACTTAAATGTCTGCAAAGTCCGGAGCTGGTGGGAAAACATTTTTAAGGTCCGGACCTTGCAGTCATTTGCGGCAGACCTTAGGGGTTGTGTGAAAAGGCCCAAAGGGTAGCCCATGTTGACTGGCATTATCTCACCACCACTGAGTGGCTTTCTGTATTTCCCAGTTCCCACTGCAACTCTATATTCAGTATTCCACATTGGCTTTCCAATAAATGTGTGTTCCATTGATTCATGAAAATTCATATATGTAACTGACCATCTCAAGGTAGAACGCAGTCAGTTCAACAGTTGATGAGTTTTAACAGTTCAAAACAGTCCAATCCCATTAAAAGTCTTAATCAAAACTATCAAACTTAGGTGGGACCTCAAAAATCTGGCCAAACAGGTTTTTTTTTAACTTTTCTATGAAATGAGACCTCTGGCAAGCACTGGTTGAGCCTCTAAAAAGGGGGGACATTTCTCAATTCTACACATAATGTTCTCACCACAAGGATGAGACTCAAAAGAAGGTGTTCCTACCAGATGGTGGTAATTGGGCAGATACATGCAGGTCTATATTGCACAAATGGAAAAGACTATGCCAACTTGCCTACTACACAGTTGTTGACGAGCAAGAAGATCACAGAGAAATTGAGGTGGAAACCATCAATGATCCCCCAAAACACAAAGAGATATGCAGCTCAAGATTTACATTCTTTAGAGTTCAAAGCCTTGGAACAGAGCATACTAAGGATATAATTAATACCACCGGTTTTCTCATTTTCAGTGGAGATGGTATGCTACTTTGAGACTTTTCACTCATGCATGAGACTCAGCAGACCAGGTCCTTCCCCTTCAGAAACAATACTAACAAAAGAAACATCATTTTCTGTTTTAAAAAATAAAATACAAGGCAGTTTCTCAAAAAAAAAAAAACACATCTCCATTGAGATGTGAACAACTCAAAAAAATCTCTTCAAGTCTCACTCCATGGAGAGTTTTCAATTTGTTTGCTTGTTTAAAAATTTACTGCAAAAATCAAATCAGTGAGAACTGACCTCCTTACAGACAAATATGCTCCTTTCTGACTAAGGTTTTATCCACTCCATATATTTTTACTATTTAATTTAAAATAGTTCTACCCCATCTTTCTGCCCAGCACAACCCAAGGCAGCTCTACCTTTGTTGAAAAACATTATGAACAGTTGCTTCCAAAAGATGGGGAAAACAAAACTCTCATGAAACACTAGTCAACAGTTTCAGGTACAGCAACATCAGTTCCTGACATTGATAATAAAATGACATTTTTTATATTGTCTGGTATAAATGACAGAAATCTAGCCTCATGTCCAATCAGCAGAGTGGTTGGATACACAGCCCTAGGTTTAATCCACCAAGATAATTTTACATTCTCCTTACACTTCCTTTCGGCAAAGCTCCTACTGCAAGAAGATGAGACATCTGGATTACTGGGTCTCTCCCTCTCTGTCATCCTTTTTAAGTCCTGCTGTGAGCCAATCAAACCACTCAGCCTAAAAGTTCATTCTCATCTACAGCATCATTGAGGAATGACATTATAAAGGATTTCAGGTGTCTACCGTGTAATCGGTGTCTGCCTTTCTAGTCTATGTAAATTTGAGGGTGTCTTCTGAAGCAATTGTTGAGTTCACTGATTTTTCCCGTTAAGTGCAAAAGCCCCAAGCATGTTAACCTTCCTTGAATTCCCTTTGCACTGGGCCAATGATCTTCCTTTGTAAAGGCTCCCATTGTGAGCGTGCACTTTATAAACATTAGCGTGTCTAACTCGTGAGCTATCAACCTTTTAAAAGCCGAAACGACTGTTTGGGCTTTGAACCTTGAATTTTTTTTTCTCCATGACTGCTGAGCTATGAAGGACTTTCCTTGCCAGCTAATTGGGAGGGGGGGAGAGGATCAAAATCTTTGTCACAGCTGTCTTTAGAATGGATCCTTCTAGCATAGCCTTTCTGCAAATGCTTCTGTAGGATCCTGCTTGCCAAAGTTTCTGAACACATTCCAACAGGGTTTGGGTTACCTGGGTGTCAAGGCACTGGGTGAAGTCTCAGGCAATTGTTATGCTTTCCTGGGAAAGGAGACAGATTGCTGGAGGAATGACACAAGAAGAGGAGAAATGTGTGATTAGCCCCTGAGTGTTATGCCATTGCCTTGGCTTGTCAACCTTCTTAGGGCACAAGCGGTGACAGGATCATTCACAGCCTGGAAGAAAAAAGTTGCATAGGCTGGCAAAGAACGCCCCATCAAGCACAACTTTATGGAGACTGAAATAACTCCCAGTGTGTCATGGGCAGCTTTGGTTAGGCAACACGGCATGTGAACCTGGACAAAAGCAGCGGCAAGCGCTATAGCAGCAGGACATATCTTGCATTGGCCCAGCCACCAAAAAAGGAGTCATTGTTTTTCTTCTCCCTAGGCACTCTTTGTCATTTTAGAGCGCAGTAAAAATTCACTGTGGTTTTCCACTTTGAAGAAAAAGTTGTTTGGCATGCTGATGCATTCCTTAAAAAACACTGTCAATTGGTGTGAGATCTTTGTTGTCCTTGTGACTGTGTGTGTTGCATCATTAAAGTCGTGACCGACTCTTCATGACCCCATCTCCTTGGAGATTTTTTTGGCAGGGATACTGGATTGGCTTGCCAGTTCCTACAGGTAAGCAAAAAGACAAGATCTTCTTTTCCTTTTTGCTAGCAGCAGTGTAGCAAAAAAGGGCTATTTGCACAAACAAACAAAAAATATTTTACATGACAACCTTATTTATTTATTTGTGGAAATTAATGTGCCTGTGCAAAATGCAGTTCTGAGAATGAAATAAGCAAAAGATTTATATCCCTATGCTTGTCCGTAATTGCTGGAGTATGCTTTGATTTGGAAGGCCTTTCCTCGTTTTGAAAATCAGCTGGCCCAGAAAGAATTCCAGGCTCTATTGGGCATATTTAACCTGGATAAAAGAATACCAAGGGGCAATGTGTTAGCACTTTTCAAATATTTGAAGGGCTGTCACACAGAAGAGGGGAAGGATCTGTTCTTGATCATCCCAGGATATAGGACTCACAGCAATGGGCTTAAGGTAAGAAAACCTAATTTTCAGCTGAATATCAGGGGGAAACTTTCTAACTGTTAGAGCAGTATGGCAATGGAACCAATGATCTCAAGAGGACGTGACTGCTCCAACACTGGAGGCATTCAGAACAAATTTGGGCACCTACCTGGCACATCTCCTTTGATTTATATTCCTACATGGAGTAGGGAGTTGAACTTGATTGCCTTCTAGGCTGCTTCCAACTTCATTATTCTAATTCTCTGTGATGTCTCAAGGGCTACTCATGGTGCATGGAACAGAGGTGCTGCTGAAGTGAAAGTCCTAAACATCATCTCCATATACCTCAAAGCTTTTTGATGACCTGCCGATCCATCTCCACTAGAGATGGGTCATTTCATTAGGCAATGAATAACTTTGTTACCTAACAAAACGGTAGGATGTGTTTTGTTTTGTTTCATCACAAAATGCCATTTCCCCCCTCTAGAATGAAATAATTCATCCTAGAGGAATCAATGCAGGGGAGCTCAACCGCTTCCCCGAAAGCCCCCTAACTTGGAAAAATTTGAGGGTCAGGGAGATGAGCTAATTATCTTCAAAGGATGTGCCCCTAGGAAAAAAAATCTTTCTAATTGAGTCAGAAGCCAATCAGGTGAGCGATAACATCACCACAGCTTGGCTTCCAATTCCAATTAGAAATATTTTTTCTCTAGGGGCACCCCGTTTGGAGCTTCATAAATCAGCCTCCTGAAACCCAAACCTCTCCAAATTTCAGGGAACTACCTAGAAATGCTTGAGGAAGCTCCCCTGCCATTTTGGTCCTTTGGGACTCAGGGGAGCATAGCGTTTCATTTCATTTCGTTTTGTTTCATAACAAAACTACTTTAAAAATTTGTTACAAATGAAATGAAACTACTACAGAAATTAAATTAAATGAAACAAAATGCTATTTCCCATTTTGTGTCCATCTCTAATCTCCACTTCTACCACCTTCCCAGTTTTATCTAACTCCCTTCCTGCATGTGCTCAACATCTGTCCCTGATCTCCTATCCCATTCCTTCTTAGGATAAAGATTTCAGAGGAATGGTAGCATTCTAAGCTTTCTGCCACTTTTTGATAACTTTTCCAGTTACCATGCTTCTTAAACACACACTAAGAGACAAGCCTTAGCAAAACACTCTTCCAAGTCTGCTGTTTGAGTCTAATTTTGTGATTTCAGTGTGTATGTGCATGTGTGTGTGTGTGCGCGCACGTGTGTGTATGTGTGTGCGCGTGTGCATGTGTGTGTGCATGTGTGTGTGTGCACACACATGCACATGCACACACATGCATGTAAGATATAGATAGATAGATAGATAGATAGATAGATAGATAGATAGATAGAGAGAGAGAGAGAGAGAGAGAGAGAGAGAGTTAATGCCTGTAATGTATGTGTGTGTGTTGTGTCGTTGCAGTTGTGACTGACTCTTTGTGACCCCATGCCCATGGAATTTTCTTGGCAGGAATACTAGAGTGATTTGCCAGTTCCCTGGTGGTTGCCCATTCAAGTACTAGCCAGGGCCGACCATGCTTAGCTTCCGATATCAGGCGAGATTGTGTGTTGCTTTCTTTTTGCATATGTAGGTTTGCAGAGTGGCTTTCGAAATGGCAAGCTGTTGTAATTGCCCCCAGTTGCACCAAGGAATCCCACTAACCCCTCCTCCCTTATAGGATCCATGCTCAGAGATGAGTGCAGCATAACTAGAGCAAGGGGGAAGTGACAATAACTGATTTAATATCAAAACAGTCTATATCTTCAAACATAGTTATCATATCACTGTATGTCCTGTTTACTCAGGGAGTCCCAAAAGAATCAGGCCTTGTTTTTCCAGTACTTGAAGGACTTCCCAGAGGTGAGCCAAGTACAGAGTCCCACAGCAAGGATGACTGATAGCTAAGGCCATAGGTTCTTTAAAGTTACTCGCAGCTGGATGGTGTAAGGTGTCTGCTCTTGGATCTCTGGCCTAGCAGCAATGGAGTGAGGAAAAGCCTTTCTCTCCTCTTCCTCTCTCCCCCAAAGGAAGGTTTCTGAGGAGGCTTAGCCTGGCATACTCACTCTCCCTCTGCCCTTGGTACCCACAGTTCTAGAAGATTCCCTGTCCAGAGATCCAATCTCTCTACCACTTCCAATTCTTTGACTGTCTCTATGGTTCCCTCCTTTCTTGTCTCTGCCTGACAGACTTTGTGCTCCAGATCATCTGTAGCATCCTTGCATCTCTCCTCCTCATCCAACCCTGTTTCTTCTCCTTTATCCTCATACCTCTCCTCTGGTCTAGGGATCTCCCTTCTTAAGGGAGATCTTGAGGTCTCTCTTCCCTCTTCTGATTTTACCATTGCTCCCTCCCTCACACACACACACACACACAGTCTACTAAAGAGCTGAGTGTGGAAACTCTCTCAGAGGTGTCAAGAGATGCCACAGCCTGGCAGCATTAACATGGATGTTCTCCTCAATATTTGCACACCCTTAATAGCACAGTGGTTGGAATCTTATTGCTTGTGACTTTCAGGCATTAAATAGTCACCCCCCCACACACAAAACAAAATCAACCTCTATCCAGCAGCTCCCAAAGTTATCCCTGGGATGAAAGGAATCCCTAGGTAGCCTTGGAACCTGTAATGGGGATCTAAAACCTTTAATTTCCCTAAAAGAGCCATGGCTGATAGATATCATCCATCAGCATTCTGAGGTGCAACATTGTGCAACAAGATTCTGACTGCATTGTTCTATAAACTTTGGACTCTTCCATTTCATGACATGGAGTAGATATGCTTGCATGCAGAATCCTGTGCTACTGACTATCCACACATCACAGAGCATGTGCTTATTTTGTTTTGCAATTTTCTGCATTAATAAAACTCCCAGCCAGTCTGTGTGCCAAACATTTTCAAAAACCAATAGCCAATATCCTTGTGATGGTACCAAACAGAGGACCCACCGACTCAGTATGATTTGCTTAAGAGCTGATTTGCCACTCAGAAGTTGAGTGAATGGGTCAGCTAGCGATGCAAACCGACAGTATCAATTTTAATATTTTGCAAAGTGGGATAAACTGCAATTAGATCCCGCCACAATGTATACTGCTTTGGTTTTATGTCTTACTCAGTTGTTTCTCTTAAAAATCTTTATTAGAAATGTTCTAAATCAGACTGAATTGTATGCCTTTTGAGGGCGAGTAATATTGATTTGACAGCATCATAAATTATTTCTGAATATGTAAACAGAGTGTGGTTTATGTGGATTTTAGGACAGTTTTTTTCTCCTGCCTTTACCTAAGCTATGCAATATGCCAAAGACACTGAGCATGACAAAAGATAATCTTAATTAAAACCAGGTGCATCTTTAGTAGGTTGGCACATTTTCAATGCTTAGGTTTCAGTTAGGGAGAAACGAGATCTAATGCTAACCTTGTGGCTGCTGTCAAACATTGCTACCATACAACTTGCTTCCTCGGCCACTCTAGGAATACCTATCAATGACTAGAGATGGGCACGACTTAGCGGTATTCCCGTTTCCGTTTCCGTTACTCGGTTCCGTTACTCTACGGAAACGGTAACGGGAATTACTCCCCCAGACTTCGAGCTCGAACCGACGAACGAACAATTTTGGTCTGATTTGTCGTGCTCGTTACTTGCATCGCGAGATCGCGCGATGCCACACGCGGCACAGAAAAAAAGTTTTTAAAAGTTAAAAAAACCCGGTTCCCGGACGAAAAGCAGGCGGGAAATGCCTGCCGTGCCTCAGGGCACCTACCAGAGGGGTTGTTTCTGGAGGTCCCCGGCCTCCCCCCTCATCCCCCGTCCTCGGCTGCTCTGGTGGGACTCGCCGCAGGCTCGCAGCCAGCAAAAAGCCCAGTCTCGCCGGCCGCCGGCCGCCGCAATTAAAGCACAAGCAAGCGGCACGGACGGCACAGGAAAAAACTTTTAAACTCTCCCCCCACCCATTCCCGGGCCAAAAAAGCAGGCGGAAAAATGCCTGCTTGACTAAGGGCGCAGGGCACCTACCGGAGGGGTGGTTTCTGGAGGGGGGGACCCGCCTCCCCCCCCGTCCTGAGCAGCCGGACTCGCGAGTCGCCATCGCCATGCCATGCGGTGCGGGCGGGGGATCCAAAATGGGGCAGCGAACGCAATATTGTTTTTGAAATCATGGTCGAAAAACACACAAGCACAACAGAAACACGCGAAAATTTATAAACTGCCAGATTTTTCACAGTAGCAGTGGGTTTTTTCTTGCAACAAAATGTCTCTCCTCTCCTCCTCTGTCCTCCATTGATTTTATTTTATTTTATTTTATTTACACCTGCGCAGTGCGCAATGATGGGCTGGCCAAGTGGCCAGCCATGTGGGAGTGGACAACCATGCAAATTTCTGGAGCCATCCCACCAGTCGCATGGCCACTTGGCCATGGAGACTTCTGGGATGTGCCAAAAAGCCCCCTAAAACCTGCCCTAGCCCTAACCCTAACCCTTGACTCCGTACCCATACGTCACAGACTGTCTTCTTAGTGGGTCAGAGAGGCACCCAGAGGTGCAACCCACTAGCCCACCGTAACCTTACCCGTCACTAGCCTAACCCTAGCTCTTGCACTAAGGCACCTTAAAGCCAGATCTACTTGCTTGCATTGCACTACACGCAGCAAGTACAATTCCCTTCTGTGTGAGACATGGTGGTGCGGGAGCCTTGTGCAGGGAAGGTATGACCCTATCACTCTCACACTGGTCTCACGTCTGCACATTATGTTATGCAATATCCATATGGCTATTGCATAGCATTTTGCAGCAGCAGCAGGTGAGGAAGGGAGACCCCCATGTAGAGGGGTGTCTCTTGGAGCCTGCTTCCCCTTCCTAGTGGCAGGAGGCACCCACGGGTGCCTCCAGGAGCCCACTTTCCCTTTATAGCGGGCCAGAGGAGGCACCCACCCCACAGAGGTGCCTCCAGGAGCCCGCTACCCCCTCCCAAAAAAACCAGTACTAACGAAAACAAAAAAACGAAAAAACGAACCGACTAATTTTTGCGAATTCACGAAAACCGGAAACGACCCGAAATGGGACTGGCCCGACTAACGACAACTCGAAAAATTTTTTTTTAAAGTCGTGCCCATCTCTATCAATGACTTTCTCTGCATTCACGCCAGCAATAGCCAACAATTTAGAAGTGGTAGTTCTCTGGGACATGGGAATAGTGAACCAGAGGCAGGCTTTTCAGTAATTAGGAACTGAGTTACAAACAATTCAATTTCTGGATCCTCTTTTTGTGCAATCTCTATGCCTATCTCTCCCTGATCCTACTTGCCATATATTATGGAACATTTTGGCTTTCCAGTAGGAATTTGGGACTGTTAATATTTCTCCTGTCTCCTGAGAAATTTACAACTGAACCCTGAAGCAACATAAGCCTAATCACAGCCTGCAAATCTATCAGACACATAAGAGCCAATGAATGCTTCATATGAAACTGTTATTTCATTCAACATTTCATTTGGTTGCAAAATGTAACCTAACATTTAAATATCATGCTGTAGTTAGTCTTTAAGGTGCCACATGATTTTGTCTTTTGTTTTGTTTCTTTGGATTTAACTGGGTATGCTAGAGCAGACTAACATGGCTACTTCTTCCAAAACTACCATACCACTTATTCTAAATGGGAAACATACTGGTCAGAATCCTATTAGTATTCATATAATTATTCTCTACCTTACTATGGCTAACTGATGACGTGCTGGGACCTGTCTTAGAATCAGGGCTAATTGGAACGATGCCTGCAACTAGAGATGGGCACGACTAGGGAAAATGACGTTTTCGAGTTGTCGTGTGTCGGAGGCAGTCCGTTTCGGCTCGTTTCCGTTTTTCGCGAAATTTTGCAAAAATTAGTTGGTTCGTTTTTTCATTTTTTTGTTGTCGTTAGTACTGGTTTGGGGGGGTAGCGGGCTCCTGGAGGGAGCTGCAGGAGTCAGCCAGAGCCACAAGTGACGGACTGGCAGACTCTTTGCACCCGCTGTGTCTCACGTACTTGCATGTAGTGCAATGCAAGTAGATCTGGCTTAGGGTTAAGATGGGTTAGCGCAAGGGCTAGGGTTAGGCTAGTTACGGGTGAGGTTAGGGTGAGGATTGGGGTGCACCTCTGGGTGCCTCTCTGACCCACTTAGAAGGACAGTGTACTGGCGTATGGGTTAGGCTTAGGCTTAGGGTTCGGGTTTGGGCTACGATTAGTGGGCTGTTTATGCCCGATTGGCACATCCCAGAAGTCTCTGTGGTCAACCTGGCCAAGTGGCCATGCAATTGGTGGAAAATTTGCATGGTCCACTCCCAGGGGCGAGCCCATCATTGCGAATGTGCAGGTGTAAAAAAATAAAATAAAATAAAATAAAATAAAATAAAATCAACGGAGACTTTTTTTTGCAAGAAAAACCCACTGCTGCTACTGTAAAAATTCAAGCATTTAAAATAGCTAATTTTCGTATGTTTCTGTGGTGCTTTGGTGGGGTTTTGGGCAACGATTTCAAAAAAAGTATTTCGGTCCCCATTTTGGATCCCCCGCACTGCATGGCAAATGGATGCGCCCTCCCAGCCTGGTACCAGCAGCGCAGCAGTAGCAATAGCCAAGGAGAGGGGGGCGGGGAACCCCCCCCCCCAAAATAAAACACCCTTCTGGCCTGGTAGGTGCCCTCAGACAGTTTTCGCCTACTTTTAGGGCCGGGAATCGGTTTTTTTTTAACTTTTAAAAACTTTTTTTCTGTGCCGCTTGGCATTGCGCGATCGCCGCGATGCAAGTAACGAGCACGACAAATCAGACCAAATTGTTCGTTCGTCGGTTCGAGCTTGAATTCTGGCGGAGTGATTCCCATTACCGTTTCCGTAGAGTAACGGATACGAGTAACGGAAACGGAAACGGGAATACCGCTAAGTCGTGCCCATCTCTACCTGCAACCATATAAATATCGTTCTAGAAGTTTGCTTTCAATATGGGGGGAACTAAGCTTCTTTGATAAGAAATGGAGATAAGAGATGGAGAAATATCTGTGGAGATTCTCAGTCATCTAGGTGAGGTTATCTGGAATCTGGAAACTGGACTTCTTTCTTTTTTGTGGGGTCACACCTTTTTGCTACTCATCCAGGTACCTTCTTCAGTCTGAGAAAAGCTGGTGGGAGGCTTCCATTTTATAGTTCGCCTTTGTTTCACCCCACTCTGGTCTGAATGGGCTTCTTAGGGGGACAATGGCCTGGGGTGTATGGAAGTCACCCATTAAGTGTGATTTGTGAGCAGTAGCCTTACTGATGCAACGCTGGGAGCTGGAAAACGAACCATGCAACTCCTTAGATAATATCCCCCTGCTTTTGTTCTTGGTCACCTGCCACTCAGAGACATGTAGCCTGGGACAGGAGACCAATGCATGTGTCATCATTGTGACTAACACCCATTGATATAGCCTTACTCTCTGAAAATTAATGAGTCGCCTTTTGAAACCTGCGATATGCTGTTTTGTGTAAAGCTGAATTCCATCGTACATCATTTCAGTGCCTTTGGGTGGCTATGGCTTCTGGCACGGCACGTGGGAGGCAAAACTCTCCTGCCAGTTTCTCTACACAACTCATTGTACACACCTCAATCAATCTCCCCCCATCGTCTCCCCAGATGACACTTCCTGGAAGTCATGTTCGTCCAAGATGACCAGAAAACACTGGGAATGAATTTGGACTAAACAAATAGCTATGATCGTACAGCTTGTCATTTTCATCATCTCTAATGATTTTGTACCTTGAGGGATTAAGCCCGGCACTGATGAAATACCAGTGTAATAAATATTGCCTTTAAATATTACTAGGTCAAAGTTCTGTTTTTAGAAGTTGGAATAATTTGCTTCATTAAAAAGAATGCATTTTGAGCTAAGTTATCATATTTTTAATATATATTTTCTAAGGGATTTTTTTTACAAGCCATTAAAATGGAAAGGCTTGGTATTGAGATAAATGGCCAGACAGCACCCTCTTCTGACAAGCTGAATTTCTGGAGTAATCTTTGCAATTTGGGTAGTTTTAGTTACAGAGAGAGAAACGGGGGGGGGGGGGTTACATATTTATGAATCTCAATTTATGTCAGGATGAACAATGGCTGATTGCTAAATAGAAACATAGTTTGTTCCAAGAAGAGTGGAAGGTCTGAAATGTTAGTAATGCACACCAAAGAATTAATTGACACTCTGCTGAAAAAGCTTCAGATATTTTTCTTCCATTTTTAAAAACCAACAGGTAGCTTAATATATCTGCCTATATAAAGGCAATAACTTCAGAAATCCTGCAAATGAATCCAAACATCCCAAAGCAATGTACTTTGAGAGGAGGCAATATAAAATTTTTACATCTTTCATCTTTGCTATAAATGATCCAACAAAATTTCAGAAAATGTTCCTTCAGATCAAAGGTGGAGAACATGGGACCTAGCCCCTATGGGTAATGGATTAGGATCGGAAACCAAAAGACGGTGAGGACACCTTATTTTGTGGCTTGTGTTTTTCTAACTACCTCCCCTTCCCCTCCTTCCTCTTATCCTTTGTTGGTGGCTACCAGTGAACAATCACTCTTGGCAGCATTCTGAGCTGATAGCCTGCAAATGGCTTTTGAAATTCAGCCAAGGGTTGCATGCCAAGCTGAACACTCTTGTCCTGACTACTTGTCCTAGAGTTGTGAGCAAAACAAAAGAAGGGCAAATAACGGAGAGCATGATTTCCGATACTCATGTCCCATGTTCAGCCCGTGCTATTTAAAAGCATCTCTGTTCAGTAGATGGATGCAGGAACAACTGAAGACTTTTGCTTCCATGGTAAACTACAGTAGCTAACAGGTTTGGGCAAATTAAAGGGAGCTAGATTGCGGCATTATCCACTCAATCTGTGACTAAGCACACAGGTTCCTTGTCATTTTGCAAACAGGGAAGTTCAGAGAAAAAGAGAGTGTGGGGTGCTGAAAACTTTGTCTCGAAATATTCAGACCTCAGTATTTTGTATGCCTTTATTCTCACAAACTATCTGTCAGATCGGCTTTGGACTCTGGATTCCTCCATTGAGCAGGGGTTGGATTCAGTGGCCTTATTGACCCCACTCAAATAGTCTGTGATCCTATGATTTGGTCTTCCTATTAGGGAGTGGTACCTTCCTCGCCCAACTGCTTGGCCCATCTGAAGCTTTTCTAGCACTGTGACTCAATGTAAAATACCTCCTTAATCTCCTAATTTTGTAAGAGGGTCAACGGCATCAGTGGGAGAGTCTTCTTTGTCTCCAGTAGGTCAATTGGAGAAGCATTGTTTTTTGATCTTAGCGGTTCTAGTTCACTAACTTTGAGGTCATGGACTTACTTTGCTTCTTTTTAATTATTTTTTTAACTAGTGCTTCATGCAGAGATCAAATTACACAGCCCCTTCTCCCTTTATTCCAACAAAATACATAAAAGTTCGGTTAGATTGCATTAGATGTAGTGTGCTCCTTAGAGGACACAATTCCTTAAGTGCTGAAAAATCTTTGATTATCATTTCAATGACTTCTCGCATTTCCTTTAGTTTTCAAAGTAGCTAGCTTTGCTTTGCGATGAGATCTCCAGGTGTAAACAACAAGCTTCATTTCCGAAATATGATAGTGCAATCATGATGGTCTGCCTGAATTATCTCTTTTTATCTCTCATGGTTTTCAGCTTCCAATAATGAACCATTAGTTAACATGGTACAATTCAGCCCTGAGAAAGAATCACTGGTCCCAGGTCAGTTTTACAGCTGAATTTTTTTAAACTCAAATCTTATACTCTGACAACTATCACTGATGCTCCTCACTGCTGTCCTCTTTATTTCCTTCCAGACTCCGTTTGTATAGAAGTGTTTGAGATAGAAATTAGTAGCTACTACACACTGTTTTAGGTGTTGGGATGGACTTATTTGCCATGAGATTTGAAGCCATTTTTAAGTCACTGGTTTCCAGAATAACAACTGTGAAGGAGGAAAACAAAGAGATGGGGAGCTTGGCACAACACAATCAGTTTTGGGAGTGTACTAGACCTTATACAGAGGGTTCATTTAGGGTTGCCATTAGAGATGGGCACGACTTGAAAAAAAAAATTTCGAGTTGTCGTTAGTTGGGCCGGTTCCGTTTCGGCTCGTTTCCGTTTTTTGCGAAAATTTGCAAAAATTAGTCGGTTTGTTTTTTTGTTTTTTCGTTGTCGTTAGTACTGGTTTGGGGAGGGGGTAGCGGGCTCCTGGAGGGAGCTGCAGGAGTCAGCCAGAGCCACAAGTGACGGACTGGCAGACTCTTTGCACCCGCTGTGTCTCACGTACTTGCATGTAGTGCAATGCAAGTAGATCTGGCTTAGGGTTAAGACGGCTTAGCGCAACGGCTAGGGTTAGGCTAGTTACGGGTGAGGTTACGGTGAGTATTGGGGTGCATCTGGGTGCCTCTCTGACCCACTTAGAAGGACAGTGTACTGGCGTATGGATTAGGCTTAGGGTTCGGGTTTAGGCTACGATTAGTGGGCTGTTTATGCCCGATTGGCACATCCCAGAAGTCTCTGTGGTCAACCTGGCCAAGTGGCCATGCGATTGGTGGAAAATTTGCATGGTCTGCTCCCATGGGAGAGCCCATCATTGCAAATGTGCAGGTGTAAAAAAATAAAATAAAATAAAATAAAATAAAATCAACGGAGACTTTTTTTTTGCAAGAAAAACCCACTGCTGCTACTGTAAAAATTCAAGCATTTAAAATAGCTAATTTTCGCATGTTTCTGTGGTGCTTTGGTGGGGTTTTGGGCAACAATTTCAAAAAAAAAATTGCGGTCGCCATTTTGGATCCCCCCCCACCGCATGGCAAATGGATGCGCCCTCCCAGCCTGGTACAGTCAGCAAAACCTGGCCATGCGATTGGTGGAATGGCTCCAAAACTTTGCATGGTCCACTCCCATGGGCGAGCCCATCATTGCGAATGCGCAGGTGTAAAAAAATAAAATAAAATAAAATAAAATAAAATCAACGGAGACTTTTTTTGCAAGAAAACCCCACTGCTGCTACTGTAAAAATTCAAGCATTTAAAATAGCTAATTTTCGCATGTTTCTGTGGTGCTTTGGTGGGGTTTTGGGCAACGATTTCAAAAAAAATATTGCGGTCGCCATTTTGGATCCCCTGCACTGCATGGCAAATGGATGCGCCCTCCCAGCCTGGTACCAGCAGCGCAGCAGTAGCAATAGCCAAGGAGAGGGGGGCGGGGAACCCCCCCCTCAAATAAAACACCCTTCTGGCCTGGTAGGTGCCCTCAGACAGTTTTCGCCTACTTTTAGGGCCGGGAATCGGGTTTTTTTTTAACTTTTAAAAACTTTTTTTCTGTGCCGCTTGGCATTGCGCGATGCAAGTAACGAGCACGACAAATCAGACCAAATTGTTCGTTCGTCGGTTCGAGCTCGAAGTCTGGGGCAGTGATTCCCGTTACCGTTTCCGTAGAGTAACGGAAACGGAAACGGGAATACCGCTAAGTCGTGCCCATCTCTAGTTGCCATCTATATCATTCCTAATAACAAAATTGTTGTTTGAGTAGGGGGATACTTATAAATTCTGAGTCCTAGTCCTCATCTCAGTGGTTGGACTGCTCAAAAAAAGAAGACATTTGAAACTCCCTAGTTTTCCATCTCCTTCTTTTCTGGTCCATTTTCTTTGTATTAATGTATCAGCACCAATCGTTCCAGAGGTTGATATAACAACACAAAGAGTAAGTGCCATAGAACAAGAATGTGGTACTTAGATTAGCTAGGCTGATCTTCAGATAACAGATATGGAGCCCATTGCCAGTCTACTAACATGGCAGAACTTGTGCTCTCATGAAGCCGTAGAAAGTCAATTGACATTTCAACGCCACAAATAGTCATGTTGCTACATGCTGTCAAGTCACTTCTGACCCATAGTGACTCTAAAAAAGAATGACCTTCCAAAGGTCCTGGCATTTACAGCCTTATTCTTGTCTTGTATCTCAAGGCCATGGTTTGTTTCTTTGAGTCAACCTACAGAATCTCATAGAATATCAATTCATTTTCCTCTACTCTTCATTTTTCTCCAGCATTATCATCTTTTTCAATGACTTTAATGTGGTGAGTGGGCTTGAATGTGTTAGGGAAGCTGAGAGCAGTGCAATCAAATGTTATGAGTCTAGGCTTCTAGTAGGGTCACCCAAGACACTGCACTAAGTTGCACCCATTCTTTTCCGCTACTAGTCACATCATCAGAAGAGAATTGATAGTTCCATTGGTGATCAGAGAGAGAGAAACTCATTGAAGAACTGGTGGAAGGTGACACTGACAGAGGCTCTTTCATACAAATGAGAATGTCAGTCAAGCTTTCTGATGTTAGAACTTGGCAAGCAAATGCAATAGTAAAACACTTCTAAATATGTTACCCCTTGAAAACCTTGTGATAAGAACAGATAAGGACTTTCATATATGCTAGAAAGTGCTATTCTGGTAAGGTACTTACAGGAAAGCATGCACATGTAAAAGCAGTTTAAAAACCTTATTCTGTGACTGTATTGTTGTAAAAACCTGTCAAGATTAAAACCCTAATGAACCATTTCCATCCAGGTTAATGCAACATTCTACAAGTGCTTCGATGCAATTTTCTAAGGTTGTTTACCTGTTGTCTGTCTCCGGGGCTTTTAATTTGCCTCAGCAAAGTGTTGTGATTATAAATGCCATTTAGAAATATTATAGGCCTTCTTTTTATTATTGAGCCTTGCAGCAATAATGAATGTTCTTTGACATGTTTTCATAATCGTACAATCTTGTTAGGTAAAATGGATGATGGAGAAAGAGCCAAAGCCACTTATGAAATGAAAGGTTGAAAAGGAGGGGCACGAAAAGGGAATGACATGCCCCTGAATTATCATTTCTTTATGACTCTCTGAGTATATTTTGATCATAATATGCATTAGCAGCAATACGCAGCCCATTTATTATAGTGTCCCACCTTTCTTTTTCTATGAACGTGGTCGAGGGCAGTGATGGCAAACCTTTTAGAGACCAAGTGCCCAAACTGCAATTCAAAACCCACTAATACTTCATGAAATGCCAACACAGCAATACAACCTGAATACAGGTGGCTGTGAAGGGGTGATGTCGGGTGCCCATAGAAAGGGCTCCAAGTGTCACCTTTGACACCCATGCCATAGGTTCACCAACACTGGTCTAGGGCAGTGATGGCGAACCTATGGCACGGGTGACAAAGGTGGCACTCGGGGCCCTTTCTGTGGGCACCCGACATTGCCCCTTCATAGCCACCTGTATACAGGTTAAATTACTGTATTTGCACTTTGCAAAAAAATTTAGTGGGTTTTGAATTGCAGTTTGGGCACTCGGTCTCTAAAAGGTTCACCATCACTGGTCTAGGCGAATACTG
This sequence comes from Phrynocephalus guinanensis, assembly GCA_037367245.1. Classification (NCBI taxonomy): domain Eukaryota; kingdom Metazoa; phylum Chordata; class Lepidosauria; order Squamata; family Agamidae; genus Phrynocephalus; species Phrynocephalus guinanensis. The sequence goes on from CM074748.1 coordinate 14,130,489, forward strand.
GTGAATAGAGATGGGCACGACTTAGCGGTATTCCCGTTTCCGTTTCCGTTACTCGTATCCGTTACTCTACGGAAACGGTAACGGGAATTACTCCGCCAGAATTCGAGCTCGAACCGACGAACGAACAATTTGGTCTGATTTGTCGTGCTCGTTACTTGCATCGCGCAATGCCAAGCGGCACAGAAAAAAAGTTTTTAAAAGTTTTTTTAGAAAACCGATTCCCGGCACTAAAAGTAGGCGAAAACTGTCTGAGGGCACCTACCAGGCCAGAAGGGTGTTTTATTTGGGGGGGGGTTCCCCGCCCCCCCTCTCCTTGGCTATTGCTACTGCTGCGCTGCTGGTACCAGGCTGGGAGGGCGCATCCATTTGCCATGCAGTGTGGGGGATCCAAAATGGCGACCGCAATATTTTTTTTGAAATCGTTGCCCAAAACCCCACCAAAGCACCACAGAAACATGCGAAAATTAGCTATTTTAAATGCTTGAATTTTTACAGTTGCAGCAGTGGGTTTTTCTTGCAGAAAAAAAGTCTCCGTTGATTTTATTTATTTTATTTTATTTTATTTTATTTTATTTTTTTACACCTGCACATTCGCAATGATGGGCTCACCCATGGGAGTGGACCATGCAAATTTTCCACCAATCGCATGGCCACTTGGCCAGGTTGACCACAGAGACTTCTGGGATGTGCCAATCGGGCATAAACAGCCCACTAATCGTAGCCCAAACCCGAACCCGAACCCTAAGCCTAACCCATACGCCAGTACACTGTCCTTCTAAGTGGGTCAGAGAGGCACCCAGAGGTGCACCCCAATCCTCACCCTAACCTCACCCGTAACTAGCCTAACCCTAGCCCTTGCGCTAACCCGTCTTAACCCTAAGCCAGATCTACTTGCATTGCACTACACGCAAGTACGTGAGACACAGCGGGTGCAAAGAGTCTGCCAGTCCGTCACTTGTGGCTCTGGCTGACTCCTGCAGCTCCCTCCAGGAGCCCGCTACCCCCCCAAACCAGTACTAACGACAACAAAAAAACGAAAAAACGAACCGACTAATTTTTGCGAAATTTTGCGAAAAACGGAAACGAGCCGAAACGGACTGCCTCCGACACACGACAACTTGAAAACGTCATTTTCCCTAGTCGTGCCCATCTCTACTGGTGAACACTTTTTCTCAGGCCAACATGATTATTCAATCCTTCCCCCCTCCCTTGTGCATCGCCCCATGAACTGATACAAACTAAAGCAAGCCCCATTGACTAGAATAGGACTCACTCCCAGAATGGCTCCTCTAAACAGCCTTTCAGTGCTTGGAGGGGCTTCTTTTGCCTCCTTGTACCAGACACAACATGCAAGTTGTGGACCACATCAGGCTAAGCTCCAGTGAAGGTTTCCTTACCTCTTTTGCCTCATGTCGTTCTCCCGCCCAACCAACCTATTAAGAGAATAAGATTAGCTAGTCGTGCCAGGGCTGGATGGGAATTTTTGACTGCTACTCAGATTGGCCAAGAGTGGCCGTGAGTTTTCGCCCATCCCATTCTCCTCAGGTGAGGTGTGGTCATGTACTATTCTACTGGTCACAATTGGCGGTTAGTGGAAGTGGCAACCCAAGTTAGTCAGTATTAGAAGGTTGAGTATTTGTAATTTACACAGCAGCCCTCTATATTAATAGTCTTGGATATTAAGATTATTATTAGAGCATTAAAATTGGCTCCTAGAGGTTAGAGGAGGACTGGCCAGACCGTTTCTTTGGAATGGGTGCTGTGCTAGTGGACAGCATCTGCCTAAATTTAATTAGACCCTGTAATTCATGCCACTTGCACTATTCTGAAGGCCCCCTTGGATTTTCATCCTTTACAGTTTACTTAATACAGCTAATCAATGCCTGTAAATTGTGGCCCAATTTGAACTCCACAATTGTTGTCTCATCTCTTTATTTTAGGGCTGGGGTGGCAAAGTTTAAAGTAATCAAATCATTCTAGCTGATGTCGCAGTGTTTCAGAGAGATGACCCTGGCTGACTCTCATGCCTGAGCAAACAGACTTGCAAACCAAGTCTGGGTTTATGTCTGGATAATCAATCACAAAAGAGGCCGAGCTAATTCACAGAGTACCTGCATATGGGTGTGCTAAAAGCTTCTCACATGATAACTAGATGCTTTCAGCACTTGACAAATTCCTTCTCCTAAAAATCTGTAACGTATATGTGGAAACCTCAGGAGCTTTAATCGTATTGTTGCTGTTACATTCCATGTTGCCTCTGAACTATGACAATCTTAGGAGGATCTTCAAAATGTCTTGTCCTCAACAGCTAATCAGCACTTGAAGCTGTAGCTTCCTTAATAAGAACATAAGAACATAAGAGCAGCCTTGATGGAACAGGCCACAGCCCATCGAGTCCAGCATTCGGTCTTACACAGTGGCTCATCACTTGCTTTGGGGTATTCACAAGGAGATGTCTTCACCTGCTTGAGAGTCCCCACAAATGGCATTGAGAGATATCCTGTCTATCTCTCCAACACAAAGGTTGTCCTTAGTCAGCCATAATGATAGCCATTGATAACCTTGTTCTCCATGAACGTATCTAATCCTTTCTTAGAGCTGTCAAAGCTGACAGCTGTCACCACTTCTTATGGCAGGGTATTCCACAAACCAGTGATCCTTAGGGTGAAAAAGTACTTTCTCTTATTTGTTTGAAATCTAGCACCCAAAAGTTTCAGGGAATGTCCCCTAGTCCTAGTGTTGTGTGGTAGGGGAAACAGTTTTTCCTTATCTACTTTGTTCACACTATGTATGCTTTTGTAAACTTCAATCAGGTCACCTCTTAGGCGTCCTCATTCAAGAGTGAAGAGGCCCAGCTGTTGCAGCCTCAGATGGTAAGGAAGGTGTTCCAATCCCCTAATCATTCTGGTTGCCCTCCTCTGAACTTTTTCCATTTCCAAAATATCCTTCTGGAGGTATGGTGACCAGAACTGTACACAGTACTATTATTGGGGCCTCACCACAGATTGATAAAGAGGCAAAATGACACTGACTTATTTTCTATACCCTTTAATGATTTCTAGCATTGAGTTTGCTTTTTTTCACTGCTGCAGCACACTGGGTTGGCACCTTCATTGAGCTGTCCACCAGGACGCCAAGGTCCCTTTTCTGGTTTGTTGCAGAGAGTTCAGACCCCATACGTTTATAAATGTAATTGGGGTTGTGTTTTTTTTGCCCCAATGTGCATCACTCTGCACTTGCTAATGTTGAAGCTCATTTGCCACTGGTTTGCCCACTCTCCCAGTGTCAAGAGATCCCTCTGGAGCTCTCACAATCTCTCCCAGTTTTTACTACCCTATATAATTTAGTGTTGTCGACAAATTTGGCTACCCTTCTATTTACTCCTACTTGTAGATTATTTATGAAGAGGTTGAAAACCAGGGATCCCAGTACTGAACCTTGGGGGACCACGCTCTTTGCCTCCCTCCAATTTGAGTAGTGTCAATTTAATGTTACCCTCTCCTTCCTGTCCCTTAGCCAGTAGCTGATCTAGCACAAGACCTGTCCCTTGATTCCATGACTGGCAAGTTTATTCAAGAGCCTTTGGTGTGAGACCTTGTCAAAAGCCTTCTGAAAGTCCAGATAAACAATGTCAACTGGATCTCCCTTATTCACATGCTTCTGGACACTCTCAAAGAATTCCAACAGATTAGTGAGGCATGATTTGCCCTCGCAGAAGCCATGTTGGCTCTCCTTCATCAGTGCCTTCTCTTCTATATGCCTATTCATTTTATCTTTTAGGATGGTTTTCATCACTTTACATGGGATACATGCTTAATTTTGTGAAATGGCCATTAGAAATCCATTTTACTGGCCAGTGGTGTAACTGTGGTTTGATTCCCTCTAGAGATGGGCATGAATTAAAAATAAGTTGCAAAAATCATTCAAAAATGGCTAAATTGTCTGTTCATATTAGCATGAATTGATTCCCCCCAGCAAATACAAAATAGCAAAATTTGTGATTTTTGATTAATATGATTTATTGGGCTATAAAATGCCCTCCAATGCACCAAGAGAACAAAAATCACAGAAAAGCTTCCCCTAACTCTCTTCTACAATCCCTCCAACTTTGGTGAAGACTGGTGTCCACAAGCCAGTTGCTAAGGGACATTTTCCTAGGGAGACCCACTTTTTGGGTGTATAACTTGGATGCTTTAAACCCAGTTTTCACCAAACATTGAGAGATGGTAGATGAGAGGTAGAGGAAGCCGCTCTTCAATTTCTCAGTGCTTGGCAATGCATTTTAAAGGGGGGAAAAATCAACAATTTGTTATTTGTGATTCATCAACTTTGCTGAATCAAAACACATCACCATTTTTCTGATTTGTGACTAACTCTAATTTCCACTTCCATGGTAGGGTTCTATTTTGTTTTGTTCCAGTGGAATTTCAATATATTCCTTAGCAGTATGCATGTGTGTGTGAATGTATTAAAACTTTTTCAAAATAAATTCATCAGGGGAATTCATCACCATTATCACTGTACAGCTGCCCTTCCATTGTCCCCTGCTCCCGGGCTGTATTTTTCAAACATATTTCTATGGTGTTATAGCCATTGGTAGGTGTTGCATCTCTCCATCTACTGTGTGGCAAGCAACACAGCCGTGGGTGGGGGTGCTGGGCCCACTGAGTACAATACATTGCTTCCAGAGGTGCTGGCCCAACAGAGGAACTCCTGCCCATTCGGAAACACTGCCAACATATTGATGAACCATTTTAATAATAATAATAATAATAATAATAATAATAATAATAATAATAATAATAATAATAATAATAATAATAATAATAATAATAATAATAATAATAATAATAATAATAATAAGACAAGAAAGGAAATAAATTGGTAATGTGGAAGAGCCAGCCATAACAATTCAAATAGAAGGAAAAAAATGTAATGTTAAAACACATTGGGATATTCATCCAAGTATATATACCACATGACTGTGACATGGAAAGGTATGGAAAGTATCTCTAGAAGGGGGTAATGTTTAGTTATCTATGTAATAAAAGTGCAACATTCTTTAATATAGGCAAAAAGGAGATGAGCCGTGTGGCTGTCACAAAACACAATTACAAAAATAGGTTACAGGCGATAACCTATTTTTGCAATTGTGTTTTGTGATGGCCACATGGCTCAACTCCTTTTTGCCTTGATTGAAATTGTGATGATACCAAGGAAGAGCTGGCATTCCCCAGAGACCTGGAATGAGGCACAAGAACTCTCAGCACCAAAGGGCAAGACTGCTTCCACTAGGTAATGTATAACTTTAATTCAATCCGGTTCCAATTGGCAAACCTAGCGGACTTACAAAAAACTTTTTTACCCCAAACCCAGCATGAAGCACATGGGTCCTTTGTATCAACCCTTTTCTCCCCCCCCCGCCCAGGCCAAACGGGATTTGTATGTCTCATAGTGCCAAATGGGGCTCGGTAAGGGAGCGGGGTAGTAAATGACCGTTGTTTCTTTGTTTGAAGAACGGGGGTGTGACTTAAGAAACAGCTTTTTACAACTACCCTTCTTGCCTCCAACAAGACTCCTGGCTACAACATCACCTAGCCATGGATTTTAAGAACATCATCTAACTAAGGACTTTGAAAGTAACCTCCTGGTGAAGAACATCTTTCACCATGTCTGAACTTCTGGGACCTGCTTTGAAGAAGGATGATTGACTGCACTCGAAAGCTTGCAATGTTCCTTTTTTATTTTTAATAGTGGCCTATGAAGATATCGCCTGTAACCTATTTTTGCAATTCTTTAATATGTGTGTTATATTAAGTTTATTTCCACTGAATTAAGTTTGCATTTCTTCTGAGCTTTAAGGCCAGAATTCTATGAGATGATTATTTAAGACTGATCGCACAAAAAGTTGATTGGCTGTCATGCTCCCCTTGATCCCCTGGTCACAGAGAATCATATATCCATACCCTAAACCTGTGGTTTCTCCTCAGCAGGATTTAGGCCTAGAAGTCTTTCTGGTTTTACCCCACTGTATCCTTCCAAAAACACAACCTTTCTGGATCACAACAAAGACACCTCGCATGCAGCACCCTGCTTTCTCCACAGTAGACCACCACTTACTGGGACCGAAGACAATTGCCTCCGTCTTCAATGAATCTGGAAGTTGCCTATCTCCACCATGTCTCCTATATATTGATAGAGTCAGTCTCCTTGAAAGTGTCTCTTTCTTTTGACGTCCTGACCCGGGTGTGACTGTGTTTTGAGAAGAGAGAGTGGTAGATGCTGAAACGATGGAGCAAAGCACACACATGCCTACTCAGACAACAAAGTCACTGCCACCCTGACCATCATCATGGCAGTTCCCTGTATGAATTATGGATTTAATCTCTCCCTTCCCTTTCCTCCTTGATGTTCCCTTTGACTTCCTTCATTCCTTTCCCAGCCGTTAAGGTCAGTTCTTGAAAGAGTTTAGCTTTAACTTTGTCATTTTATTTTAGCCTTGCCAACTCGTGCAAAATTTCCCTTTTCCTCTTTCAAGTCGTCTCCATTTGTTTTCATGTTCTTCAGACTGTGAGCCCGAGGGCAGGACCTTGTTCATTTTATTGCCGTATCATGTCTAGTATATTTGAGGATCTTTCATCCATAATGCATGAGGAGCTGGCTGAGGGAAATGCAGAGCCATGCAAAGCACCTGCATAGAATATGCCTCGTACTAAGTAAGGGCATGATTGATCTGGGCCTGGCTGAGTTTAGGAAAGAAGAAACAGGATGGAAGGGGGAAATCAAAGGCAAACCAGTAGGAAGGAATGGCCAACATGTCAGGAGTTAGACCCAAAGCACAGACCCATAATTAGGGCATAGCAATGACAGCTCTGAGGGTGTACACAGAAATTTAGAGGGTGTAATCCTCTGCTGATGGAAGGACTTGGAGGCACCACCCCACAAGTGCCTCTAACGTTTTCTCAAAGGAAACACTAAAGAGATGTGTTCAGCATGGAACAAATATGGCCAATGGGCACTCAGACCCGGGTGTTACTCCCTATTCGTGCATCCTCTCCCCCCGTGTGACAGTCTCACATGACAGGAGTCTAACCAATTTGGCAAAAAAGCCCCAGGAGCCTAGACTGTTGGTGGTGACTCTCCCAAGGAGCAAGATTAAGGAGAAAAGACATGCCAAAGCTTGATTAGACTTTCCCTCCTAAGCAAGTACCTGCTTTAACTGGATGCCCTTTCTACTCTGAAAGGTCTAATCACTACCATGAGCAGTTGAGATGGGTAGGAAACACAAAAATAGCATTTTGTTTCATTTTTCATTTCGTTCCATTCTGTTTTGTTTCATTTCAATTGAAATGATTTTTTTTAAAAAATCATTTTGTTTTTGATTTTGTTTCACTTTTCATTTGTATACTCGTGTGTGTGTGTGTGTGTGTGTGTGTGTGTGTGTGTGTGTGTGAGAGAGAGAGAGAGAGAGAGAGAGAGAGAGAGAGAGAGAGAGAGAAATAGAGAGGGGGATGCTTGTGATGGGTAGAGGGGAAAGGAGCAATTTTTAAACTTTTTTTCTTTTTCTGACAGCTGCTACAGCTGATCGGTGGGGCTCAGCAAAAAAAAAACTTTTTTTTTGCTGAGCCCCAGTCTTGGGGTGTGGTGGCTCAGTGGACCAAGGCTTCTGAAAACTGTTGGCTGCAAAGTCGGCAGCTCGGCGGTTCGAATACCGGGTGCCACCCAGCAGAGTGAGCTCCCGCTGATAACCCCAGCTCCTGACAACCTAGCAGTTTGAAAGCATGTAAATGCAAGTAGATAAATAGGTACTGCCATAAAAAGTGGGAAGGTAAAACAGTGTTTCCTTGCAGCCATGCTGGCCACATGGCCATGGACTTGCACAACACTGGTCCTTCGGCTTGAATACAGAGATGAGCACCACCCCTAGAGTTGGAAACAACTACCATGTGAGGGTGAACCTTTACCTTTACCTTAATCTTGGGGCTGGTAAAAAAAAAGTGTAAAAATCACTCCTTCATGGGGGGGGGGGAGAAAGAGCGATTTTTTAAACTTCATTTTTTGCCAGCCCCAATCCTGTGCTACAACTGATCAGTGCTCAGCAAAAGAAAAAAATTAAAAATCCCACCTTTCCCCCCACCCAATCAGGTGGGGGGGAAAGGCAGAATTTTTTGTTTTTGGCTGAGCCCCAAGCGCCAATCAGCTGTAGTGTGACTGGCTGAGGGCACTTTTTAAAAAATCAAGTGCCGACCGTGCTACAGCTGATCAGTGCTGCCTCTTTGGAAGCCCCCTCCATGGGGCCAGGTCAGCAGCAGCATTGGGGGAATGAAAAATGAAATGAACAAAATGAAAATGTTAGTTTCATTTCATTTCATTTTCCTTTGAGAGGGCGGTTCGTTATTTGTTTTGTTACAACACAAAATGAATTATGAATAACAAAACAAATAAAAAATTCATTTTGTGACCCTCTCTAATGACAAGAAGGCATTCTGAGCTAGACTGAGCCGTGGAAAATGGAGCAGCAGTAGGACAAGGAGTTTTTGTTGGTCGTCACACACCTGGTCAACCAACTATAGGTCCTAGCTAATGCCCAACAACAGACCCGAGACAGAGATAAATCCTATTAATTTAATTTAGTCCTGCATCCTCTAACATTTTCTATCTTCCTATCTTGCTTTATCTTTGGTAGTAGGCAGAAAGAGAGATGGCTGTCTCAGGCAGCATATTTTGCGTGTCTCAAACCAGAAGCAAATTGCTACTTACTCTGCCAGAGATGTCAATCCTTGCTTGTCCCATCTGGAAATCTGAGGTCAAGAATCGGGAGCCATGCAATTACTGGCCTCACCCCACAAAAGTGTAAGGCATTTTGTGACACTCTCCATACATGAAGAGTATAAAGATGATTATTTGCACGAGCTAAGCAAATCTGTACAAAAACAACACACATGGCATCCATAGAATCATAGAATAGTGTAGTTCAGGGCTGTTCAACTTTAAACAGGCCAAGGTCTACCTTTTCTGGCCCAAAGTGCCTGAGGGCTACTACACTAAAACCTCTACTTACGAATTTTATCCATTCTGAGCACATGCTCATAAGTAAAAATCTTTGTAAGTAGAGCAGCGGTTTCCCATAGGAATGCATTGAAAACCAATTAATCTGTTCTGGAGAAAACAGATTTCAATGCACCATGGCCCTTGAACTGCCCCTCTCGGCTGAGACAGTGGGGTGGCAGACCCAGAACTTTGTGGTGGTCCTTGGGATGGGGGATGGAGGGGTGGAGAACTTATCCCCTCACTTTTTAAATTGATGGCTAGCGGGCTACTTTTGAACCCTTCGCGGGCTACCAGTAGCCCGTGGTCTACCTGTTGGGCAGGCCTGGTGTAGTTGGAAGGGGTCTTCAAGACCATCAAATCCAACTCCCTGCTCCATGCAGGAATACAAATCAAACGATACCTGCCAGGTTGTTGTCCATATTTCTCTTGAATGCCTCCACTCTTGGAGCACTCACCCCCTCCCAAAGTCATGGGTTCCATTGTTGTACTTCTCTAACAGGAAGTTTTCCCCTGCTATTCTGCTGGGTTCATTTAGCTTGAGCCCATTATTGCATGCCCTGGTGCTTTGTTGCTTTGACTCCCAAGCATTCCTAAACTTCAGGGGGGTTGTTTGCAGCTTTTATAAAAACAGCCCACTATTTTATACTCTCTCCTGTGCATCTGTGTTTCTGTGTGTCCATGTGTGTGTGCATACTTCACTTGTTAATTGTAAAGGACACTTAGTCAATCCAAAAACTATTTGAAAACATTGGTTACTTGGGTAAAAACAAAAAAGTAGCAGTTTTGTCTTAATATTTTGCTCTTATGACTTTCTGTGGAAGCAAAAACAAAAGAGGGCAGGTTTTAAAAAATTCCTTCTTCAATTGCCTTATCTAATAAAGTCAGCTTAAATCAATTACGGCGAAGAATTCAGCAAGTATTTGTGACCTCCCTTTATTTTATTTTATTTTATTTTAATTTATTTTATTTTATTGTGACCTCTGCTGTTCAAGGTTTTGTTATGTTGAGGTTTTACGTTGCAAACCACCCAGAGTAGCCTTAGTAGCTAGATGGGTGATATAAGAAATTTTACTTCCAGGAGTGGCAAGGCATATTTTAGGGCTTTTCTGTTTCACAAACTCAAATTACTTGCTTGCGTTTGAGCACGCTGCCCCTTGATCTGAATTAGTGCAAGGCACAATTTCCCTCTTGTGCCTCGGGGGGGGGGGAAAACATTTCCTGGGCCCCTGTTTCTTCTTTGTAATAGCCATTATTGACATTTGCATAACTTTGTGGCAATTAATCATGTCTAATTGACAAGGTGCCATGGGATGTCTTGGGCACCTGCCTAGTTGTGTGCTTGGCTGTGCAAATGAAAAACACCCTTGTGCCTCATCTATTAGCTGCAATTAGCCATGGCCAGTTACACAAACATGACTAGGATTCTTGCTAATCGACATCGCTTCCCCCAGAGAGACGCATTTTTCATATTACAGCTGCAACTCAAATAGCAATGAGTAGAAATGTTCCATTTAGTCTGTCTTAAAGTTTAAGAACTTCAGAGCTGGATGAGAAACTATGGATCCTTGGGTTCTTCCCCTGTCAGGGAGGAACAAGGGGGAACTGAAGTCAGAGACCTAAACCACAGCTTTCCAGAAGTTCTTTTGGCCAAGGAATACTGGGGAACATGTTCATGGTTGCTTCCTTCTCTCTTTCTTTCTTTTTCTTTCTCCTTCTTCCTCCCCACCCGATCCATTTTTTTTTCCTCTCTCCAGGGGTAGCCATAAACTATCCAGTCATAAATGATTTAATGGAGCATGAAATAACACATCACAGCTTCGAGCCAGAAGACAGGATATTTTACTGAAGAGAAGTGGTTATTAGGAAGGTCATTTTTGGTTATTGTTGCAATCGAAAGCTATCACACCTCTGCTGTTTAACATGATGGGACGATCACTGTTACAGTCGGATGGTAATAAAAGTGTTGGTGTGTTGGCTACTCTCTCTCTCTCTCTCTCTCTCTCTCTCTCTCTCTCTCTCTTTCTCTTGGCAGCAGGAAGTCTGGAAGATGAGTCATGGCAACTGGACTTCTTTTTATTGAGAGATAGGTGGGGGCCTCAGGCACAGTCTATCTTCTACTTATCAGGCTGTGATTTCAACAATACCCAGACAAATTCAAAAAAGCTTTCACTACCAAGGCCATAGCTAATGACCCATACTTTATAGGTTTCAGGACCTTAGGCCATTGTTCACCTTAAAACTATGGATACTGTTGTCTACTTAACAAGCCTACTCAGGCCATTGTTCATCTTATGAGCCTATTTCAGACCAGGGTGACAAGAGGTCAAAGCAGACTATAAGATGGAGGACTTGCACTAGCTTTATTCAGACTGATTAAACTGTTTGGATGAGCAGCAAAATGTTTCTCTCTCTCAAGAAAAAGGATTCCAGTTGCCATGACTCAACTTCCAGATAAACTCACCCGGATGACTGAGAATCTTCACAGACAGCAGCACGAAGCTGTGCAGTGTTGCTACCATTCATTATCTCTCATTTTTACACACCAAAAGCATCAGAATTAATCATAAGCTAGAGAATTCCTGAGAAAGAAAATTATACTGTTTTATCTGGCATGCATATAAAGAGTGTGTGTCTATATTTGCGGAGGAGGAGTCGTGAATCAAAATGGTTCCTTTCAATTATCATTCATGTGTCCATCTTGGAACCCCAAAATAAAACAGGACAGAGCCGTAGTAAACACTTTGGGATGTGGGAAGGAGAATGGAAGCATTTGGTCCCAATTAATATTTGCCCCCTTGTTCAGCTCCCTCTCAAAGATTTAGCAATCTGGGCAGTCCTGATCTTGGGCATATTTTATAAAAATTCCTGCTTGGCTAAGCCTGACTAGTAATCCATTCCTAATTAGCACTGAGGGCTTCTGGTCTACTGCATCCTGTTTATCACTAGAATTTTGCCTGCCTTGAAGTGACACTTGCACTGCCCATCAGTTGTGACTAGAATTAATGGAACTCCCATGCCTTAAAGAAAATGGGATGGAGAGAAATGCACTGCCGCTCTGTAGGCCACTCTGAGAGGCAGTCAAAAATCCCCATCCAGCTCTTATGCAACCTGCTAATCTCATTCTCCTCTGTGGGTGGGAGGGCAGGAAAACAGCCATGGCCAAAAGACCATTGGCCCCACGGGGCTTGTGGCGAAAAGGGTAAAACAAGGATAAATATTCACGAGTGTGTTTTGAATAGCCAATCACCAAGCTGGTGGGAGTGGTTAAGAATGTTATATATCGGAATCTAATGGGCGATGGGGAGTTCCAGTTTGTGTTAGAGCTGACAGGAGGTCAGTTCATTTCAGTTACGAGAGCTGAGAGTCAGTTTAGCTTGTCAGTTGGTCAGGTGGGAGATCCTGCCCTGAAAAGGGTCTGGTTTATAAAGGAAATACATTATTATAAGAATTCATGATTGCAATACAATAACATTGTTTAAAGCTATCATAAAACTGATCATCCAATTGCAAATTAATAAACATTTCATGTTTAGTTTTAAAACTATATAACCTAGTGTGACTCTCTCTCAAATATATACAAGTGTCCCGTTAATCTGGTGGTGGCAGTGAGTGCAAACCCAGTGTGTGTAAGGGGCACATCACATGGCTTGCCCTTAAGAGCCCTCTGTCCCCTCGCAGGTGACCACGGGAGGCTCTGTCCCCTCGCAGGTGACCACGGGAGCCTCGTGGCGCAGTGGTTAAATGCCTGTACTGCAGGTAAAACTGTGGTCACGACCTGGGTTCAATCCCCGGTAGCAGGCTCAAGGTTCACTCAGCCTTCCATCCTTCCGAGGTCGGTAAAATGAGTACCCAGCTTGCTGGGGGGGCAATGTGTAGCCTGCACACTGTAATCAAAATTGTAAACCGCCCAGAGACTACTTGTAGTGGTATGGGGCGGTATATAAGCAGAACACTTTGCTTTTTGCTTTGCTTTTACCTCATGACCGTGCTTACCCCCAAATGGGTGGGCAAAGCGGCCCCACCTGCACAGTCACCAGGTTGGAGTTGTCATTAGAGCTGTCCTGAGCAAATTAGGGGAAAGAATATTTTGAAAATATATATCCCCCCCCCCTTTAAGAGGAAAAGCAGCTTGGGAATACACAACATCACCCATGACAAAAGATTCATTGAAAATGGATTAAGCACACTAATTGTTCTTGAAATTCCACTCAAATTCACAGCCCCCAGCAGCTGTACTATTTCTTCTTTTTCTTCACTTTTTTTTTAAAGGAGATAACACTTCATGTACCTCTTGCCTCGCCTCCTGCTTGGCTGTGTTTCCTCTGTACTAAAATTCAAGAGAACAAGTTAGTTTATATTCGGGCAAAAGGTAATGTACAGGTAAGAGATGCCTAGAGGGTTATGCCTCTGATTCTGCAGTTCATAAGCAATACTTCATTCTTTTCAAGAAAGCAAAGATAGTAGAAGATGCCATGAGAATAAGTGGCATATTCTAAGAAACTGAACCTAGAGATCACTTCATTCAATGGATAAATCTGGGTTGTAGCCCACGCTCACTTTGTTTTGAAGGAGATGACATTATATTTTGATAAGCACTGTTTGTATCTATTACATCAGGGTATTGCAGTATGTCTAAGCTTCTCTTAATATTTTGGAGATCCTTACAGTACATCTAAACACCTGTGCCAATCTTTGAGTTGCCCTTGCCTTTATGCGTTTCAAGTAGAACTTCCAATGCATGCTTTAAGTATGAGTGTGCAGCGTACATACACATACACACACCTCTCTCAATGAATCTGTATGCAGTGCATGTATTGTCTGGGAATAAGACCTTTGTTTATGCTTGCTTTCACACTTTCCTCTTCTTCTGGGGGTTAAGAAAACAAGACAATAAATCTCTGCAGAGGAACTTGAAGAACAGGGTGTCCATGGTTGAAATCTTTTGGCAATTATATAAAGCAGAAGGAGCCATTGTTCCATTCAATTTTGAACAGTCGATTCATCTGAATGCTTGTCTAAAAACTACCATTGGAGTTTTATTTAAACAACAGCAAAAACATAATCCTATTTTTTCTTTACAGGCTTGGAGCATGGAAATTTAATATACAAGGACTATATTTGTATATGGTTTGGTAACTATAAGAGCTTTTGCTCTAACCCTAACCCTAACCCCTGCCAAAACATGCAGATAGAAGAATCTGTAATCCCTAGCACTTGTTACCTAAGATAAGACAAGATAAAAATTAGGCTTTGGTTAGTTCTGGAAGGGAACTTTCCTGGAACAATGGCGAGTGATTGGTAAAGTGAGAAAAGCCAGTTATCTAACTGATTAATGGTCATATTCCCCATGTGGAAAATGTGGAAATGTAGAACTGTGGCCAATTTCCTTATGCACACAGGCATGAACAATACAAACAGCAAGGCATGGGATATGCCTTTCTCCCTACGGTTGGCATATCCTAGGGCAGTGATGGCGAACCTTTTAGAAACCGAGTGCCCAAACTGCGATTCAAAACCCACTAACTTTTTGCAAAGTGCCAATACAGCAATTTAAGCTGAATATGGGTGGCTGTGAAGCGGTGATGTCTGGTGCCCACAGAAAGGGCTCCAAGTGCCACCTTTGGCACCCGTGCCATAGTTTCGCCAACACTGTCCTAGGGGTTTAACACAGCAAGAAGAATAGATTCTGGAACTCAATAGAGACCCTTTGTCTTTCTTCAAAGAGGCAAAATCTCTGGAGAGCAAAGAAGTTTAAACGGAAGGCTTGAGGTTTGCAACCTCACATTCCTTCACCTCTCAGTCTACTCTTACAATTGCCTTGCTGGCGGGCAGGTACCAGAGAATGTGACGAAACTGCCCTGGTGTAAAGGGGACAAGTGCCTCGGAGGAACCTGGGCATCCCAATGACCTTTTGCAGTTCATAATAGTGTCTGGGCCCCAAACCAGATTCATCAGCTCCATGGTCTTCCTCATGCAGACGATTCCTTCATCTCTTTATGTGTCTTTAAAAACAACAACAACTTAGGGTGGACATAGTAGAGTTTTACGGGTGTGTGAGATGTTCAAGGAGGCTTGGAAAATGGTGACACACAACCATGCCTTCTCTGTGGCTGGTCATGTGATCTGGAACTATCTCCCAAGTGAGTTGCACCTTGAACAGTCCCTGCCAGCCTTTACAAAAGCCTTAAAGACCTGGCTTTTTCGTGAGGCATTTGGCGACCATTAATTAATTTTTTTCCCTGTCCCGCCGTCTTCTCAGTGAATTTCATTGTAGCTTCACTATGGTGTTTATATTATTTTTTTCTTACTATACCTTATGCAAGTTACTGTTGTAAACCGCCCGGAGTTCCTCCAGAAGATAGGCGGTATATAAGTATTAAAACAAATAAATAAATAAATAAATAAATAAATAAATGTTCTACCACCACTGGCCCACAATGATTAGCCACAACCAGAAAGAGGTTATAACTAGAGATGGGCACGACTAGGGAAAATGACGTTTTCGAGTTGTCGTGTGTCGGAGGCAGTCCGTTTCAGCTCGTTTCCGTTTTTCGCGAAATTTTGCAAAAATTAGTCGGTTCGTTTTTTTTGTTTTTTCGTTTTCGTTAGTACTGGTTTGGGGGGTAGCGGGCTCCTGGAGGGAGCTGCAGGAGTCAGTCAGAGCCACAAGTAACGGACTGGCAGACTCTTTGCACCCGCTGTGTCTCACGTACTTGCATGTAGTGCAAAGCAAGTAGATCTGGCTTAGGGTTAAGATGGGTTAGCGCAAGGGCTAGGGTTAGGCTAGTTACGGGTGAGGTTAGGGTGAGTATTGGGGTGCACCTCTGGGTGCCTCTCTGATCCACTTAGAAGGACAGTGTACTGGCGTATGGGTTAGGCTTAGGCTTAGGGTTCGGGTTTTTTTACGATTAGTGGGCTGTTTATGCCCAATTGGCACATCCCAGAAGTCTCTGTGGTCAACCTGGCCAAGTGGCCATGCGATTGGTGGAAAATTTGCATGGTCCACTCCCATGGGCGAGCCCATCATTGCGAATGTGCAGGTGTAAAAAAATAAAATAAAATAAAATAAAATAAAATAAAATCAACGGAGACTTTTTTTTTTTTTTTTGCAAGAAAAACCCACTGCTGCTACTGTAAAAATTCAAACATTTAAAATAGCTAATTTTCGCATGTTTCTGTGGTGCTTTGGTGGGGTTTTGGGCAACGATTTCAAAAAAAATATTGCGGTCGCCATTTTGGATCCCCCGCACTGCATGGCAAATGGATGCACCCTCCCAGCCTGGTACCAGCAGCGCAGCAGTAGCAATAGCCAAGGAGAGGGGGACGGGGAAACCCCCCCCCAAATAAAACACCCTTCTGGCCTGGTAGGTGCCCTCAGACAGTTTTCGCCTACTTTTAGGGCCGGGAATCGGTTTTTTTTTTTTACTTTTAAAAACTTTTTTTCTGTGCCGTTTGGCATTGCGCGATGCAAGTAACGAGCACGACAAATCAGACCAAATTGTTCGTTCGTCGGTTCGAGCTCGAATTCTGGCGGAGTAATTCCCATTACCGTTTCCGTAGAGTAACAGATACAAGTAACGGAAACGGAAACGGGAATACCGCTAAGTCGTGCCCATCTCTAGTTATAACCCAGGTATCTTGGGTGCTAATCTGACTATCCACTGCAGGACACTGGGAGGTCACACTTTCCTATTATCAGACAGCTAAAAGTGACAAGAGAGCCTTGACGTCCTATGATACCAAGAGCTAGTGGACACTAGTGGCTAGTTAACATGGACAAGGGTAAGACAACAGCCTCAGCCACTAGATGCTGAGGAGGAAAATAGTATCCATTCCCCTAAATTTCCTGGGAGATCTCTTGATCAACATAACATAGCTAAATGTGCCATGCATGCTCATCCATAACTCCCTAAGGCAGCCTCTTGCCATTAGACCTGATGGAAGACGCTGTCACATAATCAGTTTTGCAATGATATTCAACTTTGACTGTGAAAAATTGCTCCAAAATTATTTATTGTTCAAGAGACTGGCTGATTTTATGTAAACAGACAAAACTATCAAGAAATCACTGATCTATGCAAGATTTGTCATCTTATCTCATCTACAAAAATCTGAGAAGAAATATTGCCAACGGCTGCAAAAAATAATCATAATAAGGTGTTGCCCAAAACCAGGAGCTGTTCCTTATGTGAAGCAAAGCACATGGACAGAAAATAATAGAAATGCTGGCAGACAGAACAAAACAATGCAAACATCCCAACTCATGTTTCTTATTCATAACAATTTGTGCAGCAAGACATAAGCCTTGCACATTTGTTCTATTTGCATAACCTGTACCATTTGCACAAGGAATAACATTTCAGGGGGAAAAACATTACTGCAAATGTGAGGCTGATTCTAGAAAACTGATCCTGTAAGAAAATATCTTGTTTTACATGTGAGAAGGAAAAATGTGTTTCTCATTCTGATGGACATTAGAAAAGTGAAGATCCACTGGCGTTCTACAATGTATGTTAAGGAGGCAGGGCACAAAAAGCAAAAAAAAAGCAAAAGTGTTCTGCTTATATACCGCCCCATACCACTTTAAGTAGTCTCTGGGCAGTTTGCAGTTTTAATTACAGTCTGCAGGCTACACATTGCCCCCCCCCCCAGCAAGCTGGGTACTCATTTTACCGAACCTCGGAAGGATGGAAGGCTGAGTGAACCTTAAGCCTGCTACCTGGGATTGAACCCCAGGTTGTGAGCACAGTTTTACCTGCAGTACAGGCATTTAACCACTGCGCCACGGGGCTTTATAGCACAACTATGTTATTGTGCAGTAGAGTAGCACAACGTTCTTCAAGGCAATTCTAAAACTGAGGGGAAACATGCCCATCCCAAACTAAAATTATAATGTTTTAACTGGATTTTGGCTCCTTGCCAAGTTTGGCACAGGCGTAATAGACAGGCTGCTCTTTTTTTCTGTGCCAAATTTGGAGATGTTTGGATAAAGAAGTTTTGAGTTATTATTTTTTTAAAAAAAACATGAAATTGTTTTAACCCCCTCCTCATGCAGAAATTGGAAACCCTAAATGCTCCTAGCATTAAAATAGATCAAATAAATTTAAAAGTGATTTTGTTATCAGCTTAGCATGCATGTGATAGGCGTACCAGCAAAAGAGTTCCAAAGTAGGTACAGTGTTGCAGCTTCATAGAGGGGGGTAGATGTAGGGCAAATTAAAAGTCACAGGGTCAAAAGAGAGGTTTTCTTTAAAGAGTCAAACAACAACAACAACAACAACAACCCAGGCTTGCTTTTTTAAAAAAGTAACAGAGTAACAATCCTTCAGAAAGGGACATTTTGACTTCTAATGGGAATCAGCATACAATTTTCAAGACATATTAGAAGTGTTTTTGCATTACAAAAGCACAGCACAGTTGTGTCTCTGAATGCTTTCTCTCAGGATGATGATACAAGCCTTCAAAGGAAAAACTGGCTCCAAGTCTGGAGAAATCTGAACTTTTTACCCTCTCAGTGAGGCCCCAAATAGCTAACTTCCAAGAGGAAGAATTTTTTAACTTCTTCCTAGCCATAAGAACATAAGAACATAAGAAGAGCCATGCTGGATCAGGCCAATGGCCCATCTAGTCCAGCTTCCTGTATCTCACAGTGGCCCCACCAGATGCGTCTGGGAGCGCACGAGACTAGATAGCTGTCTCTTCATACCACTCCCCTGCATCTGGCCCTTGAAGTACCCTGGTTTTAAGCCTGGAGATTATACATCTCCCTCATGGTTTATAACTGTGATGGACTTTTCCTCCAGGAATCTGTCCCATCCCCTTTTGAAGGCATCCAGGCTAGATGCCATCACCACATCCTGTGGCAGGGAGTTCTCCAGACTAACAAGGTGCTGCGTGAAAAAATATTTTCTTTTCTCTGTTCTTACTCTCCCAGCCCACAATTTGAGTGTATGTCCACTAGTTCTGGTATTTTGTGAGAGGGAAAAGAGCTTCCCCCTATCCACTTTACTCATGCCCTGCATTATTTTGTATGTCTCAATCATATCCCCCCTCAGGCACCTTTTTTTCCAGACTAAAGAGCCCCAAATGTTTTAGCTTTTCCTCATAAGGGAAGTGCCCCAGCCCAGTAACCATTTTAGTCACTCTCTTTTGCACCTTTTCCAGTTCCACTATGTCTTTCTTGAGATGCGGTGACCAGAATTGTACACAATACTCCAGGTGCGGCCTTACTATTGTTTTGTATAATGACATTATAATGTTGGCTGTTTTATTTTCAGTCCCCTTTTTGATAATCCCTAGCATGGAATTGGCCTTCTTCACCACTGCCACACATTGGGTAGAGACCTTCATGAAGCCAAAAGGCATTAGTGCTGGAAAAGGAATTATGTGTACAATTCTAAAAATATTTAAGGATATATTTAAAAAGAGATAACAAATATTCAGAAGCTCACTAATTCAAGCTACAAAATTTTTGTTTCAAGATGGTTTACTAAATACCCTGTTGTACTTATATTACAACAATTTACAATTGTTGAAAAACAGCCCTGACAATTGTTCTGTAGTTGACCAATGGGGGCGGAGTCATTTCCTGGGATTTTCCCTTGCTCGGTGTCACTTTGTGAATGGTAGTGAGCAGAAGAAGCATCAGGAAGACCATTGTGACTGCTGCTATTGGTGTTGTCAACAGTCTAACCTCCCTTTACTATATAAAGCCTGGCAGCAATTTTTTTTCTACCAGCAATGTGGGCATGATTTTACAATGATATTGGGCCACTTTCTGACATTTTGAATCATGCGTATTAGAGATGGGCACGGAACGACCAATTTGTCGTTACCGTTATCCGTTACCGTTACTGTTACGTAACGGTACAAATAACGACCGTTTGGACGGGCCAGGCTCGAACCGAACAGAACCAAGAAAATTTTCTTGGTTCTGTTCATTTCCGTTACTGGCCTGGCCGCCCAATAAGTCCTCCGCTCCTACCTGCTGCCGGTGCTGCTGCTGGCCTTCCTGGTCCAGTCTTCCGGGTTCCGGCTTTGGGGGGTGGAGTCAAGAAGGAGCTGAGATCCGGTCTCTGCACGCAGAGACCAGATCCCAGCCCCTCTTGCCACCCTCCTCCACCATGGAGCTTGACAGCCCGCCTGCGCAGGGCTGTCAGGCTCCATGGGGGAGTCGGGAAGGAAGGGGCTGAGATCCGGTCTCCTGGGGCGGAGGCTGGATCGGAGCCCCCTCTCGCTGCCCTGAAAATGCTCCACGCTGGTGACGGGGCCATTATCAGTGGGATCCTGCTGCCCTGCCATGGGCTGGACGCCTTGTCAAATGGCCCAGCTAGCACTAGGGGGACCCCCTTGTGCCAGGCAGGCCATTTTTGAAGGGGTCCAGCCGATGACAGCTTGGCAGGAGCCCACTGAAAATGGCCCGGTCACCAGCACGGAGCTCCTGCATTGGCGACCCGGCCATTTTCAGAGAGGTCCTGCCGCCCTGCCATGGGCTGGACCCCTTGCCAAATGGCCCGGCTGGCACTAGGGGGACCCCTTTGTGCCAGGCGGGCCATCTTTGAAGGGGTCCAGCCGATGACAGCTCGACAGGAGCCCACTGAAAATGGCCCAGTCGCCAGCGCAGAGCTCCTGCATTAGCGACCCGGCCATTTTCAGAGAGGTCCTGCCGCCCTGCTGTGGGCTGGACCCCTTCAAAAATGGCCCAACTGGCACCAGGGGGTCCCCCTAGTGCCAACTGGGTCATTTGACAACGGGTCCAGCCCATGGCAGGGCGGCAGCATTCCTCTCTTCAGAGGGGACCGCGGGCTCGGCTGTGCAATCAGAGGAGAGCCCTCGGTCTCCTCTCAATGGAGGGCGGGGAGAGCGGACTGGGATCTGGCTTCCACATGCGGAGGCCGGAAGGCAGCCCCCTCCCGACTTCCCTCTGCCTCCCCCCTCAGCCAGATGACAGAGCTAGACGCTGTCATGACCGGCACAGGGAAGAAGAGACCCCCGTTCCGCCTCTGCATGCAGAGGCAGAATGGGGCCTCTTTAAAGGGATCTTCCCCGCAGGGAAGACAGCATGCCTGGCGCTCTCATCCACCACAGGGAAGAAGAACCCTGAAACACGAAAAACGGAAACAAAGTTTTTTAAAACTTTCATTTCTGAAAAACGGTAAACGAAGGGAGATGGGCATGGAACGGAAGGGTAACGAAACCCCATTTTTCCGATTCGTGCCCATCTCTAATGAGTATAGAATATCCCACATTCATAGACTGGAGGTTTTTTTGTTTTGTTTTGTTTTGTTTTTTGTTTTTTTAGATTTTCAATTTTCCTTGCTTTGGGATGCAAAATGCCCTTGACCGATCTTGAAGATGTCCATGGCCACAGAGTGTGTGTCTTCCAGAGTATTTCCCCTCCAGCCACACAGCATTAGAAAAAAGTACCATATGTCAATCAATGCCAGACAGTTTCTGGGCTCTGTACAGAGCTAGGTTTTTTATTTTTTTTATTTTTTTGAAGCCTGGGACATTCACAATTTTAAGTAGTATTCTTACAGACAGGATCCTTCTGCAACGCAGCTGCTGATAAAAATGCAAGGAGTAAACCCTGCACTATTCTCCTAAGCATCTTGCATTAAATATCCAAGGGCTCCATTTCTGATACATTGGAATCTGTCTAATATTTGTCATGGTTAGTTCAGTTGAAATTCAGTATAATAGCATGGAGATTTGGACCACTGTGTTGCATTCCACCTAGAATGGGAATAGGTTATTGACTTCAAGTTTTATAGAGTCTATTGATCAGTTGGGAAGGTCATCATAAAATTGACCAAAAATACGACACTAGGCTAGGTACTGCAGCCTGTAATTTTGAAGTGTAAAAATAAGGAAAGCTGTTTTCATCCACGTTTTTAGCTGCGCTCAGTAAATTCACCAGATGAAACACATTTGTATTTGTCTACTTGCAATGTCATAGCAGAGACTGAACAGAGTTAGGAAGCGCTCCTAGAGCTGAATCTCTCCTCCTCCAGGGACAGATTCTCTCCTCCTCCAAGGACATGATTGTGGTACCTCAATCATTCCAGAACCATTCCATTTTCATCTCGTCTATGGTGGTTACTTCATGTCCATTTTGTCTCTGTTAGTGTTGCACTTAGGAGTGGTAAAAAAAAATGCTTCTTCACATCCGTCGCGCAACAACTGAAATTTGTCTTGACCAAGCCTGGAATGGGTGCTAAGCGCATCAATACTGTACTTGGTGCTGGGGTAGGGTTTTCCCTTGTCACTCTTTGTTCCTGCTTTCTGTTCCGAGACAAGACACCATGTAGTAATGACTGTCACACAACAAAACATTCATTTCTCTCAGAAAACTGTGTCTGAGCTTTTTTATTCATTTTGACTTTTCAGAAGCGAAGTATCGAAAAAGAATTTTTTAGCCCCACCCCCAAAAAAGGAAACAGGAAGCTAGACAAATTCAATGTTTGCCACAGAACAAGACTGTGAGGTAACACTTGTCACGAGACAAGTTATCACAACCATGGGAAGACTGAAACAGGGACAAAACCACGTGATCGTGACCAATGCTGTCACGGTACAAAACTAGTCACAGAACAATGAAGGACATGAAGTATGTCTGCTTTAAAGGATAATATTATTAACACCAGATAGGTGGAGAACCACAGACTGTAGGGCTGAATCAGGCCATCTTAGAATTCCACATATGGTTCCCAATTGCTGATTTCTCATATCTTTAAATTTGTGTTCTTCCCAAAACTGAAATAACCCTCCTCAGGATTAGGCACTGGAAAGAAAAATCTGCATACCACATCTATTGGCATTTTGAGTTCAACCTTTTTCCCATTGGTGTCATCAACCAGTAGGATGGGTAAGTTCTAGGAACTTACTTGAAATTGAATTTACCTCTAAGGCTGAAAAATTATTCACTCTAGAAGCAGAATATGATTGAGAAGTGCAAAATAATGCAGTAAAGTGGATAGAGGGACATTCTCCTCCCTCTCACAAAATACCAGAACTAGAGGACATACACTCAACTTGAGCGCTGGAAGAGTGAGAACAGACAAAATAATGGTTTTTACCCAGTGTGTTGTTAGTCTGTGGAACTCCCTGCCACAAGATGTGGTGATGGCATCTGGCCTGGATGTCTTCTAAAGGGGATTGGACAGATTCCTGGAGGAAAAGTCCATCACATTTTGCAAACCATGATGGAGATGTGTCGTCTCCAGGCTTAAAACCGGGGTATTTAAAGGATCAGATGCAGGGGAGGGGTATGAAGAGACAGATATCTAGTCTTATGCGCTCCCAGACACATTTGGTGGGGCCACTGTGAGATACAGGAAGCTGGACTAGATGGGCCTTTGGCCTGATCCAGCATGACTCTTCTTATGTTCTTATGTTCATAAACTGACTCACGTGGTCACTCCAAATCTATGGTGACATTCTCACTTAACACATCTATTTAGCTTATTAAGGGAAGGGAAAACAAGGAAATGGGAGAAAATGAAAGGCAAGACAAAAAGTAGTGGCACCATCCCTCCATCTTCCTCCTCTCTTGGAAGCAGCACTCATTTATAGATGCTTTTTCCCTATTGCAATCACTCCAGAATCGCCATCCCACTGCACACATTGAAATAAAACAGGGGGAACCATTTGGCCATTGCAAAATACAAATGCAAGGCTAGACAAGAGACAATGCCTTTATTGGCTAGGCTACTATTTTAAAAATTACACAATATGAAAAATTTTGTGAATAAATCCCACTTCTTCAAAGCAAGTACCAAAAGTCATGGCAAGATGGGGTTGGCCAGGAGGTAACTTTTAGATGTCAAGTTCTTGGCAAGATGAATTGGTCAGGCACGTTTGTCCTTTACTGCAAAGGATAGACAAAATGTGGTCCTCCAGATGTTGATGCACTGTGACATTTAGCAGCCTCGGACACCATGGCCAACGAGGATGTGCCATGGGAGCTGCAGGCGAAAGACCTCTGAAAAGTCAGACTTCCCCCAAACCAGTGCTCACATATCTTGAGCCCAGAAAGAAAATCAGCTGCTACAGATGAGTAAAGCATGTCATTAAACTTTCATTTTTAAAGCCTGCTTTGCATATTTGCCAGAGAAGCATACTGTTGCCTGTAGGTTGCTAGCCATCCAAGCTAAATGTTTTCCTCTCCAAGTTTCCACATGGCGTGGTTAGCTCCAGGTTCTTCCATCACAAGCATGTGCACCAGAAGGCTTTTGGAATGCTGCCTTTGCAAAGCTGCAACATTAGCTCTGCGTATTGCTTAGGTCAGCCAAAGCATTTCTCAACATTTCTTTGCCTTAAAAATGCTGTTTTGCACACAGTTGAGCTTTTCCGTTAGCTGCTATGTAAGCAGTCTTATTTTGTTGTCTTCAGAATTTATTTCAATTTATTTTAGAGTTTGGGGTGCATTTGTAAGCTCTTTTGAATGAATGAATGCTTTATTGTTTCAACCACTATGGACGTTCAACTTCCACCAATATAAAACATAGCCTTCCAAATCCGCGGTAAAATATACACAAGCTGGGGGGGGGGGCAATTTGCCTGCACACTGTAATCAAAATGCTTCTTGTAGTGGTTGGGGCTTCCAGAACACTTTGCTTTTGCATTGTTTCATTGGGGCTTCCACTGTTATAAAACATATCAAATGCTAAAACACCACAAGCATGGTGCCAATTTGCCACAAACACTGCTTCTTCTTCCTACATTTCCCCACAGATATTGGGGCTCTGGAATGAAAACAACTTTGCCCAATGTCCTTATTGACAGAGTCCTGTCATCTCTATTTTCATTGCCCACCTGATCACCAGCCATTCATTTGCAGACGGTAAGAAGTTTTGGCAACAGTGGAGGGGTGCGGCTCGGAGGACATGTGCATGCCAGCAAAGCCAGCTTTCACCCATCTTTTGTAATTGATATCATAGCAAGCTGGGGCGGGATACAGATATCACATTACACCCCATTAAAGCAGCTCCATTGGCTGGAAATCAGCTATTGGACAAAATTCAAGGTGCTGACCTTGACCGACAAAGCACTATATGACCAGGTTCCAAGCTAGCTCAAACATTGAATCTCACCGTATGAACCAGCTCAGGTGTTAATGTCATCAGGAGAGGTCTTTCTATCCATCCCGCCACCCTCACAGGTACATCATGGGGGAACACATGAAAAGGCCTTCTTGGCTGTTGCGCCCAGATTCTGGAACTCCCTTCCACTAGAAGCCAGGACTGCCCGATCTCTGCTGTCTTTCTGGAAACAGGCAAAGACCTTTCTCTTCAGGCAAACTTTCCCTGAATGACGGACTATCTATTATGTGTCTTTCATATGAAGCTATAGGATCACATGGGCTTTGTATTTATCACCACTCATAAGTTTGTGCGACTACACTGACACTATGTTTTCGATGTTAGTTTCCATCACTCATAACTTTACATGGAATTTTACTCTCCTTTTATCTGCTCACGTTCTCTTGTAGCTTTAATGTAATGTTGTCTTTTAATGCTGTAATTTGTCCCTCAATTCCCTGTTCTCAATACTTGAACATGTCTTAACTGTACGGCACTATATATATATCCCTCATTACTGTAAGCTTCCTTGGATGCTTTTCCAAGGAGAGAGGTGGGGTAAAAATACTCTATAAATAAATAAATAAATACTGCTAGCAAATTAAAAATACAAATACACAAATTCACCAAACTTCTGGCTTAAAAACAAAATACAAAAAGATTAAAATGCACTCCCAATTACAATTTTTTAAAAAAGGTTATTTCATTTAATTGTGTGGGTCTTCAGATAATCTCTCCTTAACTTCTGAGCGGCTGTTGTGAATCTCACCACTCTATTAATGCCTTGTTAATACAGGCATACCTCAGTTTGCAAAATTAATGTGTTTTCCAGGATCAGTTTACATCTGAAGTTTACAATGCATTATGAAAAAAATCATAAACCGAGGTATTGTGGGGAAAAAATACATAAACTGAGGTATTGCAAAAAAAAAAACATTGTAAACCAAGACATTATTTTCTATTGACTTCCTTTCATGACCCTTCATGACTCCATGTCCATGGAGTTTTCTTGGCAGGAGTACTGGAGTGGCTTGCCAGTTCCTATTCCAGGCACCTACAGCACCTGGTATTCCCTGGTGGTCTCCCATCCAAGTACTAACCAGGGCTGACCCTGCTTAGCTTCTGAAAGTAGCAGTATTGTAAATAATGTCTGCTGCTTGTGCTCCACATATACAAAAATGCCATGATTTAGTCTCTGGGGATACTATCCTTCCAAATAAAGTGGTACCTCTGTAAGATGAATTATTCGTAAGACGAATGACATTTCCGAGGGTAGGCATTTTTCACAAGACAATGGTTTGCCGACCCGATGTCTTTAGAAAAATTTGTCTTACAGGGCAGGCATTTGAATTTCACATGCCCACAGCCTGTGGGGGTTCTGGACTCATGAAATTCAAAAGCCTGTCTGCCTTTCCTTCCCTTTAGCATTCGATCCATCCATGCCACAGGGAAGGGAAGGCAGGATAGAAGAATCCACCACCTCCTCTTCACCCGGGTCTTGGCATAGAGACTTGGGCGAAGAGGAGGTGGCGGCAGCTTCTATCCTGCCTTTCCTTTCCTGGAGCACCAAACCACTGATCATGTAGCACGGATCTGCAGGTGCTGCTCCCTTTGATCCTACCTTTCCTGATGGTGCAGCATCAGAGGATCTATGCTACATGATCAGGAAAGGCAAGGAGGCGTTTCAATTTTGCACACTCATTCAAATGCCTCCTTGCCTTTAACGATCAAGTAGCACAGATCTGTGGGTGCTACACCATCAGGAAAGGAAGGATCAAAGCATCATCACCTCCTCTTTGCACAGCCAAACCATGGCAAAGATCAAAGCCTGGCTGTGCTTTGATCCCTGCTGCTGCTGCCACCACTTCCTTCACAAACAGCCCTGGCAATGGAGGCGAGCCAAGCCTCAGAAACAGCTGCCCAGGCAAGAGGTGTGCTTCCCAGGCAGCCACTTCTGAAGTTCGGCTCACTTCCATTGCCCAGGCTATTTTCAAGAGAAGCAAAGAAGGAGAAAAGCTCCCCCTTGCTCAGTTGGGGATAAACCCCTTCAAACCTCCAGCAGCCAAAGGCTCCTCCACACAGCCCAACAGAGCTGTCAAAATCAGCTGTCTGTCGGCTGCAGGGGAAACAGCCTTTGGCTGTCTGTTGATTAAGGGGGGGTTGCTACAGTCTTCCCATAGGAATTCATTGAAAACCTATTAATCCGTTCCCTCCAGAATGGATTAATTAGTTTTCACTGCATTCCTATGGGAAACCGTGTTTTGTAAAGCAATTTTGTATGACGAAAGGACCCATGGAATGGATTAATTTTGCCTTACAAGAAGAGCCTTGTGGCACAGTGGTTAAATGCCTGTACTGCAGGTAAAACTGTGCTCATGACCTGGGGTTCAATCCCAGGTAGCCGACTCATGGTTGACTGAGGGTGCTTTTACATGACCCCTAAGATCCGCTGGCAAATTAAATTCAGACCAGAGATCTTGGGGTTTTGCTCCTCTTGCTGTGTTCCCACCCCTCTGCACTCCCTTGCTCCTGTCTGCGTGAATGGAGGGAGAAAAAAAGGGAGAAAAGAATGCAGGCTCACCTCCACTCTGCCGTCGGGAGCTGCTCTGGGAAGCATTCCAGTCTCTTAAAGGGGTGGGGGGGGAATCCAAGGCGAGGAGAGACCGGCACTCACTGCTTTGCAACCCGCATCAGAAATTTGTCACCTTTGGAGACCGGGTACTTGTAAAATGCACTGGGACACGCTTAGGTGGGTGTGGTCGTACTTAATTTTTTTTTTAGTCCGGAGCTGGTGGGAAATCAATTTTAAGCTCCGCATCTTGGAGCCCTTTGCGTCGGATTTTAGGGGTCGTGTGAAAGCAACCTCAGTCTCCCATCCTTCTGAGGTCGTAAAATGAGTACCCAGCATGCTGGTGTGGGGGCAATGTGTAGCCTGCATACTGTAATTAAAAACTGTAAACTGCCCAGAGACTACTTGAAGTGGTATAGGGGGGTATATAAGTAGAACAATTTGCTTTGCTTTGCTTTACCACTGTATTGTGATGGCATAGTTTGAAATCTTAGTCCCAGAAATGCTTTTCTAAGGGGAGGGGCTGATCGTTCATGTGGATTAATTCTGAGCACCCTCCTTGAACAGAAGAGGTAGGGGAATAGAAGTGATTGCTTGGTAAATGAAACAGGAACAAATGTTTCTTTGGTATTTAGCAGGATGTGAAATGAAGGAGCACATCATGAGGGAGAGACGATGCACCCATGGCAAGCCTTTGCCTGACAAGATTGAGAGAGACATTCCAACACACACCACCAGAGGTGAAATCTGACACCTACAGTTCTGATGGGAGCTAACCTCATTTTGAAACTTGATTTTAACAAAGGAAGCTGACACACCCAGCTGGCTATGACATTTTGCAATGTTACGGAGTGTTTTTGTTTTTTCTGTAGAACCCACAGTGGTGCTTACCCTAATGAAGACCTGTACAGAGTTGGAAGCTGGCTTCTGGTTGTAATTTTTCAGTGGTCTAATAAAAGGATCATCCATGCTGGGCTTCGAGTTGTGTTCAACCACCATGTGTCTGTTGCTCCTTCATTTCATAGAATCATAGAATCATAGAATCATAGAGTTGGAAGAGACCTCAGAGGCTATCTAGTCCAAAACCCTGCCATGCAAAACCCCCATCACAATATTTCCGACAGATGGCCATCCAGCCTCTGCTTAAAAACCTCCAAGGAAGGAGATTCCACCACCCTTTGTGGCAGCATATTCCACTGCCAAACAGTGTACCCGGGGGGGGGGGGATGGAGGGGTAAGGCAGGGAAAGATTTCCTCAACCTGTAAAACAGTAGCAACTTATTGGATGATAAAATAAAAGATTGAAAGAGCTTCAAATATGATACGAAACTGGCAAAAATCAGTGATGTAGATCTGCAACAGTGGGTTGGTCTTTCCATTACAGCCTTCCCTTGATATCAGCTGTTGGAAAACTGATGGCTTTAACTCTGATTGCTTTAACACTTTCCAGCACAGAACTCCTTGTTAACAGCGCTTTATCATTCTAGAGACAATAATTTCACCAATGCCCTTGACTCCTTTGTCACTGCCACTCAAATCTCTCCCCTCCCCCCCCCTTCCTTCTAGGCAAGTCTTCAGAGCTCTCAAGCGTCCAAGTTACTCCTAATGAATAAATCAAACCACCCTTCTAATGTGTTAATAGTCTTAATTTCCTGCTTCCCCCTTAAGGTGCCAAGGCTTGATTGCTAAGTTAAATATATGAAAATTATTCCTGGAAATTAGGACAAGGAATTAGTGATGGGGGGGGGGGTTGCTGATTAAAAGAAATAGATTGATGTCATCCAGTCAGGGGAAAGGTTTTCCACTGAAGGAAAGGCTGTTCCTCAATGGCAAAGTATGTGAGTTTCATACTAAAGATTCTGTGTTCAATTCCTGGTGGATCCAGATACAGTTGAATTTCTAGATGGCTGCTTCCAGTCAGTGTAGTGGACCATAGAAAACTCAGTAGAATGGCACCAAATAGGCCAGTTACTCGACTCAGGGCAAATGTCTATTGTTTGACATTTGTTCCCTTAAAAGCACCAAGTTCTATGCTGAAGTGATTGGTATTTCTCCCACCATCTATATGACAGTCCTCTTTCCCGACTTAGCATGCTACTCCCCCCCTTACATTCTGGTCCATTTCTTCCCCCAAAAAGGAGAGATTTTTTTTTACATTCACTTGTATCTGAAGGATGGAGTGGAGTACTATGGTACTTCTCAATTAACTTGTAGTCTGCAGCAAGAACTCACAATTCTGGACCTTTAAGACAGCACAAGGCACACCCTAAATTGAGTATGTTTGAAGGCTATGTAATTATATATTTAGTAAGAAGACTCGCAGACCATACAGTTGTAAGTATGTGTGAGGGGGGTAGGTGGGGAGGTGAATGAATGCAGGGAGAAAGGTTCTGCCTGGGGGGTGTCCTGCCCTTCAAACCTTTCTTGTCATTTGTTTAGCCAAAAAGCAGTGGTTGTGTCTTCCCAGAAGATGCTCCTGGCCCCCTCCTCAACAAGGGCCCTGCTGCGTGCCACTAGAGGATCAACACGTCCCCCCTGCCCCCACACACTATTTATTCTATTACCTTTCAGAGTGGATAATATATTAAGTAGCAAAGAGGCCAGAGTCCTCGTTATTGTGAACTGGTGGATCCAACTGCAGGTGGCAACTTCCCTGTAAGGTATTTTCATGCCCGGAAGAGACTACATTCACCGAGCCTGGGTACTGGATCTTCCTTTCCTGGATGGAGTGAAAAATGCCTCCCTGTCACGGTCACCAGGTGGAGCAATAACTTTTGTCCACGCACTGTGAGGTCAGGTGATCCAGCAGTTGGCAGCTGGCCAATCCTCTCAGGTGTTCTGGCAAACCCCCATTGGCCAGCCTGGCTAGTGGGCAGCCTGTCTCCCCGGGCAGGTCGACAAAGGTGCCCCTCCCAGCACTGGGCTGGTCGGAACCCCCATTAACAGGAGGAAGCCTTGTTCTAGCAACAAGAGTTTGGGCACCATTCTGTACTCTACATCACTGCTACTGGCAGACTCCAAGGCTCCTCATTCTCCGTTCAGCCCTGATGGATTTCTACATCCCAGCTCTAAGAGACACATAGCAGCTTATCCTCAGGGACATGAAGAAGCTTTGAAACCTTTCCAGTTCTTGGCAAATATTCCAGGCCATATCGTACCGAGATTTCTCGCTGAAATTCTCCCTTGCACAAACTGGATTTTTGTCTCCTTGCAAAAAATAAAAACATGTTTCTCACCATCTTCCCCTACCACTGTTCTATACTTTTTAAACAAGAAACTGGGAATTATGTATGGATCTATGCCCTTTCTTCAGCATCTTGTGATAGAGTGATGCCCCTTTGTGCATGAACTGAAGTAGTTTCGTGCACAATGGTGTTTCTGAGGGAATAAGGCGACCAGAAAACATCAAATAATGATTTCTAGAAAGAAAGAAAATGTCAGAGAGAGAAATCTCACTGGAAGAAGAAAAGATGATGTTTTTCTTGGTTTTGTATTGAGACCAAGATGTTATGAGATTCACCACTTTGCTTAATCACTGCTCCAAATCCATTTGGGTTATGTTGTGATAATGAAACTAGATACTGAATCCACTTGCTAAATCCCAATGCTGGATTTTGATACATGATGGAACAGTTCTGTTTTCTCTGGCTTCATGTGAAATATTTCAAAACTAGTAATATTGTAAAGTTTCATGCGTCTTTCCCAGGAGCATTTTAATGAGACAAAATTGCTTGTTACCAAATGAGCTTACCTGCATTGCAATTAAAATAATGAAAATGTGTTTGAGGTTAATCAAAATGCAGCATAGATATTATGGATAGTGAAATCCTCTTTCACTGACTCCTTATATACACATGTTGTTTATTTATTATTATTAAACTGCTGTTGTAGAAATTAATTTGCTTTAATTTTCAATAAACCCCCACTAGTGTATTTATTTTATTTTCTGCATCTGAAGCTTACATGCAAGTAAAATCCTTTCTATTTCCACTAAACAGTTCAATTCCCCTCCTGTTTCCTCTGTGAGTGTGGCCTCAGGCAAACTGCACAGCCCAGGGGGCTTCCAAAAGAAAGAGGTCTAAGTATTCCTGATCTGAAAAGTCCTGAAAAGGAGAACAGACTTGACTGTACATATGATGATTGTTACAGATTTATTTTAAATATCCCTATCTCAAAGGTCTCATCTCCCTCTATGAGCCTGCCTTGGCTTTAAGATAATCAGGGGAGGCCTTTCTCTCAATCCCACCACCCTCAAGGTGGTGCTTCTATGACTCTGGAACTCCCTCCCATGGGAAGCCAGCCTGGCCCCATCTTTGCTCTCCTTCCATAAGCAAACAAATACCATTCTCTTCAGGCAGGCTTTTTCCTTAGTGATTGGCTGTATGAGAAAAGTTCTTCAAATTGGATTGTTGTGTTCTTCTACCTTTAAATGTGTTTCTGTTCTTAATTTTGTATACTACTACTAATATAATGCTTGTTCAGGTCTTTTTTTTAAAATGTGCTATTGTTTTTACCTTCTAAATATTCTCTTGTTAATGATGTAAGCCACCTTGGGTGCTTTTAAGGAGACAGGCAGAGTAAAATAAAATAAAATAAAATAAAATAAAATAAAATAAAATAAATATGTTGTGGGAGGAGACAAAGAGAGAGAAGAAGCATCAACAAAGGAAGATACACCAGCTGTTTTCTTCAAAACAGTAAGCTTTCTGTAGAAATGGAATGAATCTGGGTTCTGTAAGAACATAAATTTATTAAGCAAATTAGGTGAGCCAAATATGATCTTCCAAATATTACTGCAGAACCTCTTCCATCGACTCTAGCCAACAAAGCTAATGGCAAGGAACACTGGGAGTTACAGCCCTATAACATGAGCGAAGGTGTAGATCACAAAATGGTGTCTCATATCAGTAAAATTAGCATGGGGAATAAATATTCTCAAATGAATTGGAACACAGAGAACATAAACTGGGGATCCTTGAAAAGGTATAGGAATTACCACCAGTGGCTCAGTAGTCTTTTTGTCATTTTGCTTTGCATTTTAACATTTTCTTACTGTTGCTGCCTATTTTTCCATGTCTTGGGAAAGCATTTCGCTTAGTGACTACTTCAATAGCTGGTGACTTTCCCCATTAAAATGCCCTGGAACACCTACAGCAGATACCAGAGCAACTCTTTTGAACTCGGTAATGACAAGACATGGAATGTGAAACTAATTTTCACATTCAAGAGGCAGGTGCTCAGGCATGCAACCAGCTAAATGAGATTAAATATCACAACAAGAACCAAAAGTGGGAGGAGGAGTGGGGGGGGGAGCACAGATGAAAATAGCTCTTGCAGACTAGAAGTACAATATAAGTCACACAAATCTTTGATTGAGTCTGGAAATATTCATCACTCCATCATTGAAGCAGCTGTTTTACATCTCGGTTGGGGAACTCCCAGATCTGGTCTAGCCCAATTTCCATCCCTGTTTCTTTACAGAATCATAGAATCATGAAGGGGCCTAAAGGCCATTGAGCACAACCCCCTGATCAATGCAGGAATACAAATCAAAGGAGATCTGCCAGGTAGTTGTCCACATTTCTCTTGAATGCCTCCACTACTCCTTGAGGTCATTGGTTCCACTGTTGTACTGCTCTAACAGTTAGGAAGTTTTTCCTGGTATTTCGCTGAAAGCTGGGTTCTCATAACTTCAACCCATTGTTGTGTACCCTGTACTCAGGGATGATCAAGAACAGATCTTGTCTTTCCTCTGTATGATAGCCTTTTACTTATTTGAAAAGTGCTAGCATATCTTCCCCTCAGTCTTTTTTTTTTTAGGCCAATCTTGCCCAATCCTTTCAAGTCCCCTAAATATCCTTGTCACCCTCCTCTGAACTGGTCCCAATTTTCAGCATCCTTCTGGAACTGTGGTCACCAGAACTGGACACAGTACTCAGGATAAAGACTAGCCAGTGCTGAACAGAGGAGAACTAACACCTTGCAGGATTTGCTAAAGCAACCTAAAATAGTATTTGCCTTTTTTGTAGCCACCTCACACTGCTGACTCATATTCAGCTTGTGAACTGCAACAATTCTAGGATGCTTCTCACTCATAATATTGCTGAGTCAGGCATCCCCCATCTTGTAAGTATATGTTTGGTTTCTTTTCTGTAGGTGGAATACTTTCCATTTATCCCTGCTGAATTTCATTCTGTTGGTTTCAGATTGCTGCTCAAGCCTATTTAGATCATTTTGAATTTTGTTTTTGTCTTCCAGAGTATTACCTATTCTACACAATTTTGTGTCATCTGAAAACTTTATTAGCATTTCCTGCAACCCCCCATTCAGGTCATTGATAAAAATGTTGAAGAGCGCTAGTCCAAGAATGTAGTCCTGAGGCACTTCACTTGTTACCTCCTCCAAGTCTGAGAAGGAGCCATGAATAATCATCCTCTGGATAGGATTCTGCAGCCAGCTGTGTATCCACCTGACAGTTGTTCTATCAAATCCCACATCTAGTTATCTTGCTAATCTGAATATCATAAGGTACTTTGTCAAAAGTATTTGCTGAAGTCAAGATATAATATGTCTACAACAGCAACCCTTCTGTCTACTAGGTAAGTAACCAATAAAAAACTGAGACCAGATTAGTCTAGCAGGATTTGTTCCTAGTTATTACTGAACTGTTCTCTAGATGCTTACATGTTATAATCTGCTCCAGAATTTTCCCTTGGATTGATGTCACTCTGACTAATCTGTAGTTTCCATGTTCCTTCTTTTTGCTCCTTTTGAAGATTCAACATTAACCCCCCTCTAATTATCTGGCACCTCCCCTATTTCCCATGATTCCAAGAAAATCATGCACAGCTGTTCTGAGAGTTCTTAAACCAGTTCCCTGAATACTTTTGGATGCAATTCATCCAGCCCTGGAGATGTGAATTTGTTCAAGGTAATAAGGCATTCTTTGACTATCTGTTTATCAATCTCTGCCAGTAATCTTATCATTTCCATTTGCACTTCACATTTCTTTGGAAGGTCATAGTCTATCTTTTGCTAAAAGACTAAACTAAAATAGGAACTGAACACTTCTGCCTTTTCTTTGTCATATGTTCTCATTTTTCTGTGCCCATTGAGTGGATAAAGCCATTGTTTCTTTTCTTTCTCTTTTGCTACGCCCATACCTGAAGAATGATTGCCAATATAAACAACAGAGATAGGCACGAAACGAGCGATTTTTTTGTTTTTGTTTTTGTTTTTTCGTTTCATTGCACAATGAAAACGAAATGAATTTTTTTAAAAAACAAAACGAAAATGAAAACGAAATGACCCAATTTGCCGTGTTTTTCGTTTTCGTTGCAGCAGATGCATTGAACTAAAAAGAATGCTAACGAAACAGCAATTTTTCGTTTTCATTTTCATTTTTTCGTTTCATTACCTAATGAAACGAAAATGAAATTTTTTTGCAAAAAATGTCACGAAAACAAAAACGAACCAAAACGGACCCCTAAACAACCAAACAACAAACGAAACACCATTTTTTGAGTCGTGCCCATCTCTAATAAACAATATTTGCTGAATTCTATGTTCTCATTGATTCAGCGAGACACCTCAATGAGGGATTGTCAAGTCCAGTGAAACAGAAAACTTTTTTTTCCTTGTCAGGATGTCTGTAACTTATGGATACTGACACTGTGCAAAACTAGCATCCTTTCCTTTTTAGGAAACAAAATGCCTCATACACAGAAAGCTCAGGATGAGGAGCTGATGGTCAAAAAGAAAGGCAGCATCAGTCACCAGAGTTTTGCATAAGTAGAATTACTTGTAACATTTTAATTTATTTGCAAAGGAAGGAAGATGATTCTTGTTCCGCATCTGTTCTCTTCTTGCCTACCTTTTGGAGAAAGAAGGGTAATTGTTCCTCATCCTTATACACGAAGACCAGACCAGCAAGGACCTCCCCCCCTACTTTGTAACAATCTACCTCAACCCCTTCTCCCATTCTGTTTTCAAGGAGAAGGAGATACAATACTTCTTGTTCACAGAAAATAGCATCTCCCAGAATTCTTGAAAATACAGAATTTGTCATCACAAATAGGCCTGAATTTCTTCACAAATGAGTAACAATGCCTACTCTTGCCTCCATACCCTACAACTGATGTTACGTGTGTGTGTGTGTGTGTGTGTGTGTGTGTGTGTGTGTTTGAATCCAGATTTAACCTATAACATGTTAAACCTAATTGAATTCTGTGATTTTAAACTAGTCACAAGTCTGGGTTTTAAATGGCTGAAATCCTATTTCTTAGCATAGTAAATCACACTAGAATAGGTCCATTGACTCAGTGGAGACTTGGTGAGTTGACTCTTCTGTAAGTGCCATTGATACAAATAGCTCCTTTATAAGTTTTACTAATTCACATGGGCCCACTCCTGATATAATTTACTTAATTGTTGAAGTAGGTCCATTTAAATCAATGGGGTTTATGTAGGGATTTACTCACAAATCTGTACTAATTCAATGGAGCTCCCTAACTGTGACTTACTACACTAAGCAACAAGATTTTGCCCAAAGAATCATAATTCCATTTGAGTAAATCTCCATCAGCACATGGCTGTGAGCTTTGGAGAGCTACCCTTTTTCTATACAGTGGTACCTTGTATAAAGGAATTAATTCGTTCCAAATGAAATTATGTTAAACAAATTTTCCTTTATACAAATTCCCATAGGGAATGTGAAAATGGAGTAATCCCATTTTATGTTGTACAGATTTCCCCCATAGGTGATTCTGTTAAGCAAATTTCCCCTATCTCAGGAATTTTTTATGTTGTACAGTTTTTATGTTATACAAGCTGTTTGTTATACAAGGGTCCACTGTATATCATTGGACGTGGTTCCATTGTACTTACGAGACAAATTATGCCTTTGAGCCTACTACATTTGGGGAAATCTTAGGGGTCAGCACAACCAGAGTACAATGAATTAGTATCACTGTGGTAAAACCTTAGACTCTGTATTCTATGTGAATAATTGATATAATCCTGGACTCTGTAATCTATGTGACGAATAAATCAATTCCGTTAAAAGCCTTCCTGGGACAAGGTGCCCCCACACATTGCTACATTCTATGCCTGTCCCCTCAGACATACGCCTCATTGTTTTGATATACCTCCTGGTGAGTAATTATACGAGGCTGTCCAGGAATATAGCTTGATATAGAACAATCGTACTATGAGTCTGCTTTGTTTTACTATTAACCTTCAAAGTAACTACAGGAAAGTCACATTTTCTTTTTATGGGGGCATTGACCTAAGGAAACATCATTCTTCCTGACATGTTGCCCATTATGTTGAAACATTAATTTGATTATATAGGGCAGAAATGCTTTTAATTCCCTAATTATACCTGTACACATAAAGAGACTCTTTGTGTTTCTTTTCCCCGCCCCTCTAACGTAATTAATTCTGTTATGGCAGCAACATAGCTTCATGGCACTTGAAACATTTAACATCTGAATGAAATTTGGCTATACATCCTTGACAGGAGCAGGACTCCATAATACACCTGGTCCCTAACATCTCTGCAGTTCTAAGACCAATACTGCATTTATATTATTACATATCCACTTCATGTTTTACTGTGAGATTTATAGGAAGACCCAGTATAGTATACTCTGTCCCCCAAAATAGATCCATGGCTCTGGAAAGTTCTTTCCAAGTGCAGGTGACTACCCAGAGAACATTCACCTCCCCACTAACACCAGAACCACCACATGTTCCTCAAAAACTGATATGCAAGGTATAGTCAGCAGAGATCTAATCCACTCTGGAATCCCTCAAGAAGCTGCATACAGACAACTTCTTTGAGGGCAGCTGAGAAGTAATGGATTTTTTCTTTCACCCCTATCCCATGTCCCTTTAAATGCAGGTTAAATTTGTAGATAAACCATGTCCAAAAATGCCATCCCCACAGCCACTGGGCTTTTTGAAAAAAACAAAAAAGAAAACCCCCTTAAGCAAGGTTTCTAAGACTTACTGGAGAGGTAGGGAATTTTTTGCCTTGCTTAAAAAACTCCACCTTTTAAAGAGGCAGACATTGTGGGGCTGCATAGATGATCCAGTTTTCCTTCTTTTTTTCCCCCTCATAGCACGACCAGCTGTTCCTGGGGCCGATCGGTGTTGTTTTTTTATTATTTTATTTTTAAAAAAAATTCCCCACCCTCCGAGCATCAGGAAGCTGGATCGGGTGCTGTTTTTTTTAACTTTTCCAAGCTCTACTGCCAGCCAGCTGGTCCTTTTTTAAATCCTAGCGTCACCTGCTGGCCATGGGGCTGAACTGTGCTTTTTTTAAAAAAAAACTTTGTACGTGGGAACTGCTATCCCACATCTTCAGTCACGTGATGGGAGGAAGAGGAAAAGCCGGACCTTCAGAAGATCAGGATCTTCCCCAGGTGAGATAGCAGCCTGTGTTTTTGTAGCTTTAATGTTACATTTTAATGTTCTAAGATGCCTCTCCCAATTCCCTGTTCTTAATTTGAATATATCTTATATATCCAGGGCTGTATATTCTCCCTCTTTATTGTAAACCATCTTGTGTCCTAAAGTGTATGATAGTTGTAATCCTTAAACATAGTTTGAATCAAGAAATTCCCCCCAATGCCAACTCCACAGTTCTGGAGTATCCCGTGGCTAGATAGTGGTACACAAGCTGATTCTCTTACTTAGTAAACCCAAGTCCTGATAATATCCGAGGATGTCAGATCTTAGGCTTTGGTCCTGGAACTTAGGCATAGGGGTTTATTCTCTGGATCTCAGAAACAGAGCTTGAAATCTCAAGGTACAGCATGTTGTTGATCGGGCAGCCTTATAATTCCTATCAGGCTGAAGACGATTGCACAGAAAACTGGAAAGGAGCACTTCCATGTTTTATTGGACTTGGTTATGCACATTATCCTAACTTCAGCAATGGGCAGACCTATGCATTCAGATGACATTACTCTATCACTGCAGAGAAAGAGAGAGAGAGAGAGAGAGAGAGAGAGAGAGAGAGAGAGAGAGAGAGAGAGAGAGAGAGAGAGAGAGAGAGAGAGAGAGAGAGATTCAGACCCTTTTGGCCCATGCTGGACAAAGATATTTGATACAAAACATTGTTTTTTTGAGATATGTCTCTCCTCAGTGATCTTGTGTATGTAGGGATTAATTGGCCTCCAAATACGAGATGAACCTCTTTCATCATTTTGTGGCTATTAACTTAGAAATATTCCATAATACATCAAGAAGACAATTTTATAATTCCACGTTGGCACAATATCTATTAAACTATAATTGAACTTTAATGATGTGACAGATACAAAAATAACTTCTTTAATTGAAAAGGCAAGATTTGAAGGCTACTGTGGAGTGTGTGCTCTGGATTCGCTGGAAGAGTAATCCATTTTTCTCCCACCTGCCCCATCACTCAGATCCTACACTCCCAGATAATTTTATGAACACAGTCTCAGTGCCAGCTGATGGTTGTCTTCAACTCAGTTTGGGGGATTGTGTTGGAATATTAGGCTGTGTCATCATGTAGAAATACTGTACTTGGTACCCAAACTCTTACCATTGACTTCAGCCCACCAGGATGCTCCTGAAGGATCATTTGTGGATCCTTTGGGAGGAGAGAGACTGCAGAATCCAGATGTCAAGCCCTGGAGCCATGGCTTAATCTGTCTGGGGTAGAATTGTGTTACTCAAATGCAGAGCCTTAGGAAAATTTTGAGATCCTTTTCCTCCCCTCCAATATCCTACCCCTTAGAAATGCCCCCCCCCATGATAATTCTGCTCTCCAGGAGTTGTGATTCTTTGGGCCTTTTCACACGACCCCTCAGATCCGCTGGTCCCTTAAATTCGGACCAGCGATCTTGAGGGTTCCTTGCTGTTCCTCCGTCCCCACCCCCTCCGCACTTCCTTGTTCTGTCTGCGGGAGGGGAGGGAGGGGGGAAAAGCCTTAGACACGGACAAAAGAAGAAACCCTTACCTCCCGTGCGTGGAAGCTTGCTCCGAGCCCCGGTTTTACTTCCTGGTTGCTCTTAAAGGGGCGGAGGCGAAAGAAAAACAACAAAAAGAAGCAAGGAGAGCTCAGGCACTCTCCGCATCAAATATTTTTCACCTCCCAAAAGCAAGTACAAGAAAGTGCAGCTGGGTCGCGCTTAGGTGGGCGGGGTCGCACTTAATTGTCTGCAAACTCCGGACCTGGTGGGAAAACATTTTTAAGGTCCGGAGCTTGCAGCCCTTTGCCGCGGAGCTTAGGGGTCGTGTATAAACGCCCTTTCTCAACATAAGGACCAGCATCTTTTATAATCTAGTCCAGTGATGGCGAACTGTTTGGAGACCGAGTGCCCAAAATGTGATTCAAAACCCACTAATTTTTTGCAAAGTGCCAATTTAACCAGAATACAGGTGGCTGTGAAGGGCCAAGGTCAGGTGCCCACAGAAAAGGCTCCAAGTGCCACCTTCGCTGCCGATACGCGATAGGTTCACCAACACTGATCTAGTCCCACCTAGATTAAGCCCATTGACTCAAAAGGATTTATGTACTTGCTGATTTATTTCAGAAATTGATGCAACATGGTTACGTCAATTTCTGAATAATAAAATGAATACAGTGTCCTAGTTTATGCAAGCGTTTCTGTGCATCCCATTATTCCTCTTTTGCTTGCATGGGCTGCTTGCTTATATATCGTTGGTAGAAATCAAATTTTCTAATTTCATTTTTGGCATTGACAAAGTTTGTCACTTGCCTGGAAGGCCAAACTACATCAGAGATAGCATTCCCTTTGGGACCATATTGCATGATCTTTCCCTTCTCATGTATGTTCACGTGTTTGCCTTTTATGGGTGGACCTTATTATGTTCTAAGATTTATGTCTGGTTTTTCCATTAGGGATGTGCATTGGCTTTGGACAAATGTATAAACATGAACAGAACTGGGGTAGGTGTGTTTGTAGGGATACCATGGGGTGGAGAAAGGAGCCCAAAGGCATTAAGAAGGCAAAGCAGAAAATTTACAGATTTCCCCATATTTAATCCCACATATACATACATCTTGAGATCAGGAGCAGAGAGAGAGGAATAACAATTATGGAAAATGATAGAAAGTATACATTTGTACCTCAGAGAAAATAAGACTGTAAGAATCCGTACTTAATGCTCTACCCTCTCTCTCTTCCTCTCTCCCTCTCCCTCTCCCTCTCCCCCCCCTCTCTCTCTGTGTGTGTGTGTGTGTGTGTGTGTGTGTGTGTGTGTGTGTGTGTGTGTGTGTGTGTGTGTAGTTCAAAACTGTATTCATACAGTTATGTATGTTTTTACATTCAACCTGGGAAAGATGTTGGAAGAGTGTAACAAATACCGCAAATTCTAAGTTTAGAATAGCTTATATATGGCATTCATTTCAGTGTCAGTTTTGCATCTGATGATTTTAAAGCATATGCTTTAAGTGTGATATCCATGAAAGGTGAAATGCTTTCCTGGGATTTTGATGGAAGGGTGCAAAGCATAAATTCTCCCCTCACCCAGAAAAGTAATATATTCATAACATGTCATGTTGAGGGGGGGGGAGTATCATCTGCACTTTTGGTTTGGTGTTAGGCTCTTCCCAACTTTTCTCTCTCTCTGTCATGTCTCGTGATATCAACAGATGGGATCAGGTTGTCTCCTGAAGACAGCAACCATATGCACATTGTTCAGAAATAAATTGCTTTGTCTTCAGTAAGCCTTTGTCCAGCATTGCAGGTTACATGAATTCTGAGTCTAAATTTTATAGAACATGTTGATATAGGGGCTAAGGGCCTGTCCAGGTAGGTATATTGGTTGATATTTGAATCGCTGTTGGTACAGCTTGATTCAAACCAATCTGCATCATCCACATGTGCTCCAATTTGTCCTTGCTCCTTTCTGGCATAACACTAGGTTTGTTTGTTTGTTTATTTGTTTATTTATTTGTTTGTTTGTTTGTTGCATGATTCCATGTGCTCCTGAATATCCCATTCTATGGCCTGTGTTCACCTGGGTAGCTGTGGATGGCATTATCTGAGCAGACAACACTGTGTTGCATTGCATGGGTTATGAAATTAAAAGAGAGAACAGCAAACCCCTTCCTTCATATATACAGTATTTTTAAAAATACTTCCCTAACAGATGCAGTGCAGTTCATATACTGTACTAGCTTGATGTATTGCTGTTTCCATATGCAACTTTATTTAACCAAAATAGGGGGAGGCAAGGCACCGTGACTGTTGAATCATGGCAACCGGACTTCTTTTCTTTCGAGTTCAAAACGTTTCACTACTCATCCAAGTAGCTTCATGAGTCTGGCAAGCCTACTTGAATGAATAATGAAATGTTTCAGTCTCATAAGAAAAGAACTCCAGCTGCCATGACTCAGCTTTTGGATAACCTCACCTGGATGACTGAGAATCTTTACAGACAAGACACCATGGCCTGCTGAACAAAGGCTATGGGGAAAAGGTGGGAAGGGGGATAATCCATGGGCTCTACCCCCACAAAGCTGTTCAACTCTAGCAAAGCCCTGGTGGAAAATAAAGTGGGGGAAATGGAAGCTGCATCGCTCCTGTCTCCTCAATCTTTACCTCATTTTTTTCTAACCTGTAATGCAAATACCACTGTCTCTGCTGCCTCCTTCCTCCTGAGTAAAGCAGGTAAAACTTACCCATGCACAAACTGGGCATGTTTACACACAAGTAATCCAATGAGACCAAGACTTGTGTGAAGCCTTTTCACAAGATGGCAAGGATCCATCTAGTGAAAGGTTAAAAAAAGATGTCAGTGAAGAAACTTTTTGAAGTGTGAAACAGACCACTCCAAATTTCTTTGCCTAGAGCAGTGATGGTGAACCTTTTAGAGACCGAGGGGTTAAACTGCGATTCAAAACACATAACTTTTTCGCAAAGTGCCAAAACAGCAACTTAACCTGAATACAGGTGGCTGTGAAGGGGCGATGTTGGGTGCCCAAAGAAAGGGCTCCAAGTGCCACCTTTGGCACCCGTACCGTAGGTTCGCCAACACTGGTCTAGACAGATTTTAAATCATAGACTCATAGACTCATAGAATCATAGAGTTGGAAGAGACCTCAAGAGACATCCAGTCCAACCCCCTGCCATGCATGTACCCCCATCACAATACCCCAGAGAGATGGCCATCCAGCCTCTGCTTAAAAACCACCAAAGAAGGAGACTCCACCACCCTCCATGGCACCATATTCTATTGCCAAACAGCTCTAACTATTTTTCTCCATTTATTTTCATTAAGGTCACATTGAATTTCCTCACATTCTCAACCACCAAGAGGTACTAGCAATGCTGAGAAACAAGAAATATAATGATGATGATAACAACATACCATCATATCAATTCCAATGTATGGCAATCCTTCCCAGGGTTTTCATATATTTCAAAACTATTTACCTCCTCCTGGGTTCTACTGCTTGGCTGGCCCATCTTCCCTAAAGCAAAGTGATGACTGAAGCTACCTGTGTTCTACTGGCGTAGCTATTTTCCATCACAAAATTGTGTTGTGCTTGCCTGTTGTACAGGTATGAAAGATAAGAAGATTTGCGAGAAGGGGATCATGGAATCCTGGAACACTGAATTTGAAAGTGGCCTACAAAGCCATCAAGTCCAACCCCATCACATCCCTGTCCTAATTCTGCATGAGCATGATTAAATATACATTCAATGTATATCCATTGTGCATTTTTCTGTTGTTTAATCTCAAGCTGTTTGCATTGTAAATGGGACAGAAAGGTGTAGATTTTGGTAACATTTTTCTTAGGAAAAGATGGGTAGCATGTTTTCTGAGTATCTTAAACATGCTTCTTCTAAGTAGAGATTTCTTCTTTTGATATCCCCATTTTTTTCAAAAAGTATCATTGATATTAAACTCATTAAAAGTTAGTGAAGTCTTCATCATGGCTAAATTGCTAGTGTAGGTGTATATATTGGTGGGTGCATATCTTTTATCATTCTTAATTGTCAAGAAACTCATTTGCTTATACGCATTGGTGAAACACA
Organism: Phrynocephalus guinanensis; assembly: GCA_037367245.1. Lineage (NCBI taxonomy): Eukaryota > Metazoa > Chordata > Lepidosauria > Squamata > Agamidae > Phrynocephalus > Phrynocephalus guinanensis. The sequence goes on from CM074748.1 coordinate 14,174,237, forward strand.
ACCCATGTGTGTTGCTGGTAGGGGGAGACCTTAAAGGCGGTGCCATATGTTTTTGAACATCGCAATAATCATTAACTGAATTATCTAGACCATCGGTATTTATTACCTGTGACATTTCATGGTTTATTTACCAAGTTATAGTGCATTGATGACATAAATAATCAGGAAAGGCAATGACTCAGAGAATCAAAACAGTTTCACATGGAGGCGCATTATACTTTGTCCTTAAAGTGTTTTGCTCCATGAGCTATTGAAATGACAATATGGTTGCCTTCTTTTCAGTGGAAGGAGGTCTTTCTGGAAAGGCAAAAAATGAACTTAGAAAACTAAGAAAACAGAACTTAAATTGTTTTACAATGCCCTTGAAATATGTTTTCATTTCCCAAAAGTTTCTTCTTTATGAATATCATGAATAATCCCCCCTCTCTTCCTCCCCCATCGCCCTGTTCTGATCTGGCGTCTGTTTTTGTCTCTTGAGGAATTTCTACCACAGACCCATAAAACAACACCTACCATATCAACAAGCCCCACTTCCACTACAAGACCCTAGGCAAAAACGTCCTGCGACTCCCTTTCTTCCCATCATCTTTAAAACTAATCAAGCCCCCTTCCTCTTGCCTACCCAGCCTCCACTAGCTCTGTTTCTATAGGAAATACACCTACATACAACAGCCCATGAATATTTGGTATGAAATGTATATTCCATTACAAACATATTATATTGCACACCTCATTCTGCTGCTATATGTCTGAAGAAGTGGACGTGTCCACGAAATGTTACATTAAAATATGAAAGTTAGTATTTAAGGTGCCACATGTTTTTTTATCTTTTGTTTTGTTTTTCTTTGACTTTTGCCATGAATAATCATCCATTCATTCATTCTTTATTATGTGGTCATAGACGTGATTTAAAAGCACAGAAGGAAATTTGGTAAAAACAATTAAATATAACCGATTTGTAATACAAAATGTTAAAATACAAGCTAAAACCAGGACGTGCTAAAAGCACAGAAGGAAAATTGCTAAAAACAAATAAATAAAACCAATTTGTAATACAAAATGTTAAAATATAAGCTAAAACCAGGACGTGTTAAAAATGTAGAGAACCGTAAGACCCAGTGCTAAGGGAAATCAGTAGCATAACTGAGACGTAGCTTATTTTTAAACTTGATCACGGAAGCAAAAAAAATTAGCCACAGATTCCGTATTTAGTTGATTTTTGCCCACCAATAACTGAGACAAATGCTCTGTTTTGGATCTTCCAGGACACTTCTTCAAAACTGGCACAATAAATCTGTTACGTTCTTCTAAGTAAAAACTGAAGTCAAACAAAACATGATCCAAATACTCAACTACGTTATCACCACCAGCACATAGTCGCTTAGCATAGGGAATATTACAATAGCGACCTTCTAAAACAGCTGAGGGGAGGCAATTAAACCTGGCTTTGGAAAACGCATAACGATATTTGGGGATAGTAAGTTTGTCCAGGTATCCTACATACTTGGGGAACTCCCAATTTAATCCAAAGAAATTAGGTGAGCAAGGGCCTTGAGCCCTTGATAAGGAAAACTGGAGATCAATATCTCTAATTCTTTGCTTGATAATTGGTTTAATTTTGTGAAAAGTCCGTTTGTAAAGAAACTCAAGGGAAAACCCTAATAACTGTAGTTTTGGTATAAAACCCTTAAACCAAGTGCTAATAAAAAACATCTCTACTCAAATGATAAAGATATCCAGATGTCGGGTCAGCATACACCACTTTTAACTAGTAATGAAAGGCAAGGGACCAAGCTATATATGAATAATCAAGATTAGAGATGGGCACGAAACAAAAAAAATGGCGTTTCGGTTTTTCATTTGTCGTTGAGAGGTCTGTTTCGGTTCGTTTCCGTTTGTCGTGAATCTTTGGAAAAATTTCATTTCCGTTTTTCATTTTTCCGTTTGTCGTTTCTACCCGCTTTTTGCGCGATTTTTAAAGCATTTCCGTGCGCAGACATCCCCCAACGTCCCAGACCAGAGGGAAAACACTAAAAAAAATGGATGCTGGCAGAGACACAGTATAGACTAGGTATGCAGGGAGGCTGCAAAGGCAGCGGCGGGCATTGCCCAGGGTGCAAGGCAGCCGCAGAGTGACTGCACTGCGGGGCAGGGGAGGGTATTCACCGAGAGGTACGCAGCATGCATGCACACAGGGAGGCTGCAGGACTGAAGCTAGAGTCGCAGAGACAGCAATTCTACCCTAACTCCCACCAGAGACTGCAAGGAGGACGGGGGCTGCCAGACCTTTTTATGCCCTCTGTGGCTGCCAGACCTGCCCTCCCAGTCTGCAACCTGGGCATGCTATTGGTTGAACATGATCCCATCACATGGCTGGCCTCCATTTTGTGGCTGGTGGTGACATCCATTTTAAAGGGAAAAGAAAAATACATCGCGATGGGAGAAGACAAAAACAAATGTTTTAAGGACCCCAAACCCCCTGGTAGGTATTATCAAACAATATAAATAATTATCACTGCGTTTTTACGGATGTCCAGGGCGTTTTTTAACATTTAAAACAGCTCATTTCATTGTGCGTCGCCATTAACGGAAACGAAACGTAACAACCACAATTTTCATGGTTCTGTTCATTCCGTTGCATTTTCATCACATTTTTTGTTTGTCGTTTCATTACGTAACGGAAATGACAAACGGTAATGGAAATGAAAAAATGTTCGTTCTGTGCCCATCTCTAATCAAGATATCTGCAGCCACAGAAACTTGGGCAAGAAAGCTTTTTTTTTTCTGATGTCTGTCTTTGTTTGCAGATACAGACAGCTTTGGTTACCCAAATCATAGTGGTAAATTAGGCAAAACCATGGACAGTGATGGACTTTGTCAGTTCCCTATTTCCTGGTGGTTTGTGCTACTAGAAACCCAGAGAGCTTCATGACAACATATGACCTTTTTCTGTCATAACATTGACAAAATATGATGAGGGTTTGAGGATCTTCTCTCTGAGCACTTACTCTGAAAGTAAACTTTCTGGTTGCCCATTGGTCTTTGAGATGTTTCTGGGTTCTGTCCTGTTCCATGTACTTTTAAACATGTACAACGTGTAGGCACTCACACACCTGGCTTTTTCCCCAGAGAGTACAGGATTTTACCTTCACCTCTTCCTCCTCTTTTTAAAGCTTTGTGATCCCCAAAACTTTTCATTTGTTCCTCTGCCAAGGTGACGTGCAGGAGCTCAAAGAATAATCATTTTGAAACACAGCCTTTGCGTTAATCCAGCTAAAAGGCATACTGCTGATGGAAAATCTATCTGACACATAGCAGCACAGGTTGGCAGCCTCCTGACCAATTAGTGCCCTTCTCCAAAATCCCCAATTGAGGATGAAAGTATCTGGTGCAAATGTTCTAGGTAAAAAAACGGAGCATTTGAAGATATGCTATATTGAACAGAGTTAGGCATATTTACAGTAATTCAGACTTTGTACAGGGCCAGCCAGTTCCACATTCAAGTTGCCCTAAATACATTATTCCATTAACTTGTAAACCTATCCTGTATACTTCCAAATTAATATGCTCCTCTTCCCTTTTCAGCCTCAATTCTCTTCCCCTCCCAGTTCTTGGACACCTTGCTGTCCATCACCTCTGTTTTCCTTTTGCTTTTTCCCCAGAGCTAGTACTTCTTGATGTACTTCTTTACCTTCACCTCTTCCTCCTCTTTTTAAAGTGATTTCTTTGTGTATTAGTGGTAACTCATTAGGTGCCCAGTTAATCTGCCATTCTTGATCCCTGCTTTCCTTTTTCCTTTCAGGTGACATAGCAGGGTTCAGTTCCATTCCAAATGAATTTGTTCATTTGTTTCTCTGCCAAGGTGACTTTACATCTTTCAGTGCAGGAGGTCAAAGAATAATCAGAGACCTCTTAGGGTGATTAGCAACATGGTTAGGGAGGAGTGATTCACCAGTCACTTCTTCCTTACCACTTTCACTGTGTGGGGAACCCATCTGAAGAGAAGAAACCTCTGTTGGTGTGTAGCCTCCACACTTGAGCAAAAACCCAGATCCATAAAAGCAACTCTCTCTCTCTCTCTCTCTCTCTCTCTCTCTCTCTCTCTCTCTCTCTCTCTCTCTCTCTCTTTGTCATTGAGAGGTCTGTTTCGGTCTTTGTCCGTTTTTTTGAATGAATCCTTGGAAGGCTGTGGACACCTTGAACTGGATGGTGTAAGGGCAGAGACACAGTTAGACTAGGTATGCAGGAAGCAGCAGGCAGCAGCGGGCGTGCCCAGGGTGCAAGCCAGCTGCAGAGTGACTGCCATGCAGCACCTTTTGGGATGGATGAGAGCAAAGGAGCTGACAGTTAATCCAGCTAAAAGGCATACTGCTGATGGAAAATCTATCTGACAGATGTGTGTTTCTCACTGTGTTCACCTGGAGTGGTGATAGCAGCACAGGTTGGCAGCCTCCTGACCAATTAGTGCCCTCCAAAATTCTACAGATGTATCTTTACTTGAGGATATTGTAAGGAAAAAACAGTATCTGGTGCAAAGAAATGGTGAGAAATCTACAGAGGAAAATTCTGGTTGTATTCTCCTTTGTCTAGGCCAAGGACAGTTAAAAAACACAGAACCATTGACATTTATCAGAAATATGCTATTTAAGAAATTGCCACTAAGCTTTAGCCAGTAGGATGTCAGACGCAAGCATCTAAAGCGTTTTTTATAAGGATATACCCATTACAGTAACTTAGATGTTTCCACTAGAACATTGATAACAGTGGTTAAGACTGCAGAGAGTCAGTGTGATGTAAAGAATAGGCCTCCCCATGGGTCCGGCGCTACCCTTCCTTGAAATGTCTCCAACTACTCCCTGCAGGGGCTTGTCCAAGACCAATACCATATGCCTACTATTAAACCATCTTTGTGGCCGAATACTGTTACCCACAGAGTTTTCTAATGGTGACTCCAAACAGGCAGGAATCCTGGGTATAAATTCTCCACCTGGGAGGGGTGGCAATGTTCATGTGTTCCTTGATAATCTCACCCAGCCTGAAAACTCTATTATAGTTACTTTAAGTCAGAAGCACCTTGATAGGATACTACTACTACTACTACTACTACTACTACTACTACTACTACTACTACTACTACTAGGTATCAACTACTAGAGAGTAGTATGTAAAGAATAGTAGTAGTAGTAGTAGTAGTAGTAGTAGTAGTAGTAGTAGTACAAATCAACTAATTAAACTTCAAATATGGGATGTTCTGTCTATCTTCTTTAGAACAAAATATGAAGGTGAACAGTAGAAGCTTCTGTTAATTTCCATCCTTATGATTCTGGAATACTTTCATTCTGTTTTGAGTCGGAATGTTATCTTAAATTGGTATTTCTGCATCCAGGGACACAACAGAAGGGATGAGAATCTGCTTACCCCAAGCCATACTACAGGTACCTTCTTTATGAAATTTCATTCTTTAAGATGACTATTATTGCTGAGGATCTGACATGGTTATGTCTATGTCAAGCTACAAAATATGTCAACAGTATCCAATAAATAAAGTGATGTCAGCAGTTCCCGTTCAATTGTTGTATGCTACCCTTTTGATCCATTGATTTGGGAAGTGGCTATTTTTCCCTGCAAGAAACCCAACAAATATGCTACAAATGGGAATGCATGCATTTCAAAGATAAAAGAAATTCAAACTTTTGTTTTCACCAAGGTTGTCCAACAACATAATTCACAAAAGTTCAAAATGATTGGACGGGGGTGGGGGGAAGCTACATGTGTGAAACCCAGTAAGGATAGAGCAAGCTTCTTGAATGCTGTCGGTTAAAAATGGGTAATTAGATGGCAGAAAGGAATGGAATATCCTGGAGACAACATACATGGCGGAAAGGATCACTGCATCTATCCATTTCATATGGCAACATTATCTTGTAATTCTCCAACACCTCTCTATAGTGTCCTTGTTTCATCTGCCTTGCATTGAATTGTTCCTGAATTATGGTTTAATTAGGGCAATTTCTAAATCAAACCTCATGAGATATCCAACATTCCCCCATTGAGATCACATGGCCGCTGCATTTAGGATACGTGTTTTTCTGAAAACCCATTTTTCTAGTCACAAAGACCTAATCTCTTCTATCTGATTTTTTCCCCATTCCTATGATAGGTAGGATGCCATTATGCCTACTCAGACTTTGGCTGAGGCGACACCAAACAATTATGGTCTATCGTTATTGAGCCAAGATAGTCTTCGTCTTAGCAATTTTAAAGACGGTAATGAAGCCTTTATAGTTTTATTACTAGATTTTTGTTATACAGTGATTCTAGATGGTTAGCAAAAGGTCTCCAATTTATTTCTCACATCGAAAAGAATAGTGGTGTCTTTTCTTTTCTTCTTGCCATCTTCCTTTTATTAACTGCTGTTATTGTCTGGTGCTGCAGTTCTGCATTTAAAGCCTTCTAAAAGCTTGTAGTCAGAGTTTGTGCTTTTATCTAGCTGGACAATGTACTGCCGAAATTATGTACTGAACATTTTGATTTTCTAAATGGCTTCATCCTTAGATAGAATTAGACTTTGATGGAATGCTTCCAATTGTGGAATATGTTCTGTGGAGGAAAGAAGGTATAAGCAGCACACCAAAATAGTTTTCTAGGCAATACCTAAGAAGCTTTAATATGAGTGAAAGGGTCTGAGGGCTGCAACCACTTCACCTAATGCAGAATGCAGAATGACAGCCATTGACAGCAGGAGCAAGCTGCTTGTTAGGAGTTTGAAGCATGAAAGAAAGGCACAGGCTTTTTCATTTGCAAAGAAAGAGAAGCTATACAATCAAGAGCAACAGAAAGTAAGTCTTACAGAGACATAGGAACTAGGGAAGAAAGTAGGATGGGGATAAAAACAGGAAGGACACATTCTGTGGATGAGATGGAGAATGTCTTCATTTCACAACATGTCTACTTGTAGATATTCTAGCAAGGGCATTCAAACTGCAATTTAACGTTCTCTAATTTAAAACAAACAAAATCAAAGCTAGACTAAGGGCGATACCTACATAGGCTTCTAGTAGAAAAATAAAAAAAGTTGCTGAACATTTGAGAGCACAAGCCCTCTTTTTCTCGAAAGCTCAGCAACTTTTTTTATTGTTCTACTAGAAGCCTATGTAGGTATTGCCCTTAGTCTAGCTTTGATTTTGTTTGTTTTAATGGCTGAACGGCTCCAAACTCCTTTTTACTGTAATTTAAAACTTGGGGTTATGGGTCAACACTTATTTGTTCCATAATTTCCACCAACAATTGTGCTAAAATCTTTGATTCAAAAGAGAAAAAGAAAGCAAGAAGCCAAAAACCCTTTGGGGTGGGTTCCACTTATGCCAGGGGGGAATGATGTCATTATCAGAAGCAGACTGGCACTGATTCAAGACTCCTTTCCTCAAATTTAGGGACCTGGAAGTTGAGCCATGGCAACTGGACTTTTTTTCTTGAGAGATCAAAACATTTTAACCTCACAAGAAAAGAAACCCAGTTGTCATGACTCAACTTTTAATGTTCTAAGATGCCTCTTCAAACACCCTGTTCTTAACTTGAATATGTCTTAAATGCTCTGGACTGTATATTGTCCCTCATTATTGTAAGCCACCTTGAGTCCTTTTCCAAGGAGAAAGGTAGGGTAAAATCATTTAAAGCAAAATAACATAAATAAATACAACTTCTAGATAACCTCACATGGATGACTACAAATCTTCAGATTCAGATTCCACAAGCAGGTGGCTTTTTCTCCTCACATGTGAGCCCTCTGCGCCTGGAAACTGAAAAACGATGCCTTCAATGTTCTGATGATGATGCCACATATGTTACAAAGGAAGAGCTGCACAATGGAAATTTGGCCATTGGTTTAAAGCCGCAAATATATCCTTAAAATTAAACAGATTTGCACCTGACACCACAAATCTCCTCCAATTCTATGCATAGCCACATTCCAATTCTCTGCATCCCAAGTCCATGCACAATCAGTGACATTGTGAACCATTGTAGATCAATGGCAATTAACAGCTATGCTTGCAAAGCTGGCAGAAGTGTGATTTATTTAGTTTTCTGGAGTGGGATATTTCCAAGATTTATTCAGTTTTACTGAATGAATCTGTGAACCTCCTTTTAAGAGTAAGATTGAGTAAGCAGGGAAGCCATCCCCATTAGGGAGATGCAGAGCAGACCGCAGGAGATAATTATTACCGTATAACACACCCCTGATTTCAGAAGCCAGACAAGCTCAGGCCTGATTAGTATTTATCATTGATATGTACCATCAAGTTCTTTGTTTCATTAAGATATATCTTTGTAAACCATCCAGAGTGGTGGTTTTCAAATACAGTAGGACTCCTGTATCCACTGATGCATTATCCACTGATTCAGTTATCCACGGTTGGCAGAGGAAAAAATTAAATAATTTAACAGCCACAAAGAAAGCTGTAAAGCAAGCTGTTGTCACAAACAGCAGCTGTAAAGCAAGCTACTGTCACAAACAGCAGCTATAAAGCAAGCTACTGTCTCAAAACAGCAGTCATCAAGCAAGCTACTGTCAGGAAACAGCAGTTTGGAGATGGGTGGGCAGGTGTTTTCTCTTATCCACAGTTTTCATTATCCATGGGAAGGCCTGGAACCAATCCTCAGCGGATAATAATAATAATAATAATAATAATAATAATAATAATAATAATAATAATAATAATAATAATAATAATAATAATTTATTTTTTGCTACCTTTCTCCCCAAAGGGACCCAAGGCTGCTTACAACAATTCAGAAAAGTATAATAAAAGCAATACAATGTAAAAACAACACAATACCTATAAAATACTATAAAACTTCTATACAATATAATACAATAAAAAACAAGATTAAAAACAAAATAGCTGCAGCAGAGTTTAAAAAGCTTCCCAGCCAATGAGACTAAAAAAGTAAGATGTTATAAAAATTTGTGAAGGCTGGAGGCTCAGAAGGCTTGCCTAAATAAGTAAGTCTTAAGGCCTCACTTGAATATTACAAGGGAGGAGGCAGTTCTCAACTCAAAGGGGAGGGAATTCCATCGTATTGGTGCCACTACTGAGAAGGCCCTATTTCTTGCCGCTGCCCTTCGCACTTCCTTGGGTGGCGGTACTCATAGAAGGTCCTTCTCCGATGACCGAAGGGGCAGACTGGATTATATGGAAGAAGGCGGTCTCTTTAGATAACCTGCTCCTGAGCTGTATAGGGCTTTAAAGGTCATAACCAGCACCTTGAATTGGGCCCAGAAACGAATGGGCAGCCAATGTAGTCCCTGGAGAAGCAGCCCAACAGAGTCGTACCGCCGAGCTCCAGTAACCACCCAGGCTGCCGCATTCTGCGCCAGTTGTAGTTTCTGAACCATCTTCAAGGGCAGCCCCACATAGAGCGCATTGCAATAATCTGATCTTGATGTCACCATGGCATGGATCACCGTGGCCAGGTCTGCATGATACTGGGATCCTACTGTAATAGTAAATTCTGATTTATGGCAACCCTATGAATGAGTGAACCCCCAAAAGGCCTGTCTTCAATAGCCCTGTTCAGCTCCTGTAAACTCAAGCCATTGCCATCCTTTAGGGAGTCAGTCCATCTTGTGTTTGGTTTTCCTCTTTTCCTGCTGCTCTCCACTATTCCAAGTAGAGATGGGCACGAAACAAACAATTTTTCATTTCCGTTTTTGTTTTTTGTTTCATTACGTAACTAAACAACAAACAAATTTTGTCTCTAAAATGAAACGAAACGAACAGAAACACCAGAAATTGTGTTGTCCATTTCGTTTTCATTACTGCAATACATTGAACTGCTTTAAATGCTAAAAAAACACAAAAAATTGAAATAAATGGTAACAAAACGGTAACAAAACAAACGAAAACAAAAACGATTTTTTTTTGCAAAAATTCACGAAAAACAGAAACGAACCGAAACGGACCCCCTAAATGACAAACAACAAACGAAATGCCATTTTTTTTATTCGTGCCCATCTCTAATTCCAAGCATCCTTTTCTATTGCTTTACATGTCCCTTTTTCAGGCTTGATTTGCTCACGGACCCATTCTTTCTAGCTGTCCAGAGTAACCTCAGAACAAAGCTCTCCACCACCACCGCATTTCAAACAAATGTGACACTCACACATGATGTGGATTTATCTTGGTCTTGGTCTTCAATGAAACATCCTTTTACTCGATGATTTTTTAAATAATTTCTAAATTGCTGCCGTTCTTTGTTGCAGTCTCCTTCCTGAGGATAGATGATCGAAAAATGGTTTATAAAACCTCTTAGCTCTCTCAATTTCTTCACTGTCAACATTAAAGTTGGATAATCATGACTTTTGTCTTCTTCATGTTCAAGTGCAATCCTGTTTTGGCACTCCCCTCTTTCATTTTTTCATTTCAAACCAATACCTCATATTCTTCCAAACAAATGGAAGAATATGAGGTAATACTAGAAATGTCCAGGAATGGAATGGTATTGCCAGCCAGGGACAATAAGAGGGTCTGTTTCTGTATGTTTGTTACATCTGAAGGTGTGATTCTGCTGGTAAACTGCACAGTATTTACAGGTGAAATCCCTTATATCAGGCTTACTTGAGAAATTCAAGACAGGTAACTTCAATTTAACATTATACATTAGAGATGGGCACAAAACAGAGAAATGGTGTTTCGTTTCATTTTGTTTTGTCCCCGCCCGCATTTCATTTTGTTCCATTCATACAAATTTTTGAAAAAAGTTCACATGAAACAAAACAATAACGGAATGTTTCATTCCTCTGGGGGCTTGCACTCGCCTCCTCCTCCTTCTGGGTTCCAGAAGCTTCTGGGCCCTGGTGGGTCTCCAGCAGTGCAGCGGGGACTAATGCCGGAATCACTTGCCCTTCCCCGCCAGTTTCGTTGGTGAGGCCATGCCGCACCTGATCATCATTATCAGCAGTGGGCACTGGAAGGCCTCCCCGCAGCTTCATGAGCCCCCACCCCCAACCAGATTGGCAGCGGCGGCGCTGGGTCCCATCCTGCACCAGATTGTCAGTGGCAGCAGTGGTGGCGGGTGCCGGAAGGCCTCCCCGCAGCCTCGGAAGGCTGCCCCACACTGGATCATTGGCAGCAGTAATGGCAGCGGCAGGCACTGAGAGGCCTCAGGTAAGAACCCTTTTTACAGATGCACCCAATGGGGGGATGAAAAACAAAATGGAACAACTCAAAAATTTCCTGTTCATTTCATTTCATTTTTCTTTAAAAATCAATTCATTTTTTTAGGTTCTGAAACAAAATGAAAAATGAAAAACAAAATAAAAAAATCCATTTTGTGCCCATCTCTATTATCCATATATACTCAAATTAAGCCCTATTTAATAGGCCATGCCTATCCCACACGGGGAGTTGCTGAATTAAATGGATGAAAGACTTCTGCCTTAGAACCCATACATCTATGTATTAGGACAATTCTGAAACTAATGGTAAAAGCAAAGAGGGAGAATGGAGAAGTAAAATTGTTGGGGGAGAATTCAACCCCAAAAGGAAAAAGCTGGTTCCTGAGAAGAAAGTGGAGACAGGCAAACTAAACGGGAAGTATCAGCCCTCATCATCCTCAAGATGGTTCAAGTTACAGTTTGAATTTTTTTACTTTTTAGATTACAACTTCCAGAAACCAGAGATAGCACAGCTATCAGTTATGCTTGCTCTAGCTCTATATCCAAGATGGAAAATAATGAGAATACATTTATTAAATTTCCTTATACTGAACTTTCAAAGGTATAATGTACTTAAAAACAAATTACAGCTTCATTTTGAACCTCCCAAATGCATAGCTTGCCTCTCACCTTCATAAGATCTCTAATCCAAAGAATCAGAGCTCTAATAATTCTGCAATTATAATTTAGGTTTTGTAGCCTTAAAAGGCCGAATTTATCTTCAAAATTAACTAAGTCTGACTAGGAGCAACCTGAGATATTTATAACATATTACTAGCCACTCCTGTTGTTAAAACTTACAATGGCCTCATGATCTCCGTCAGAGAAATGTTAATCTCTGCTATGGGGTTATTAATCTAATAAGCATTTTTCATCTAACTTCAGCTGTCAGGGATTTAACAACTAAGGTTTATTCAGTGAGTTCATAATCATTAAAATATCTACAGAGTTAGAAACTTGTTTCTGACATTGCAGGAGCAACTAGTGCAGACACTGTGATATTCTTCTATCCATGTTCAAACAAGAAGTTTTCTTGTTAGTTTTCTCTTCATATAGAGTTTTTGACTATTGAAATATAATTGTTTCTGGTTTACAACAATTCTAGGTGTGATCTGAAATCTGTACTGCATCACACAGACTTGTGTGTGCAAATTTGGCTAACCTTTCTTATTTTCAAGTAAAGGGTAGCCACCTGGTGCAAACAAAATGCAAAACAATTGCAAAAATAGGCAACCCTGCTAAAAAAAATTCATCATATAGTACACAAGATTTGTGGATTGAAATGCCACCTCATCATATATGTACCAGTGTGAAGAATTAAAAGTCCAAAAGTTCTTGGGAAGATGGAAATTGCCAGGCAAGTCTCTCTTTGACATAAGTCAGGAAATAGTCTGGTTGCTACTTTAAAGTTAAAGCAGAGGTAGTGGAGGATTGAGTATTACATTTGGGCTCAACAGAAGAACAGAAGATGAGCAATGGTGGATGAGACCTTCATACCTAACCATTGGCTATGCTGGCTGTGACTGATGGGAAGTGGTGTCAAGCAACACCTGGAAGGCCACTGATGCCTCACCTCTTCTCTTATTGAACTGGCCATGCCTTTAGTGTGTGAGTTTCATCACAGAACGGCACAAACGCTCCCACCTACCCATATATGACATATTTTATTTGGATCTAAGCTTCAAAGTTAAGAGATTGTTTCCTTTTCCTCTCTCATAATCTCTAGTAAGAATGTGCACCTTTTGACTCTCTAGATATTATTGGATAACAACACCCACCAACTCTAGCACGAATAGCCAATGAACACCAATACCAAATGAGGGAGGGAGAAGCAGGCTGTGGAGCCACACATATGAGTTGGATAGAGTGGATCCTTTTAAATCAATGGGGTTTACGTTGGTTGTGACCAGAGCACGAAAAGTCATTTTTGTTTGTTTGGTTTTTGGTGTACAACTCTCAGAATACCCCATGGGGTCCCAGCTCATTTAAATCTCATTGATTTCAGGGCATGTGCTCCAAGCATGATTAGGCTGGAATATGGCCTGATGCATTTTATTACATCTTTCACAAAGTGTGCAAAACAAACTCCCAAGAGACCATTAAATTACACTCATTCTTCCTTTTGCTTCCTATTGTTTTATTACACTTAGTACAATGTGTTGAAGCAATGCTACCTGACTTCATAATGTTCGCAAGAAAACATTCAAATTCATGCTGACGTATTATACAGCCAAATGCACATGTAATGACCAAAAAACAACCAATTTTTCTGTCACTTCAGAGTCCTTGTCCCCTTCTAGTCATTTTCTAAAAGCCGTAAGCATTATTTTCAACATTTTGAGTGACTAATATATACTTGGGAACGGTAATGCAGCTTATTCTGTCATTGTGCCAAATGAATAGAAGGGATGAATACTGAATATCCATTAAAAAGAACATTTCCTTCCTAGTCTAACCCAGCTTTAAAATGTAAAACACCATATTACTCATTGTCTAAAGATTTGGATTCAAGCTCACACATTTCCTATATTAAAATCCAATAACTTAATTGCTAACAATTATACGATCTTCATCATCTAACAATTATTTTAATTAGGAGTGCTTAAATAGTTATTTAAAATCACTATTAATCTTTGCAGACAGCAGATGTAGACTGCAACAATAATAACGATGGAATAGCTGCAGATGGCCCAGAGTCCTTCCTTTTAGTCTAAAATATATACATTTGATTATTCCATAGTAGCTCAAAATTATGTAGTTTTAAAGCAAGGCAAATACTCATGCTACTGCTCAGAAAACGCCTCATCTGACCTGTGATTTACAAGCAAATTCCAGTTTCTGCTGAGAATCTCTTTCTAATATAAAGCCTGTGTGAACAAGTAGCCAAATCTGAAACAAAAAGCCTGAACCTTTGTCACAATCTGATAATATTGTTCTTCCTTTACAGGGTGCAAGCACTACTACTGATGGAGAAGCTGAACTTAAAAATATGCCATCTCTTACAGGTTCTGGTTCCAGTGGGACTGATGTTCTTTGGAGACCTGGGTTCCAATCCCACCGCTGCCACCATGCTCAGAAAACACCTCATCTGACCTGTGATTAACAAGCAAATTCCAGCTTCTGCTGAGAAATTGATGGTGTTAACCACAAGATGAATTCCTGGCTTCTTTTAACATAACAAAATTTACCAAAACCAACTTCTTAGAAGGCAAAGTAAAATTATAATGAAATTTTATTTCGAAACAGAATGAAAAATTAAAATAGATTTAAGATGTAAGCATATTTTTCCTAAAACCAACAAATACTATTCTAAGTAATCTGTCTTAAATGTTTACTGAAATCCACAGCTAACCTAAATAATTCTAAACTCTAGCTTAATGAGGAATTTTCTTGAAGCCAAGCAATGTCAGGTAGAAAAGAAGAAGAATGGTGAATCTTCTCTCTATGTCGAGATGCTGAAATGTCCAATAAGCATCAGAGTCTAGGCTTCCAGAAATTTATGTTTTGACTAACTAATGCATTCCTTAGGTAAAGTCTACTGCAGAGTGAAATCTGTGCTGCTAGTATGAGACTAAGAAAATGACTCTATGTCCTATCAACCCTAATTCCCTTACAACTAGAGTTGTCCAAGAAATAAGAATTTGTTTTTTGATAAACTATTTAAAACCATGCTCACTAATGTACTAAGAGGCAGCAAAAATATCATGCCTTGTGAAATGTTTCAAGGAGCTATGAAGACAGTCACACTGTCTTCTAGAACATTCCAAACCAAGGGGAACTATAAATAGGAAGCCTCACACCAACTTTCCTCAGACTGAAGAAGCTACTTGGATGAGTAGCAAAATGTTTTGATCCCCACCAAAAAAAGAAGTCCACTTGCCAACTTACAGATAGCCTCATCTAGATGACTGAGAAACTCCATAGACTGTGAAGGAGAGCCAAAACAAACCAGCTGTCACACTGTAAAGGACAGCACCATAAAGCAGATCTGCAATGGCCTCTACAGTGGCAACTAGAGGGCACCAATCACCTGTCAAATGGCCAGACATGTGCCAGATAACCTATCCTCATTGTGGGTGTATAGGCCCCTGACTTTTGCAGGCCTGAAACTTCAAAGCAATGTGATGCCTAATGCTTAGGCAAATTTTTGGAGTACATTCCCCCAGTGCTGATATCTTGGGGACAGAAGGCAATAGTAATGAACTGTGGTGAAGGAAATCTACTCGCCCTGGAATGTTGTCATCTTTGTGGGTTGTTCACTCCATCCCCCAAGTTGTTTTTGGAAAAGCTGCTGTTTACTAAATGGATCTGGGCATAGAGGACCAACTCCCACCAACTGACAGGAGGAGAGTCCACCGGCTCACTGACATACTAAGGTGTCTTGTAGCCACTTCTTAAAAGAACTGTGCATGTACAATCTTGAGAAAATAAGGCTGGGGAGGAGGGAGCTATGATAGCACTTTTCAAGTACTTGAAAGGCTGTCATAGAGAAGGGGCAGGATCTGTCTTGGGTCACCCCCAAGAGCAGGTCACTCAACAATGTGTTCAAGTTATAGGAAGCCAGATTTTGGCTGAATATCAGGAAACATCTCCTACCTGTTTAGAGTAGTATGGCAACTGAACCCTTTACCTCGAGAGGTGGTGAGTGCTCCAAGACTGGAGGCATTCAAGAGAGGCATGTGATCACCTGACCTGATTCAGAAAAGGGGAGACAAGCTGTGTGTACCCACACCGTTCCCCTCAACTCTTACCTTACCAGAAGAACAGAGGCACAGCTACGGCTTCCAGAGCCCGGGGCAAAAGTCAGTTTTTGCGCCTCACTCCCATCATTGCAAAATATAATATATAATTATATCTAAAATGCAATATTACAATTTAATAAAATACCACATATGAAAATATAATATAATATACTAATAATATACAATATAATATATTATAATAATATAAAATAATAGCAATATAAAATATATTATAATACCAATTATAATATAAAAATATAATATTAAAATATAAAATATATTAAAATAAAAAATAAAAAATAAAATAAAATAAAATAAAATAAAAAATATTAAAATATAAAAAACATTGGATGGCAGGTGTGGGGGTGCCGGGGGTAGTAGGCAATTTGGCACCCCCTAATTGCTGCGCCCAGGGTGCCCTGCCCCTTACCCTCCCCACACCTGCAGAAGAATGAGCCGCATAGGCACACCCTCACATCTTGACCCATGAGGCCTGATTAACACATTCCCACTCAACTCTCCCCCCAGCTTCCTCTCTTTGCTTATGAGAGTGTGTACAAACCAACCAATCCCACAACCCCTTGTAGTTCTCATGAAGCTTAGCAAGTCCAACCCTCTTTCTCCGTTTGCAGTAGTTACAGAGAAGGACATAGTTGAAACTCCTCTGAGAGCTGGCATGTATTTGGCTGCAGCTGCCAGAATTCCAGCTGGGAAATTTCCTAGTGAATGGTAGCCGATGAAGTGGAAAATAATTTGGCCCAGCACTCTAATCTGTCAAGGTCCTTTTGGATTTTCATCCTATCCTCTAGGGAATTAGCAACCCCACCCAGTTTGATATCATCTGCAAATTTGATCAGCCTACTCTCTATTCCTTCCTCCAATAAGGACGTTGAATAGCACTGGACCCAGAACAGAACCCTGGGGCACCCCACTGGTCACGTCTCTCCAAGCTGAAGATAAGCCATTAATGATCACTCTTTGGGTGCAATCAGTCAACCAATTACAAATCCATGCCACAAATGTTTTTTGCCTAACCCTCTAACAGCCTATCTGTTGGAAAGAAGATAAGCACTGTCACTTATGCTAACTGATGCAGGATTTCATCCTCAGGAGGTCTAAATCTGTCCCTTCCAATGTTATAATTTTTCAAAAGAACTTCAGTTACACATGCAGTGTTTTCAGAAGTGATCCTCTGCTGAGATAAGTGGAGTTGGAGGGTGCAAAACTCTCAAGTCAGGTTTGAAAGATGGGAGCAGCATAAGGCGAAAGGAACGGGGCTGTTTTATTATTAGCATGGTCCAATTCTTTAACAAAGGGGTTCATTTAAAAAAAACTGCACATGAAGGGTGAAGCTCCCCAGATCCATGAATATCCCATCATGATTATTGCTATCCTTGTATAATTCAAGTACATCTGAAGTCTCCTGCCTTTGCCATCTTTCATTAGGGCATAATGAAAACTATTTCTCTCTAATTGCTATTTTCTCTTTCTTTCAACTGCCAGAAAATGAAACAGAACTATTTTGCTGGTTTTGCCTTAATATTTCTAATTCATTCTTAAAGATGAAATAAAGCCTGTACAGGCACGATCTCTCTTTCTTCTTCTTCTCTTTCATCTATGGCTTCCAGTTACTGCATATGTGATTGCCAATGCAGATCTTGGCACTCGGTATATACACAACCACTGAATTTTACTAGTGTGTTTCTTATTTTCTGATTTTGCTTGCATTTTGAAAAAAACTAATAGTTGCCTTTCTTGTATGCCTGTCTGTTTCTGTGCCTTAAATAGTGCTCATTCTGTCCATCCTGCCCACATGACAATTTGCAATTTGCTTGCTTGCTTTTGCTGCCAGCTTCATAGCTCAGATGCTTTTCCAAGGCCAGATACTTCATGTGGATGAAAAGTCATGCACATTTTGTGTGCAATTTCCCTTCACATATATACTATGCCTGAACAAGAGAGACAGAATGTAACTGTAGAGAAAGGAGAACCTGAGAGATACTGACCATGACAGGTATTTTCATCAGCTACAGTTGCTAATTTTGTCAACAATGGCTGTCACAGCATTTTTAACAGCAGCATGGTGTGTAACAATGGGCAGATGCTGTGATTAATTTCCATGCCATGAACCACCTCCATTTGGAAGACAAAGGGCACTCTTTCAAAGATGAGGATGTACACATATTAGACAGAGAAGAGAGGTGGTTTGAGAGAGGGGTCAGGGAAGCCATCCATGTGAGCTTTGACAACCCCTCTCTCAACAGAGGTGGGGGGCTCAGGCACAGTCTATCTGCCATTTACCAGGCTGTGCTTTCAACAATACTCAGACAAATTAAAAAGCTTTCGCCATCAAGGCCATAGCTAAGGTCCCATACTTTAAGGGTTTCAGCACTTTAGGCCATTGTTCACCTTAAGACTACTGAGACCGTTTCAGCTTATTCGGGCTATTGTTCATCTTATGAGCCTTTTTAGATCAGGCTGACAAGAGGTCAAAGTGAGCTATAAAATGGAGGTCTCGCAACTAGCTTTTTCAGACTGATGAAGTTGTTTGAATGAGCAGTGAAACATTTAACTCTCAAGAAAAAGAAATCCAGTTGACTCAACTTCCAGATTCTAATTCCAAGATTGTTATGAAATACCTTGTTCTTTTCTGTTGCTGCCCAAGGAGAATAATTGTAATTTTTTAGAAATTATTTCTCTAATTTGCCTTTCTCCCAGTTTAAATGACCCAAGAAGTTTCACAATTTATTGAAAAACTAAAAATAAATGTTACAACATTTCTGAAATTCCTCTGCACAAGGCCCTTCATCGTGGATGTAAGTCCTTGCTATTCACATTCTTGCAAGTGGAAATGTAGAACTGCAAAATCATATGGAGCTACATATGAGATTTCCCAGATCTTAAGATCTTCAGGGGAGACCCTTCTCTTGTTCCCACTGTTTCTAAGCAGCATGCAACACAGGATGTCTATGGCATTATTGACTTATGGCAATTCACATGTAAAACATTACACTATTTCTGTTAATTGTCACAGTGAAACCACTGCTGCAACACATTATATTAATCGGTTTAAAGCAGTAACAAACTCTTAAACCACACATTAAAGGACACATAACAAAGGCCACATCAATTACGATGTGGATCATGACTGAATCAAAAACTCTGAAATAAGAAGGTCTTCATTGGTCCATCTGTGAAAGATTGGATGGAACGGGATTTCACAGTCGGAGGGCAACAACTGAGCAGGCCTTTTCTTGTGGTGCAGTGGTTAAACCAGGCATATCCAAACTTGGGCCCTCCAGATGTTTTGGACCACAGCTTCCAGAATTCTAGGCTTAGATTGCCAATAGCAAAGGACTGTGGGAGTTGCAGTCCAAAACATCTGGAGGGCTGAAGTTTGGACATGCCTGGGTTAAACAATGTACTGCAGCCAAAACTGTGCACGCATCCCAGGGCTCAGTCAGTCCCTGGCAGCTAGCTCGTGGTTGACTTAGCCTTCTATCTGAGGCTGATAAAAAGAATACCCAGCTCATTGGTGGTGGTGGTGGGGCGGGGGGGGGGGGGAGAGAGATGTATAGCCTGCATAATTAAATTTTAAACTGTCCAAGGAATGTTTTAAGCACTAGGAGGCAGTATATAAGCAGAACACTCTGCTTTGGTCTGCTTTGTTTCCTCACTCAGTATTCCTAAAGCTCTTAAATTTTGGGAATCTCACGTGCAGCTCCATATTCCCACATGTAACAACATGACAAGCAAGGATATACATTTCTGGTGGGGGGAAGTCCATGTGAGGCAGAGCTTTGATTTTCCAGGATGATCACTCCTATAGAGACCATGCCTCTCTCTTTCAATACACCAGCTTTTTTGATACTGGCGGGGACAGGTCTAGCATGCTTCCTTTTCCATGTATTGATTTACTCCATTATTCTATGATGATTTTGAACATATGGACAGGGCTTGGCAGGATGATAAATTTGTAAGAAGCCATGTTGTAGTAGAATAAGAATAAAATGGTGAAGTCTGACAATCCCTATATTGTTGAAATTCATACCATGTTTCATCTCATCAGTCAGCATAACACTGACTATCAATTAGATCAAACTTTTCTGAGAGTTTAAAAGAAAATTAACAGCACTTTGCAGTAGAACCAGTTATATAAAATTTAACAAATCTGATTCTGATTATCCAAAGTGACATTGAGCTATCACAGTGAGGCAGCAGAATATAGGAAGAAAGAAAGAAAGAAAGAAAGAAAGAAAGAAAGAAAGAAAGAAAGAAAGAAAGAAAGAAAGAAAGAAAGAAAGAAAGAAAGAAAGAAATGCCCAATGGATTTTCCATGGCAGAAATTCTGGAGAAAGAAGATTTAAAAGCTAAGATATTCAGCTGCCATTTCTAGCAGATGGCAAGGTTTAGTCTTTAAAATTCAATTAGCCAAGCAGCTAATTAGAGATTTGAGGTATTATAAACACAGTGTGTTACTGAAAAGATAGATAATCTTCTGGACAACAAGGAAACAGGGGGTAAATAGGTAAGCTGGTGTAGAAATGGGATATATTTAAAAATGCACAGTAATCCTCCAATAATTTCTTCTCTTTACACTAAGAAAAATAATAATTTTCACTGATACTGTTTCAAGAGGGTCAGGCAGCACCTGCCATCTTTACACAGCTATTGGAGATTAGTGATGCTGCCTGCCCTTGGTGCCTTTGTATCATGCTGCCACATCCTACGTAGTGTGTGTGTTGTGTCGTTACAGTCGTTACCGACTCTTCGTGACTCCATATCCATTGAGTTTTCTTGGCAGGAATACCGGAGAAGTTTGCCAGTTCCTACTCCAGGCGCCTACAGCACCTGGTATTCCTTGGAGGTCTCCCATCCAAGTACTAATCAGGGCTGACCTTGCTTAGCTTCCGAAATTGGGCAAGATCGGATGTGCTTAGGGCATGAGAGGCTAGCAGTTAAAGCTATCCAGACACAATCTTAATTTCCTGCCATATCACTTCCTAATGATGTAAATCCTTTCTCTTCTTTCCGTTGCCAGTTGGGATGAGGAATATTATTCCCAACACACTGCAGAAAGTATTTTGTAGAACCCTTGGCAGAAGAATTAAAATTATTTTTGCAAATATTAAATAAAATCCGCAAGTAATGCAAGCAATGTAAAAGCACAATACAAAAAATTGTACAAATTCTTGTTGCACTGGCTTTTAAGATGTAGAAGCACTTGAGAGATTGCTTGTATCGTCTGTATCCCCTTCTGCATTTGCTGTATATACTAGCCTTAGTTATGAAATATTACAGAGCTGTTACCAAAAATAAAGTTACAATCTTTTGTCTCATTCTCACCTAGGAGCTGGAAGTCTTAGTGAGTCTGAACATTTCTGATCAAGGTGTATCATTAAGCTGAGGCTAGCTGAACTCATGAGAACTAAGAATGTAGCAAGTGTTCTTTATCTCACAATCCCCATCACTTAGGAATTACATGAACTGTGGAGGCTTTTAAGGTTGGGTAGACCAAGCCACCCAGTGCTACCTAAAAGTTTCTCAAGCTAGATAAACTCCTCCAGGGTCCTCTGCGAGAGAGAAGGACACAGGGGCTTCTCAAAGTTAGAGCTAGCCCTATAGCTGAAATGTCCTGCCTCTCCTTACTAACCTTCGATGACCCCTCCTACCCTCACAAAGTTAACTTAAGATTCATTTTCTTTGGCTTTCCCTTAGCCTAATTACATAAAACTAAGATATATCCCCAGGTGAAACATAAATAGTAAAGTTTGTTTAAATAACATTATGGTTTCTTTTATGTCAACAGACTTGTTTACAGATTGCATCCGAATCAGCTTTCTAGTGTTCAATCAGATATTACAAGTCAAACATTTGGTTGGAAACAATACATTTCAGACCTTAGGTATTGCTACAATCCTGTCCCCACAGTCGTTGAATCCCATCAAGCGCTAATTCTCTTAGGCTCTCCCTCTTCTACTCAAGCTCTCCCCAATATATATCTTCATCTGGCAACTTCAGATTAGTTTTCTTCTCAGATATCAGTCAGCCAATCATGAGTCAGGCTGGGGTTGCTAGGTGGACCCCATATTTCCAATAGGATCATCCTTTGAATCTTCTAAGAGTAGAAGTACTTCTACAGAACTGGTTTGGAGACTTTCACAATTCTAATAAAAAAAGAGATTTGAAATTAGGGTCATGTCAGGTTCTAGATGCTGTCTAGATTGTAAACATTATGGTCAGGCCTAACTTGCATGGTTAAAACAAAAACAGAAAAGTTTTCGGGGAGAAAGGGGTTTAGAAAAGATTTAGGAGTGAAAATTTTCTCTTGAAAAATAAAGAAAGTAGGAGTTTTCTATTTCCTCTATGTTGAGATTTGTGAGTTATAGAAATGGATAGCCATGTATTAAAGTCAGACTATGAATGGGTGAGAAGTTCATTCCATTCCATTCTATTTTTATAATAATGTAACATATTGTACAAATTTCTTCCCATCAGGGATGAAAATAACACTTTAAAAAACCTGAAATGTGAGGGATGTCGTGCACGAACACTACATAGTTATCACAGTTTGGTAGCAATTTGCCTGTCATGGGGCTATGCAACAGAATGCTGGGGATTTGCAATTTGATGGGATACTGAGAATTCTCTGCTTGCACGCACTTGGGCATTCATCTGACACTGCATCAGAGATGGACACAAACCAAACTGTGAAACAGGGGAAAAATTGGACTGGGCTAGTTTGTAGTTCAATTCGAGGATCCCATTTTGTTTCCCCCCTTTGGTGCTTCATTTTGCTTTGGCAAAATGGGATGCCTGCCCTTCCTCTCCCCCCCCCCCCGGCAACACCTTCCTGCTTTGTCTTGCAACTGCCACAGTTGCCATCGTGAGAGGCAGTAGGCCTGAAGTCCATGCAAGGACTTCAGGTCTGTTGCTTCTGCACACGTGCCTGCCACTCAGCTAACAGATCAGAGAAGCAGAAGCAGCAGGTCTGGTGGATGCACGTGCACGAGAAGCAAGTGCTTTTGTATATGTGCCAGATGAACAATTCCCGTACGATCAAACTACTGCACTCCCCAAACCAACATTGACTCATTTCTGCTGCTTGACTGAGGTTTCTAACTGGTTAGTTTTTACAAATTGTTTTGGATATCCACAGCTGCAATGCATAATGAGGAAGTAAAGCACGAGCCCTCTCCATGCTGGATATCTATGCTGAATATTGCAAGCATAGGTGGCTGAGAATTAGTTTCAGCTGGTTTAGGGGAAAGTATGAGAACTTACCAAAATGGTCAAATATCAGCCTAAACAATGAAAGCTGGCAAAGATCAAAATGAAAGATTTATCCAGCCTCTTTTGAATACAACGGCTTAAACTAGCATTGAAGAGGAAGAAGACCCTGGCAATCTTCTGAAATTCATGGACTGCGGCCTCATCAGCCCCACCAATATAATGCAAATGCTAAAATTTAGAATCATCATCAATGTATTTTGGGCCCTTTGTACATGACCCCTAAACTCCGCCACAAATGGCTCCCAGCTCCGGAGCTTAAAATTGTTTCCCCACCAGCTCCGGAGTTTACAGATAATTAAGTGTGACCACGCCCACTTAAGCGCGTCCCAGCGCACTTTTCAGGTACCTGCTCTCTGGAGGTGAAAATTCCTGATGCGGATATAACAGTCGTGACTGACGGGCTCTCCTTGCTTCTGTTTGTTCTTTTTTTGCCCCCCCCCCGCCCCTTTAAGAGATCTGAATGCTGCCGGGAACAGAGCGAGACCGGCAGAACAGAGGTGAGCGGCATTCTTTTCTTCCTTTTTTTTCTCCCTCCCCTCACGCAGCCAGCAGCCAGGAGTGCGGAGGGGGTGGGAACGCAGGAACAGCGACAAACCCCTAAGATCTCTGGTCCGAATTTAAGTGGCCAGCGGATCTTAGGGGTTGTGTGAAAAGGGCCTTAGTTAATTGAATCACCCCTGCAGGAAAGTCCTATTTGTTCAGTGTAGTGAGATCTCATGCCCACTGCCTTAGAATTTAGTTATATTTCAGACAACTTATGTATTAGGACTCTGGGGCAGATATGAAAATCTATGATCCACATTCCAGTGGGCTGTTTTACCCAACAGGGCAGATAGATAGTTTTGCCTGGCAACAAAATATAACATGCAAGCAAATAAAATATGTGCAATATCCTTGACAGCAGGGCCCCCCACAAATACAGGTTCTTTCGTGGTAAGGCAATTGGTGTGTTTGTGCTTGGTTATGGAATCCATATATTCAACTACTAGTCTGGTAAAAGCCAGACTGGGAAGTTTTATCTTTAGATAGCCAACCTAGTGGTCTGTTATTAGAAAGTAATTCCATGGTCTTCCTGTGGGGCACTTTCCCTGTACTAATTCTCTTTACAAAAGATCCTTTGTAATCTGACAGCCATTCTCATGACTAGAGATGGGCACGACCAGAAAAAATGACGTGTCGAGTTTTTGATTGTCGGGACGGGTCCGTTTCGGCTAGTTTCCGTTTGTCGCGATAATTTTCAAAAATTTGTCGTTTCCGTTTGTCGTTTGGGTGGGGGTTAGGGTTAGGGTTGGGGTAAGTGGGCTCTGGGAGGCACCTCTCGGGGTGCCTCTGATGTCTGACCCACTAAGAAGGGAAGGAAAGGGAAGCATAACGCGAAGCCACCATGTACCATACATTACGTTAGGGTGGGGGGTAGTGGCAGAGACACTTCTCTCTCTGGGTGCCTGTAAGAAGGGGAGCGTACTAGCATACTGACGTACAGGTTAGGGAAGGGTAGGGGTAGAGATAGTGGGCTGTGGGAGGCACCACTCTGGGTGTGACCCACCAAGAAGGAAAGTGTACTTGCGTTGGATCTGGGTTAGGGGGGTTAGGGTAAGGGCTAGGCTTAGGGTTACGGTTAAGGTTAGGGTGGGTTAGTGGGCTGCACCTCTGGGTGCCTCTGACCCACTAAGAAGGACAGTGTACTGGCATATGGGTTAGGGTTAGGGTTAGGGTTAGGGTTAGGGTTAGGGTTAGGGTTTGGGTTAGTGGGCTTTTTATGCCCTCTGGCACATCCAGAGGTCTCAGTCAAAACCTGGCCATGCGATTGGTGGAATGGGTCCAAAAATTTGCATGGTCCGATCCCATGGCCAGCCCATCATTGCGCAGGTGTAAAAAAATAAAAATAAAAATAAAATAAAATAAAATCAATGGAGACGTTTTATTGCAAGAAAAACCCACTGCTGCTACTATAAAAAATCAGGCATTTAAAATACCTAATTTTCAAATGTTTCTGTGGTGCTTTGGTGGGTTTTTGGACCACGATTTAAAAATAAATATTGTGGTCGCCATTTTGGATCCCCCCCCCACCGCATGGCAAATGGAGACGACGAGGATGGCCCCCCAGCCTGGTACCAGCAGCCCAGGACAGGAGATGGGGGGAAGTCCGGGAACCCCCCTAGAAACCACCCCTCTCTGGTAGGTGCCCTCACTGAGGCAGGCATATTTTCGCCTGCTTTTTTGGCCGGGAATCAGATTTTTTAAAAACTTTTTTTCTGTGCTGCTTGGCATCGCGCGATCGCCACGATGCCATGAATGACAATGAAAAATCAGACCCAATTTTTCTTTTTCGGTTCGGGTTCGAGCTGGAGCGGAGTAATTCTCGTTACCATTACCCGTTACATAACAATAATGAGAACCGAAAACGGAAACAAGAATTTTGCTGCTCCATGCCCATGTCTACACATGACATGCCCAAGCCAGCGTAGATGTCACTGTTTCAATAATGTATACATGCTAGAGGTTGTGTCAGATTTAATGGAAGCAGTAACCCTGTGATATCTGGAGAAGGGGGCATAGTTTTTCCACCTCTGGCAAAAACCATGCCTCTCCAAGATTTTGTCTGTTGGCGGTTTCAGTGTCACTATTGGCAGGATCAACATTTCAATTTATAGCACTAGTGAGACACTCAAATTATGCTGCCTTCAACTCCCATCAGCCTGCGCTAGCCTAGCCAAAGGCTGAGGCATGCTGAATGTTGCAGTCCAGCAAGATGTCTGGATATACTCTGTGCCCTGCTCTGATTCACAGGGCCACAATTTGTGTGGTTTGTGCCCAGGCTAAAAACAAACAAACAAAACCATTGTGTCCAGAGAAGATTCCCACCATCACACCAAATAGGTCAGTGTTGGTGAACCTATGGCATGGTTGCCAAAGGTGGCACTCAGAGCCCTTTCTGTGGGCACCCGACATTGCCCCTTCACAGCCACCTTCATTCAGGTTAAATTGCTGTATTGGCACTTTGCAAAAAATTAGTGGGTTTTGAATCGCAGTTTGGGCACTCGGTCTCTAAAAGGTTCACCATCACTGAAATAGGTGTCCGCACTGCTCTAGGGCCATGAGGATCATTGTGGAGGCAACTCTTTTTTTATAGGAGAGAAGGGCTCCCCATAGAAATGTTCCCCAAGCCACTACCTCAATCTTCTGTGCCTTGCTGCCTTAGCAGCATGTGCATTTAAAGAGGAAAAGGGATTAAAGCAAGACTCCATCGAAATGTTCCAAAATAGCACTTTGCAATAATGAGGGGTTATCATGACAGGAATGTAAAGCATAAGAAACTATCCTTAGAGAATAAGTGAGATGATTAGCAATATCATTAAAGCCAAGAAGGCATCTGCTCGAATCCTTTGTGAGGAACCCAACGCACCCATGTGTGCACACAGATGAGAGAACGGCTCGGTTAATGCTGTAGCCTGAACGCTCAACATTTCATGCTCTGCATTTAAAGGACATCCAAATTAAACAGAAGAAAGCTGACAAAACTGAGACGAGCTGGCGGTAACAATGCTCAGTGGAGTCAAGGAAGATTGTTTCGAAGCAGGCAGCTGTCCAGAGCAAGCAAATGTTAATTACGGTAAATTTCCCACCAGGTATCAGTCTCACACTGCAAACAGTGAAGTCAAAAGTAATTTAGTTCTGTTTATTTATTCAAAAATACTTGTCAGGAATATGAAGCTGAGGAGTGGAGGGAAAGCAGAACAAAAGGGGGTCTGATATTGACCTATGGAAAGAGATCGCCTTGTAGACACAGATGTACAAGATATGGATATTAAATGGATTTTCAATCATTTTGTGATGCATCTATGAAAGAGTTTTCATGGACCGCGTGCAGACCCTCCCTTGACTGGATTGTTTTGTTTTGTTTTGTTGTTTTTGCCACAAATGAACATAATTTGTATATAAGATTGGCTGGGTTTCTGTTTGTACATATACAGACACGTAAGCCCATTTGGGACAAGTAAGCCCATTTGTGGGCTGAAAATATGAAAATGCTCACTTCAGGTCCAAAAAGTGAATAGGACCAAAAATCTGGAAGGACTGTAAGGATGCAGGTAAACCATCTCCATCCCAAGTCACCACCAAATTAATGCCATCCTAATTGCATTCAGGGAACAGGCTTGCATAGTTGACAGTTCCACAATGACATCTGCCCTAGGAAGAGAGGACTGCTGATCACAGAAATACTGTAAGCCTGTTCATCTGAACATAGATATAAATGCCTAAAGAGCCTTTTGTGCTGAAGATGTGAAAGGATGCAGGGTTTCTAGGTTTAGCTATAGGAGCAGGTTGATGTGACCAGGACCATTGTCAACAACCTTCAATGTTTTTTTTTTATGTCTTCAGACCTCATGACTGCTTGAGAGTAAACCTTCTGGATACTTTTTGGTGGAATGATTGTCTGCATCAATATGGCTGCATGATACTGGAAGCCTTGTGTGTGAGTGTTCTGTGCCATCAAATCACAACCGACTAATAGTGACCCTAAGAGGGCTTTCAAAGTAAGTGAAATATTTAAGGAGAGATTTTACCAGTTCCACTCCCCCAGTCATTTTCCATGGCTGAGCAGGGATTTGAAGCCTGTTCTCCAGAGTCTGGAAGAACAGGATTCTTCAGGGGTCTACAAAGCAAAGAGTTCTACTTATATACCGCCCCATACCACTTCAAATGGCCTCTGGGCAGTTTACAGTTTAATTACACTATGCAGGCTACACATTGCTCCCCCCCCCCCCAGCAAGCTGGGTACTCATTTTACTGACCTCGGAAGGATGGAAGGCTGAGTCAAGGTTCATCACTATTCATGTATTACAAGCTTTCCAACTAAACCAACTGTTTTGTGGTTTGTGTGATTCTAGGCTTCCAGCCTGGGTGAGTAAGAGATGGTAGATTCACATTGAGTCTTCTGATGACTCTCAGCTTAATCATTTCCAGGTTTGATTAAGACTCAGTATGGATCATCTGATTTATAGCCCCCAAAGTACATCCCTCCAAGGAATCTACTTAAGAGAGCACCAAAACAAACCACAACATGGTTGGATTCATGGGGTTTTTCACTTTGTGGTTTGTTTAATGTCTATACCAGGCATGTCCAAACTTCAGCCCTCCAGATGTTTTGGGCCACAACTCCCACAGTCCTTTGCCATTGGAAATACAGGCTTGGAATTCCTGGCCTATACCAATGGTTTGGTATGCTCAGGGGAGTACTTCACCTTAATATTTACTTTCTTAATTCTGTTATTTTATTTTATTGTATTTCATTGCCCCCGTAGCCCCAAAATAAAAAGCAAAGAAAAGATTTATGGAAGTAAAATTAGTCACAACGTATTGATTCACATATTAAATTAACTGAAAAGGATCGACGCAAGGGAGGCCTTCAAATAGTGCAAGTGGCATCCATTATCAGGTCTAACAAAATTTACGAGGGTGCTGTCCACTAGCACAGCACCCATCCCACAGAAACAGTCTGGCCAGCCCTTATCTAACCACTATGGGCCAAGTTTAATGCGCTAACTAATATTCTAAATATCCTGGCATATAATTATTGAGGGCTGCTGGGTCAATTAAGCACACTCCACTTTCTAAAACTGGCTAACTTGAGTTGTCACTTGCACTAACCGCCAATTGTGACCGGTGAAAGATGAAAATCCACCTAACCCGTGGAGAATGGGATGGGCAAAAACTCAAGGCCAGACAGAGTAGCAGTAAAAAATTCCCATCCAGCCCTTACATGACCAGCTAATCTCATTCTCCAAATAGGGTGGGCAGGCAGGAGAATGACATGATGCAAAAGAGGCTGGGGAACCTGGACGGGAGCCTTATATCACTTCCTATCACTTACTGCCTCTGTGTCTGGTTTGCCAGTTTCACAGTAGCAGATAGAAGGGTGCTCCAGAGGTTATAAACACCTCCCAGAGGATAGTTCCTCCTTTGGAATAATTATACAACTCCAGATGCTTAAGTAAGACATCTAGAATTCTGAGAGACCTTTTGCATCCTGGCCACCATTTTTTGAACTGTTGCCATCTGCCAGGAGATATAGGACTCTTAGGTCAAGGACAAATATACTAAAGAACAGTTTCTATCCTAGAGTGGTATCTTAGTTAAAAGTGATGGTTTTAGCATCATCTTAAGCAGTTTTCAAGTAGTGTTTTAAATTTTGTAAGTGGTTTTAAGAGTTTTTAATATCTTGTATGGTGTTTTATGTGTTTTGTATGGTGCTTTGTTTTGAGTGTGTAGTGGAACAGCACTCTAATTTCATTGTGCATGTCTTGCATATGCATAATGACAATAAAACTCTATTCTATTCTATTCTATATAGGCTCCCAGCTCATTGGACCACATGGTCCACAATTCAAGTGTCGTGTCTGGAACAGAGAGGCAAAGGGGCCAGTGTATTGGCATGGATCATCCTATAAACCTTTAATTTACCTAGTCTGCTCTTATATCCCTTTTACTCATTTGTGGTAATATTTTGGAAATATTTTCTTCATAGGAAGACTTGAATCCCCCCCCAAAATAATAATAATAATTATAATAATTAAGGATCAGATATAAAAACACCCCTTGTATCTCCTGTAGCTGCCTCCATAAAATTATTATACATTGTGGGTTCTCTAGTCAGTATTTGCTCTCAATAGCTCCACAGGCAAGAGAGATCTTCAAACAGCGAGTCTTGGATATCAGTGTGCAATCACACCTGGAATTATTGTCCAAAAATAGATCCATAAGGTGGCTGGCTAAGAAAAAAATCAATTTTCAATCTGAAAAATATATTTCACAGTCTTTACCTGAAACATTAAGAAGGGCCTTTATTAGAGCCAGGTTTGAATTTTTGGATTCCATGGTCAAATATGGGTGTTTTCACCACCTGCCTTATTACAAGAGAACCTGTATTTGTGGATCTCCTTCTGTTGAAAATATTTCCCACATTTTCTTTCCCAATTATATGTATCCATCAGGCTTGAAAATCTATTCCCCGTTTTAGAAAGAGCAGCCCATAGAGACCCAATTTACAGATTGTCTTATCTTCTTGCGGGCTATAATGTGTACATTGTTCGCAAAGTTGCCAAATTTATAATTAAAGCTGCAGCTTTAAGAACGCAATACATTGAACAAATTGGAGTATCCTGCAAAGGATATCTACGTATATGACTTCTGTACAGTATATTCTGTATGTTGTTATAGTGTACCCTCCTGGATTGTGTTGCATGTAATTTAATGTATTTTATATTTTGTGTTTTTATTGGTTGGTATGATATGGACATGTGACTAATCAATAAATTATTTACTTACTTACTTACTTACTTACCTTAATTCCTGGTGTCCTGTTTCACCAGGGGAGGAGGGAAGATGTCACTCACATCTCTCACCTCACTTCAGAAAGTCTCCCTAGTTCAGTCTGGCAACAGACACCAAGTTAGAGTCTTTAAAACTCAGCAAACTTGCCCTGGCCTGTGTGTGTAAGTTAAGGATGGTTTTTTAATGTTAGCCTGTGCCATAAATATTGTATAAATGGAATCTAGCAGCGACATTTTTATGAAATACATCCTGTTTTATGGCCTAAAGCAGCTCTTATTAACACAGATGGAAGCTTCCCATTAATTTTTATTGAAGTTACACATCAGCTGATAAGGTAATATCTCCCCTGAAAATGCATTCAAGAAGAAACTTTGCCCCGAGCCTAGTGATCTGTTTGGGAAGTTTATCGCACCCTGGGTGATGTCATTGGGTCTAGCTGTAGTTCAGATTTACTGTTGGAAACCTGACTTAACCCCACTGCTTGATTTCTGGGTGGGGAGGAATGCTGGGATGCTGAGTTAAACCACTGAGTTGTCTAGCACTTCTTGTTAGAGATGGGCACGAATAAAAAAAAATGGTGTTTCATGTGTCGTTTGTCGTTTAGGGGGTCCGTTTCGGTTCATTTCCATTTTTTGTGAATTTTTGCAAAAAAATCATTATCGTTTTTATTCGTTTCGTTACCGTTTTGTTACCATTTATTTCAGTTTTTTGTGATTTTTTTAGCATTTAAAGCAGTTCAATGTATTGCCGCAATGTTCGTTTCGTTTCATTTTAGAGACAAAATTTGTTTGTCGTTTCGTTGCGTAATGAAATGAAAAAACGGAAACGGAAATGAAAAATTGTTCGTTTCATGCCATCTCTACTTCTTGTATTATCCCAGATATGTAACTTTGCATACATAGAAACAACCATTCAAACACATGCATACTTTCATAATAGTTTGTTCTGTGTAAAATATGTATGAGATTAATGCTCTCAAGTGTTCACGAAACCATCTACAGTTAATAAGTATAAAAGCCTTATATTTAATTTCCATTTTCAGATACTGTATTCCCAACCCAGACTGAAATAATGAGGTGAGACAAAGTTTTTGGGTTGAATATGGGCCACAATTTTATTAACAACCATGTGTGTGTGTTGTGTCATTACAGTCGTTACCGACTCTTCGTAACTCCTTATCCATGGAGTTTTCTTGGCAGGAAAACTGGAGTGGTTTGCCAGTTCCTACTCCGGGCGCCTCCAGCACCTGGTATTCCCTGGTGGTCTCCCATCCAAGTACTAACCAGGGCCGACCCTGCTTAGCTTCTGAAATCAGGCAAGATCGGATATGCTTAGGGCATCTAGGCAGCATTAACAACCATATTTAAATATTAACCTTGAACTGTAAACTAAAGAGGACCTGTGCCATGGCACAAGTGGTAAGCCTCTGTAAGTGTTATAACTAACAAACAGTCCCTCCCTGTTTTAAGAGATTGGGAATGCATATGGAAAGATGCAGCCAAACTACTTAAGCATCCTTCCCCTACTGAATCTTCTTATCCAATGGCAGCCCTCATTTACCTGACTGTATATTATAGCTTAACCTATCTATTTCTAATTCCTGTTGTTATTTAGTTTTATATGAGGGCTGCAAAGCACCTTAAAGGTGCGATATAAAGGAGGGGCATAACTGAATTAATATACCACTTACGCTGCCCTCCAATTGTCACCGTTTAAGGAAGTAGTTACGACACCCAGCCACGCATTGAGGATGATGGGATGGGTGAAAATTCACTGTCACTCCCAGCCAATCTTAGGGCCTTTTCACACGACCCCTAAGATCTGCTGGCCACTTAAATTTGGACCAGAGATCTTAGGGGTTTGTCGCTGTTCCTGCGTTCCCACCCCCTCCGCACTCCTGGCTGCTGGCTGCATGAGGGGAAGGAGAAAAAAAGGAAGAAAGCAATGCCACTCACCTCTGTTCTGCCGTCCCCGCACTGCATTCAGATCTCTTAAAGGGGTGGGGGGCAAAAAAAGAACAAACAGAAGCAAGGAGAGCCGAGCAGTCAATACGTTATATCCGCATCAGGAATTTTCACCTCTGGAGAGCAGGTACCTGAAAAGTGCGCTGGGACGCGCTTAGGTGGGTGTGGTCGCACTTAATTATCTGTAAACTCCAGAGCTGGTGGGGAAACAATTTTAAGCTCCGGAGCTGGGAGCCATTTGCGGCGGAGTTTAGGGGTCGTGTGAAAAGGCCCTGAGTGACAGCCAAAACTTCCCACCTGGCCCCGAAGCAACCAGCAAAGCATCACCATCCACAATATGGGGCAGGAGGGTGGGGGCAAATGGACAGCAAAGGCAAGAGGCAGGGAGCTTGCTGGGGCAGCCTTAAATAGGCTCGCTCCTTGCCCACACAGCCACCATAACAGGCACACAAACTTTTGTGCCTCATCGGTTGGATGGGAAAGAAGCCCCGCCTGACGAGTCTTGAGTGGAGCCACCACTGTATTCAGTTTGTGGCAAATGAACAAAGTTAAATATAATGATTCATTAAATCAAGGGCCATAATACTGGAACTGCCACCACAGTACTCAGTTCATACTACTTATATGAACATTTCTCAAGCCTTTTACAAGGGATAGGAAGATGTTGGTCTCTCCAGATGATTCTGGTGGTTGTACTCCGACAACCTAGGAGGCTAAATATTTGACACCCCTGTTTTAAGATCTGGGTCAATGCGCAGGAATTAATCATTAAAGATTGGCAATGGAAACAATGTGTTTGAGAAAGAAAGGGAGAGAGGGAAAACGAATGAAGTGTCTCAAAATGAAGTGTCTCAAAATGACTTGGGATCTTTTATACACAGATAAGCTCATACATCTAGTTTGTTTTAGAGAAAGAAGGAAACAAGAGTTTAATCTTTGTCATAGCATAGTTTACTGATTATTTGTGTGCAACTTTCTGGGTGCTGTTTTATGTTTTGTTCTTCTTAAATTTATCACCAGCCGCACAGAGAGCCAGAACCACCATTTAATTATCCATAGAGCAAACGGTTGACTGAACAGCGCCAAAAGGCTTGCAAAATGTTTAAGTCTTTTAGTGTGCATACCAATAGAAAACAGTTGGAGCAAGTGCAATGTAAGAGTGAAGAGAAACTACACTATGCTTGCAGTTGGAGTTTTCGCAGTCTCACATGCTGCCTTTTATAGGTTTGGCTAGGAGGCAACTTTCTGGTCCAAGGTGATTTTCAGTCTGTCCGGCTGTTCTTCCCCTGTCTCTGAAATAATAATTAATAATAATAAATAATAATAATAATAATAATAATAATAATAATAATAATAATAATAATAATAATAATAATAATAATAATAATAATAATAAAAATCACTGTTCCCCTCTGCTCAGTGCTTTCCCTCTCTCTAGAGCAGTGCTCCCCAACCTAAGAGACCGGTAAATGTTTGATAATTGTTCTGTGGCCCCCCATGTTCCCGATGCCAACGTTGGTGGGGTAAAATATTCAAAATAAATAAAACAAACGCTTTTTTCTCCCCCCCCCAGTGCGCATGCCTTCCCGTTGGGCTCCTCTCTCATCCCGCACCGGCAGTGTTGAGAGTATCCGTTCCCCCCGCCTCCTTCATCTCCGAAAGCGCCTTCGCCTGAGTCTGTTTCTTTAGTGGGCTTGCCTACGGGCCCAACCAGCCCCCGCCCGCCACCAGCCTCACCCCGTAGCTGAGAACGATTTTAAGGCCATCCCCACTTTCCTGGAGCCTCCACATCCACCGTCCCCCTCTTGAGGGCTGGGACTGGGGCGGGGGCGGGGGGGAAAATGCGTTATTGAGAAAGCCACCCTCACACAACACACACCACACACACACACACACACACACACACACACAGGCGGGCGGGGGGGCGCCAGCCAGCCAGGGAATCCGGTCTCCAAACCAAAGGGACGCCCCGTCCCATCCTCTCTTCTTCTTCCCCATCCCAAACACCAGGCCCAGCCTGAGATGCCCCCCTCCCTCCCTCCCTCCCTCCGCTCACCCCAAGACGGGCGGGAAGAACCGAGCTCGCAGCCGTTAACGCTTGACTGCCGCCTTCGTCGTCTTCTCCCAGTTTGGCGAGGCGCTCTGGGCTACCTCCATCACTCGATGGTTCGAAGTGGAGGGTGGGTGGGTTGTTTCCCCTTCTTCCGCCTCGTTCGCCTCGCTTTTACGCATGTGCCCAAAAGGTAACCTTAACTACTCAATCTGCCCGTGGGTCCCTGTTGAAATGATTTGAAGTTCCCCAGGCGGCGGCCCGGTCTCTCCACGCACCTTGGGGAACACTGCTGCGGTGACTGTTTCTTTAGCTTTATGTTGCTGAAACATTTTAAATCCTTTCTGGAACTAATGCTAGTGCGATGAGACTATAACCAGAAACAAGGAGTGGACAAAATTTGGAACTATTCTGCAATCAGTGCTGCCATGGCAAAATAAATTCTGCTTGCTGGCCAGAAATGTACCTCAAGGGTACATACTACCAGTAGTATGGTCTCACCAGATTAGCTCTAAGACTGAATACATGTAAAAGTGATTCTGTTTCCAGGTGATTAGCCTCTCCTTCTTTGAGATATCAGTGCTCTGTTTAAAGTTTGTTTTAATATTTATCTTAGCACTATTTTAATATAATACTTGCTTAATGACTCAACTTCCAGATGATACTTGCTTTATTCTTTTTAAGTATTTGCATACCTCTTGTTGTTAACTTTTAAATACTTTTTTGTGATGCAAACCACCTTGGGTCCTTGAGGGGAGAAAGGCAGGACAGAAATATTTAAATAATTAAAATAATAAATAAATAAAACCTGAGACGAGCTTTGGCATCACCGAGTGTGATTTGCTTAGAGCTGAAAGGAGGAGGTTCATTCCAAGCTCTGAGGCACTACCGCAAGAGCTTCTACAACCAGGAGGCTGGTGAGTTGCTGTGCCAGTTCTCTGCCTAGTGCCATGCTTCAAAAGAGGGTTGATATCCCCAAAGGCCAAGAGATACAGCAGGCCTGCCCAAAGTCCGGCCCGGGGGCCAAATCCGGCCCGTCAGGCCATTCTGAGTGGCCCGCGGTTGGCTGGCTTACCCCTCCCTCCCCCTCCTTCGCCCCATGTTTTTTTAAACAGGCTCCCTGTGCTTCCTTTGGTCTCCACAGTCCTTCCTTCCTCGCTTCCTTGTTCCCCACCTTCCTCCCTTCCTCTCTTGGTTTCCACCTCCCTCCCTCCCTCCCTTGGTCCCTGCCTTCCTTCCTGCGGGTAGGGTTGTAAGGGGTCAGTGGGTGGGGCTTATGGGTCAGTGGGTGGGGCTTGCAGTGGGGTGGCAGGATCGGGGGGCAACCGGCCCCTGACACATTCTCAGCCACCAAATCTGGCCCTCCTTACAAAAAGTTTGGACACCCCTGAGATACAGTTTTGGGAGGGTGATGATGTATGCGTATACTTGGGGCCATCGTGCCATTAGAAGCAACACATCCATGAATACCTTCATACTGAATTCTGAAACCAGCAGATGGTGCATGAAAATGGAGACTTAGACTTTACAATTATCTCATAGAGGGGGAAAATCAAACTACCGTATCTTCTCCACCAGTGATATTTACCCTACGATTCTCCACAACTCAAAAAACCTTCCTCTTCAGATACGTGTTCCCTGAAAGAGGGTGTACCACTATGTGACTTTATATGGATTACCATACATGATTGCATTGACTGAATTCATAAGAACACTAGTGTTCTCCATGTTGCTTTTCACCCCTCATAATGGATTTTTCTTTTCTTCTTGTGTGCTCATTATAGCTTTTAAAATGTTCTAAGATGCCTCTTCAAATGCCCTGTTCTTAACTTGAATATGTCTTAAATGTTCTGGACTCTATATTGTCCCTCATTATTGTAAACCACCTTGGGTCCTTTTCCAAGGAGAAAGGCAGGGTAAAAATATTCAAAATAAATAAATAAAATAAAATAAAATCATAGCAAGACCCAGAGACTTCTGCAGTGTAATATGCATCCACAGGTATGACTGTGGAGCCAGTACAATAGTGGAGACTGGTAGGAAATGGAATTTTAAAAGCTGTATATGATATGTTCTTGGCCTCAAAAAGAGCTAGAAACATGAGATTCCTCAGAACAGAAAGCAACATGAAAACCATGCATTAAATAAGCTTTCCTGAAAATAAAGAGTAATTATATTTACCTTTCTAAACTAATAAATGCCTCCCCAGAGAAAAGCATCCTAAAAGCTACAACAGTTGCCTTTTAAAGAAGTCCCACTGTATTTATTGAATCCATTCCTTTTAAAAAAGAACAAAATTATGCCTTCCAGCCCTCATATTACAGTGAATTTAGCTAATGTCTCAATTTGACACTTTTCTGCATTGCCTTTCACACATCAGAGGAAGCAAAGCTTTCAGTAATCAAAGACTGTGCAAGGTGTGTCGGTGGCGTGAAGGTGGGAAGGCTGAGGTGATGGCTGGATAATCCATTTTTTTCAGCATTAAGGAATGAGAAAAGATCTTTACAGCTTGTCCAGGGTTTTTTTTTTTTTTTTTTGGCTACTTAGCACACTTGGCTTGAGGTATATGATGGTTTATGTACACGGTGTCTCAATCATTTTTAAGGCTTTTTACAGTTCTTATTTCTTGATGTTAAGCATTTTCACCCTGTCCTCTTAGCTGAAAAGTAAGGACGCAGCACAAATGTCTTTGGGAACTTCATAAATCTGCATTTTACAGAATGATGACTGGGTCCAGAAATGTTTTTTCTGGAACTATGGGGGCAACCACATTAGGAAATAAAGCAGAAGATGGTCTGAGATTGGGGCCATCTGATTTGTACTGTCTTTTTTGACTACATGATATACTGAAGAAAGCTGATAGGAACCAAAAGGATTACCGTATATACTCGAGTATAAGTTGACCCAAATATAAGTCGGGGCCCCTAATTTAAACCCAAAAAACTGGGAAAATTTATTGACTCAAGTATAAGCCTAGAGTGGGAAATGCAGCAGGGCCTGGCTACTCCTCCTTTGTGAGCTGGGTGTGTGTGTGATGTTTAAAATGACTTTTAGCCACCAAGGCAAGTGCTTGAGTTGGTGGCTAAAAGTCATTTTAAACATTGTTTTAAAATGACTTTTAAAGAAATCATTTTAAATATGGGGGGGGTTTCAGGAGAAGTGGTGCACAATGTTTAAAATGACCTTTAGCCACCGACCCAAACTTGCCTCAGTGGCTAAAAGTATTGACCCGAATATAAGCCGAGGACCCCTTTTTTCAGCCCAAAATTAGGGCTGAAAAACTAGGCTTATATTCAAGTATATACAGTAATTTGAAGTATGGTGCTGGAGGGAAGCATTAGACATACTCTAGACCAGTGTTGGCAAACCTATGGCATGGGTGTCAAAGGTGGTACTCAGAGCCCTTTCTGTGGGCTCCTGGCATTGCCCCTTCACAGCCACCTGTATTCAGGTTAAATTGCTGTATTGGCACTTTGCAAAAAATTACTGGATTTTGAATCACAGTTTGGGCACCTGGTCTCCAAAACGTTCACCACCTCTGTTCTAGATCATCAGGGAGAGCTATAAGTGGGTCCAGGTCCTGGAGCAAATCAAGCCTAGGCTTGAAATGGAAACTGTAATACTTTGGATGCATAATGAGAAGACAAGATTACCCTCAATACCATTTGCAGGGAATCCTAAGCAGGTGAAGATGTCTTTTTGGGGAATACCCTGAAGCAAATGGTGAGCCACTGTGTGAGACAGAAAGCTGGACTGGATGGGCTGTGGCCTGTTCCAGCAGAGTTGTTCTTATGTTCTTATGTTAAGATTTGCTAGAAATGACAGTGATGCTGGGGAAAGTTAAGGACAGTGGGGGAGGAGGAAGATATGAGGTGGATTGATTGACCCCTTAAAGGATCCCACAGGCTTGAGTTTAGAAAAGCTAAGCAGAGTTGTTGAGGCCTGAACACTTTGGAATCCACTCATTCATAGGGTTGCCAGAGGTCAGAGACAACATGACAGCATGTTGAAAACAAGCATGATGTAGAATTCATTGTGAATCAGCCACAAGTCCCTCCCTCCCTCCTCTGTAGTGTTTTACTCCACTGTGGGGGCTTCCACTTTTTTTCCAAATCAATTTTCAGTGTGACTGATCCAAAACAGCTTCAAGGCTGAATGTGTGGAAGCTGTCTTTTCAGGCTTTCTAGTTCAAAGTCAGGGGAGAGGAAACAAAGGAAGATTCACAAGGATGTCTGTTTTCTGCAACAGAGCGTCCCTTTCTAAAGCAAAAGCACACATATTAGAGACCTTACACTATTGTTTGTTGTGTGCCATCATGTCAGAACTGATCTATTGTGAGCCTCAAAGGGGTTTCAGGTAGAGATCGGCAGGGACACTGGGGGGGGGGGGGCAGAAGGGTACATCTGCCCCGGGTGCAGCAATCTGGTGGCACCTGGTGAGGGAGGGGGAGGAGGAAGCGCTGCGCTCTCTGTCCAGCAGTCCTCAGGCTTGGCAACGGGATCCACTTTGTTGCAGTTGTCTCCTCTGTGCCAGGCGAGCGGCGAAGCAAGCAGGCAGGTGTGTGAGTGCGGTGGCTGTGGTACCTTCCTCCTCCTCCTCCTCCCCCCTTCCTCCTCCCCCCCCCTCTTCCTCCAATTCTTCCTCGCCTTGCACTGGGCCACTCTGGGAGAGCTAAGGTTCCCGCGCACTACCATGCAAGCAAGCATGCACACACAAATGCCCACCCATGCACCCGCCTGCCCCACGCCTGCAGGATCCCCCCCCCTTGCTGAGTGGATGTGATGGGGTTGGGGAGGGCCAGAGGGGCACATAAACAACTTTATTCCCAGGTGCCCCAAAACCTTGCTATGCCTATGGAGATAGGGATGGACTTAAACATCCCTATCTTAAACAGATATATGTCTTACTGTCATGTGGTTGATTAAAGAAAAGGCTGAGCAAATGTCAGGCCTGTCTATTTGGGCAGTGCTGTACACACCAGAGGAGGTGGGGGCGGACCAGCTGTTTCACCAGGAAGCAAAGCACTCTGAAGCACGGAACCAGCAGTTTGTGCCCATTTCTATTTTCAAGGTCCCTGACGTATTAAAGGAGCAGCTTTACCAGTTCCACACCTCATTGAACTTCCTTGCCAGAGGTGGGGAATCAGACTCAACCCTCCTGAGTCCTAGCCCATTACTCCACTCACTAGACCCCTCTGGGTATCCTGGGTACAATATCCTTTTCTGAGAAATTGAATATGAATTCCTGAAGTTTATGAACACTAACTGGATCCATACAAGTGTCTGAGTTCTGTTGAGTTGATTTTTTTTTGAAGGGTAGAGGAGAAGGGGGGGAGCTGTTCTTTGATGTGTTTGGTTATGGTCTGGGTCTTAAACAGATATATGTCTTACTGTCATGTGGTTGATTAAAGAAAAGGCTGAGCAAATGTCAGGCCTGTCTATTTGGGCAGTGCTGTGTACACACCACTTAAAACAGTGTCGGGATTCAGCTGTCTACAGCATTAGAATCCTTCCAAGTCTATATGACAGTTTTTTATATATAGGATTTGTGCTTGCAAATGACCTACTCTGAACACAGGAGGGTTAGCAGACATTCTCAACAAGCTATATATCAACCCAGAAATTACATAGCAATATGACATTTCCTCAGTTCCCCACCTACCCCAGAATCCCCTGCCTTTGGATTCTCAAATCCTTACAGCACTTGGCCTAACCAGGGAGTAGGATGCAGAATGGGGCATAATGTTATATATTTTGTGGAAAACGAAACAAAACAAAAGGCACAGAATTAGGTTTCTAGTTATCACCAAACTCCGCCAACAGAAGCGATCTTGTCTGTTGTACACGGAGTTCAACAGTTCCTTTCGCCCAATAGGTTGTGCTTTGAAGTACCTGTAAAAACAATTTTCATCGTGGTGCCCCAAAGTGTCCCAGGCCATTTTGTAAGCAAATGGGGTTCCCTTTCATCCCCTTCCAC
Source organism: Phrynocephalus guinanensis (assembly GCA_037367245.1). Classification (NCBI taxonomy): domain Eukaryota; kingdom Metazoa; phylum Chordata; class Lepidosauria; order Squamata; family Agamidae; genus Phrynocephalus; species Phrynocephalus guinanensis. Next base: position 14,214,815 of record CM074748.1, read on the forward strand.
ATCCTGCTTCGATGTGGTGGGTCTAGCCAGAGGCTGTCATCTATCCAGTTTGGTCTGAAATCCCTCAGAAGAATCACCTTGCTTTGATTGCCACAGTAATTGGCATTCATGTGGTATTTTCCGAAGATTAAACACGATTGCAGCATGGAAGCTGTGGCAAATGGCACGAAGTGTAACATGCAAGAAAAACAAAAGCTGACAAATATTCTATAACCTTCAGTTGTCTGGTAATGGAACTTTTATTCCAAACAGTCGTACAGCTTATTAAAAAGTTTGTGATATAGAAGTGTCATGCTTGGAGTTTCGCTTCTTGGTTTTTTTGCCATTTTGTACATAATGTGTCTTATTAAGTCTGATTCCCTCCCTATGTTTGTGACACCATTTTCTCTTCCTTCAAAGACTTTTGATCTTATAAGCTTTCTTACAAGCCTTTTTAAAAAGCATCTTGTTGCTTCAGATACGGCCTGGGGAAGAAGCAAAACCTGTTCTTTCTGATGAAAACGAAGGTTAACATTCATGGCTGTTTGAAACCAAAGTCAGTGAAGTTCACTAAACAGATTAACTATCAAAGATAATCCAGAAAAAATAAGTATAAAGCTGATTAATTTTTTTAAAAAAAATCCTTCTCTGAGAACCAAGAGTCAGGATACTCAGGCGTTGTAACTTTATATAAATTTTGTACAACAACAGGCAGTCTTCCTTCTACTCTTTTCACCAACATTCTGGGTTCTGGGATTGTACTGCGCCTAAAACACAAGTTCCATAGGTCAGCATGATTTATCATTTTTCATGGGGAAATGCCACCATAAGATTTTTTTTTGGATGCTATTCTCATATGATGGGTTTTTTAGAGGAAAAATTTGTTTTTTTTGAATATGCCTTAACTCAGAGTTGACATTGACCTCCAACCCAATCCTGATATCCACCCCACCTCCAGGATGCCGAACACACTATGCTGATTTTCCTTCTCAGCTTCTGCTGTTTCTCCGGGCTGGCTGTACTGTTAGGCAGAGCTACATCAAGCACAGGAGGTGGCCTGTCGTGGGAGCAAATTCTTAGGGCCTTTTCACACAACCCCTAAGATCCGCTGGTCCCTTAAATTCGGACCAGAGATCTTGGGGGTTCATTTCTGTTCCTGCGTCCCCACCCCTCAGCACTTCCTGCTCCTGTCGGCGCGAGGGGAGGGAGGGGAAAAAAGGACAAAATAAGCCTTTACTAACCTGCCGGTGCCGGTCGAAGTTGCCACGAGCCCCGCTACTTCCTGGTTCCTTCTCAAGGGGCTCTTAAAGGGGCGGGAGGCAAAAAAACAACAGACAAGCGAGGAGAGCCCGGCACTCTTATCCGCATCAAATATTTTTCACCTCCAGAGAGAAGGTACAAGAAAAGTGCGCTGGGTCGCGCTAAAGTGGGCGGGGTTGTACTTAATTGTCTGCAAACTCCGGAGCTGGTGGGGAAACATTTCTAAGCTCCGGAGCTGGGAGCCATTTGCAGCGCAGCTTAGGGGTCGTGTATAAATGCCCTTAGTTATCCAATTTCTTATTCTCCCCTTTTCAGCTCTATGGGTTAGAATTGCTTCTGGATTTTCTGCCTCACATGCCAGACTAGTTTCAGGTGCATGGAGTACTGGGGAGGGATTCCATCTCTCCCCCCCCCGCCTCAGGTATGACAATTTCTTGGGCCAAATTGCTATTTTGGTCTCTATAGCAACAGAGTCCAGATTCTGGGGTGCCATTAACTTCCAATCCCATCTATTTATCCATTTTGCTACCAAGTGTGATGTATCCCCATATTTAAATGACACACTTAATAGAAGGTAAGAACAAGATAGACATTTCCTAACTAGAGGAGGAAGTTACTAGAGCTTTAGTGCTTTTTGGATGGGGCCTTTTTTAAAACACAAAATATATAGAAAAAGAACCTTACATTTTGCGGGGAAAGCTCCGGAGCTGGTGGGGAAACATTTCTAAGCTCCGGAGCTGGGAGCCATTTGCAGCGCAGCTTAGGGGTCGTGTATAAATGCCCTTAGTTATCCAATTTCTTATTCTCCCCTTTTCAGCTCTATGGGTTAGAATTGCTTCTGGATTTTCTGCCTCACATGCCAGACTAGTTTCAGGTGCATGGAGTACTGGGGAGGGATTCCATCTCTCCCCCCCCCCCCCGCCTCAGGTATGACAATTTCTTGGGCCAAATTGCTATTTTGGTCTCTATAGCAACAGAGTCCAGATTCTGGGGTGCCATTAACTTCCAATCCCATCTATTTATCCATTTTGCTACCAAGTGTGATGTATCCCCACATTTAAATGACACACTTAATAGAAGGTAAGAACAAGATAGACATTTCCTAACTAGAGGAGGAAGTTACTAGAGCTTTAGTGCTTTTTGGATGGGGCCTTTTTTAAAACACAAAATATATAGAAAAAGAACCTTACATTTTGCGGGGAAAGCTTGTGTTTTGTGAAAAGACTGAATGTTGTACTTTCTAACCATCTATGAGGGGGAAGATGCATCTTTAAATGGCAACCTAGCCTGGGAATGTTAAGCTTCCATATGACCTTGTTCATGCTCACAATGACACAGGATGGTCGAACTACTCCAGAATAGAGCAAGGGAATGCCTTTGTTGGGTCAAAATTAATTGCAGCCATGACAGCAAAGTAATCTTTTGCAATCCATCTTGATTTTCAGAACATACTCTCAAAATGGTGCATCCCCCCCCCGCAAGAGTCTCATTTCATGTATGAAGAAAGCAAGGGATGTTAGAGCTGATGTATAAGGTAGGATTTTAAATTTATGTCACATCAGTAGCCATTGCTTTCCATTTTTTTCTTCCATTTTATAAGAAGCATAAAGCATGGGGGCCTTTTTATCAAAAGCATTGGTTCCTGGACTTTTATAGATGCATTTCCCTCCCTCCATGTATGTTTTAGAATTCAGCTTGATGTAGTATAAATTAGTCACACTGTTCACTCCAGGAAAAGATTGAAAACGTGGTGCTAACTTCATTTACAAGTAGGTGACATGTAAAGCAGTGATGTTTTCCTGAGGTCAGAAAAGAATCTCATTAACTGAGCAGAGCTCATAAACTTTCTTCCTAGTCCATCAAGAATCTGGCAGTGGGGAAATAAACCCTCAGCGAAACATAGGGATGTGGATTCCTTTTGCTAGAATTCTAATGCTACTTTTATTTCTTGCAGCTGCCAGCCATGCTGCTTGTCAGGACTGACTCTTAAAGAATATACAGCACAGCAGAAACATTTCAAGGTGGAACCATGACGTTGAAAATAATTTGAATGTAGAATCAAGAATTCAGAAGGCATCTAAAGCATCTTTCCTTAAATGCCTCCACTCTTCAGTGCAGCCTGTTCTACAACCACAACAACAAAGGAATCTGAACAACTTCAGAGAAGGTGATGAGAAAGACCTTTATATTATAATTCTGGCAACCATATTGCTTTAGGTTTCTTTACTGATATTCAGAATGCCTTGGGCACACAATGTAAACATTCAATTCCTGAATTAATGCAGGATTGCACTGAAGAACCAGATAGAAACACCTTAATCTAGCCCAGTGGTTCTCAACCTGTGGGTTCCTGCACTGCAACTCCCAGAAGCCTCCACCACTCGCTGTGCTGGAAGGGGTTTCTGGGATTTGCAGTCCAAGAACATCTGAGGATCCACTGATCTAGCCTTTGACAGTTCCATAACTGTGCTTGAAGCCTTTGGTTTACCAACTGATCAGGGTTATTATACCATGTATGAAGCTAGTTACTTTGATAGAAAATTAATATATACCGCCATGATTTTGAGAGGTCATTTACAGTGCAGATTTCATATTTCCTTATGGCATACCAACATATTTGTGCTGAATATTCATTCCAAGGCAAAGAAGATTAGTTATGTTTTATTGAAATTGATTGCACAGATGATCAATCAGAAAGCCCATGTCAGAAAGATTTGTAATTATATGAAGCAAACAAGCTAAGTGAGTTGGTTAGCAACCAAATTTCCTCTCGCTGTATTTATTTAGAGGAAAATAAAATTCCATCAGCAGGAGCAAAAAATCCTAAAACAAAACAAAACACCATATTAGCAGCAAATGTGTGGCATGCATAAACATTATACACTTCTTTAAAATTGGCATTATGAACGACACAGGGTTTCAATAAACTTTAAGCTAAAAGCGCAGAGTACTTCAACAGAACAAAATTATAATCATTTGAAGACAAATTGAGTGCATTTAAATAATGTATGAGAACACTTTTTGGAATGCATGAAAGAAGGGGGACCTCAAAACAAAAACAAATCCAGAAATGTTGTATTCCAACTTGAAGGTTGCTATTTTGTCTTCATTTGAAAATTAACTGGATGGCCTACTTTAAATGCACACTTTCCTGTGACTCCGCTGAAAGTATGTAATATACATCTCTGTTATTGGTGAAACAAACACTAACTGGACAATCTTAATTTAGCCATTAGAATGTCTTGATGAAGTCTCCTTAAATAACACATTCAATTATAGATAGATAGATAGATAGATAGATAGATAGATAGATAGATAGATAGATAGATAGATAGATAGATAGATAGATAGATAGATAGATAGATAGATGATAGATAGATAGATAGATAGATAGATAGATAGATAGATAGATGATAGATAGATGATAGTACTTCTGTAGAAATTCTAGCAGTATTAGCTATGCAACCGTACATGTGTCTGCTTAGAAGAAAGCACAGTGAATCCATTGAAGTTTACACCAAGGTAAAGGGGTACAGGGTTTGTCAGTCTCTGACAAAGCTGCTTGGATGTGTATCAAAAAGTTTCCATTAGGGATGGGCAAGAAACGAAAAATGAAATGCTATTTTGTCATTTCGTTATGTATGAAATGAAAAGAAATGAAATGAGGAAGCAGCATTTCGTTAGATGAAATGAAACTGTCATTTTTCCATTGAAATGAACTTTTTTGTTCCATTATTTTGGGCTCCTGCCAAGCTGTTAATGGCTGGAACCCTTTAAACCTGGCCCAGTCGATACCAGGGGGACCCCCAGGTGCTGACTGGGCTGGGTTTAAAGGGCTCCAGCCATTGACAGCTCAGCATGAGCCCCTTAAAAATGGCTCCTGAAATCCTGGGCACCAAATCTGGTGTTTCTAGGACCCGGGGAGCCATTTCATTTCATTTCGTTTTGTTTTGTACGATTTTAAAAAAAAAAAACTTGTAAGAAACAAAATGAAACAAAATGGAGGTGAGCATGAAATTAAACAAAATGAAACATTATTTTTTCCGTTTCGTGCCCGTCCCTAATTTTGATCTCTCAAGAAAAGAAGTCTAGTTGCCATGACTCATCTTCCAGATCAAGAGAACATAAGGTTTTCTCTCTGCCAAACATCAAACTCTGTCATGCAAACAGAGAATGTGGAATGCAACCACTTGCAACAGTGGGGCTACTATTTGCAGGAGGTAATGGACATCTTTTTGCACAAGAACCATGAATGTCATTCTACCAGCACAACAGGCTGTTGAATGAGTAGAGAGTGGAAACAGGATTCTGCAACTTTGTAATCCGTGGGCAGATTTCTAGAGGGTGTTAAAGCATGGAGGCAAATATTTGGACAGCATACCTTGGAGAACAGAAGTCCTAAGTCAGAGAACTTCGAGGCTGCAGTTTCAGACCTAGAATTGGTCTTCGCCTTCAGAGAACTCTTAGAAACACTTCTGCACATAGATTTGGCACACTGACGACTGATTCCTTCCTAAATAATGTATAGTTTTCCAAATCTAGAATCCCCCTCCCTTTAATGAATACATACATGTACTCTTGTCATGACTGTCACTGAGCACAAATTTACTTCATTAAAAATATGGGATGGGATATAACTCTGGCCACCACCACCACCACCACCACCACCATTTTAGTGTTGTCTTCTTCTCATATTTGGAGATGGGCATCAACCAGAAAAATGACGAATCTGGGTGGTTCATGGTTTGTGGCTACCCACAAAGCATGAATCCCGACCCCACAACCAGGAAAAACAGATCATTCACAGTTTGCTTTTCTTTTTTGTGCTGGGGTGCGGGGTAGGGTGGAAGCCGAATGCCTCTACCTCCTCTGCTACCCACCCATACTTGGTCCACTGGCCCTTTCACCTCCTTACCTGATCCTGCCTCCCTCTCCTCTTTCCTTCTACAGCCTCCCTCATCAAAGGCAGCAGCCCAGCTTCTGTTCCAGGAGTTGGGACTGCTGTCTCTGAGCATGCACCTGCTTATCAGCTGTGCATGCACAGAAACAGCTGGGTCACTGTCTGTGGAGATGGTGGTGGTGGGTAGTGGAGGAGGAGGAGGAGGCAGGACCGGGGAGGGAGACAACAGAGGCAGGAACATCCAGCAGGGACATCCAGTTTGACAAAGAACGACCATGGGAACACTGAAACAGGGACAAAACCACGTGATCACAACCAACAGTGTCACGGTACAAAACTAGTTGCCTAAGTATGCCACCTTCCAAAAATACTAGAACTGACTTTTGCCAAACTACTGGAAAACTTGTCATCAACAGTAATATCTGTTTTGTTTTTTTATTTAAGGAAATTGGTAAGGGAAGTCCCAGCAAAATGGCCCCACAATGACAGCCTTGGACGTGCGTTCTTGCTATGTTCAAAATGTCAATTGTTAACTTACAAGACAGGAACCAGCTTTCTTTCATGTGACTTCTTTTCAGATGGTTCTCTGGTGCTTTGGCAGTAATCATGACAAGAGTGATAAACAATAAGAACAAGAAGGGACTGCACGGCATACTTGAACAAGGAAGAGACATAAACAAGGGAGAAGAGATAGGGCATTTGGCCTTAAGCAAGCAATGAATAATAGAAGGAATAGCAAATAGCTAAAAATAGCCCCCAGTTTGATACCTGTAGACCCAGCACAGTAAAGTTGACTTATTGATTAGCATGCAGCTTGCATATAGGTGTAGGGTTATGGGTGTGGGAGGCATCACGGATGTATGCTAACAGTGTACAATTTCATTACGCTGCTTGATTTTATTAGAATTGATAGATTATTCAATTGCATGCCATTTGTCCTCCTCAGACTAATTAGCAATTATAAACAATTCCCACAGGATTAATTGGTTAGATAGAGCTCACCGTGTTTTTTTAAAAGTTCTATTATGATTCAATTGCTTTCCAGGCCTGAAGTAATATAAACCAACTTCTCCCACTTGATATGTTCTCTTGTCGTTAATCAAATTTACTTTTTTTTTTCATTTTTGTAAAAATATATCTCATACCTTCACTTATAATTATTTCAAAGTATGCATTCAGGGAACTGTGTATGAGTGGAAACAGAGAGTTAAAGTTTTAAAATGTTGAAACTCATTAAAATATTCAAAACTTTGAGCAGATTTGTCAACTCTTCAATTAAACAATGTTTATCCGCGATTGGAAAAGTTACTTTTTAACCCTTGGTCCCCAGGATGCCATAATACACTGCGTAGGCAGCATTCACATTGGTTGGGGTTTCCTGAGGGTTTAGTCTGAAATTCTGGTCCCCCCCCCCAAAAAAAAAGGCCTCCTTACTTAAGCAATTATATACCCAAAAGTACACTTTATCCATGTGATAAACTCAAAAAAGGAACTGCATCTTCCTTAATGTGTTTTGTCACTCTAGACGAGTACCACCAACAAAGGTATGCTGTACCCCTGCTAGGACAGGTAAGCCTTTGGTGGTCTGAAAATGGTGTTCTGAGCATTATTTGCTGCACAAGGTCATTGTCATTGGGAGATAAAATACACACACATGCAACAAGTCTGCTGAACTAGTGAGTGAATATTGATAGGTAGATTGCCAGATGGCCTAGTAATCTGTGTCTGCTCTTTTCTTTTCTTCTGCCCCCAAATCAGAGGACTAGTTATTCTTCCTTTTTGTCAAAGAGAACCAGCACATAGCATTATCTCCCCCATAATAAAAGAGTTTACATAACATTATGAGCTTCTGTAGCCCAGCTGAGAGGTCTATTTTCTTGCATAGATTTATTTAAATAGCTTTGCTGAAGCAATGAGCATGTGTTTTCTATGACTACCTAATTATTGTTTTTTTGCTTTTTTGTTTTTGTTTTGATTTGTTTTGATTTGATTGTTTGTATTAGTTACTGTCAAGATATGTAAAAGCTGATAAAATATATGTTATGTATATTTAACAGATAGTGGAAAGAGAGTTGTAAAATGGAGGCAGTTAGATTCTGCAGTCTCATGATGTTAATCCACAAGTGTAAGAGATAAGTAATCACAGGCATGTTACGTGATGAAGCACAGGTGGAAGAATTTATAACATAATGGTTACATCAGATTGCATCAAATTGTAATTAGTGATGACTCATATCTGATGGGTGCTGAACTGTATAAAAGCACTAGCTTGCCATATGTTAGGTGGGTCTGTCTATGGTGAGAGACAGAACCCCACACACTGTTGTTTGTATATATTGCTTGGATGTTATGCTGTGTATATAATTTTGATGTATATATGAATATATGAGTTTTTACTCTACCCATTGTCATTGTCTTCCGTTAACCTAACTCTGCAATACTTTATATCAATACTGACATTTTATCTGCACGCTACTGCTGCACTGCTCTGTGCCAAACACATTTAAATATTATATTTTTTGCTTAAATATGCTCAACTGGCCATAGGTTTTTTGCTCAACGGGCCATAGGTTTCTGAACTGCTGAAGTTGACTAGCATAACCCCTACAGATATGTCTGAAAGTTTGTGTCCTTTTGTATGTTTGCCCCCGCCCTTTCCCATCTCTGGAATGACGAAAGCTAGAAAACATGAAATTTGCCATGCCTTCTTGTGATGTCCCAACTTAAGTTCTTCAGTAAGCTTCATCTCAAAATCAGTTTTCCCAAAGCCCAGTTTGTTGGTGGCTTGGTCAGAAGTATCTAATTGTGTGACATGCCCACTGAACCTCTGACCTGAACTTTTGCTAATTGAGGACTTAAAGATAAGGTCCTGGCATGCCCTGTGGCCACTCGGAATGTCTGTCTGGGTCCATCTCAGTACTTGTAGACCTTTGTGAAAATCTTACAACTGCAGAGATGGAAGGACCTATCGATCCATGATCCTACCCTTGCCAAGGAGGTGCTATGGGGAAATCAGACTCTCAGCCTGAACAATACAAAGCTGCTCCTGCAGATAGAGAAATGCAGAGAGATATGACTGGGTGTCAGGAATATAGAGCCCATCAAGGTTAGTTCTTGCGGAATTATGTGGCCCACCTAGGTCTCAGAGTGCACCGGAGGGTCAAAAGAGGAAGAGAAGCAAAAGAGCATCTTCTCTGACCTTTGGCAGCTATATCGACAAAGAAAGAAGAACACAAAATGCATGTTTTGCTAGGGCAGAGTGGGAGGGAACTTAGCAGCCTAAAGTCAACCATGCACAATCACATTTGCAGGGATTCAGAATGGACAGGGACATGTATGTGCATGAGTGCTTTCTCTCTCTCTCTCTCTCTCTCTCTCTCTCTCTCTCACACACACACACACACACACACACACACACACACACACACACACACACACACACACACACTCTCACACACACAGTCAGTCCTGCTATTGTACTTAACTAATGCTTTTAAAAAGCAACACAAGCAGCCACAACCTGGGCAATGTGCTGCACTGACGGGAATCATTCACATGTGTAAACCAGCTGCGCAATGCAGGGATCTCACTATGAGTTGCTCTGAGTAGGACTTCAGTGAGGAATGAAGGTGGCATCTCCTTGGACACCAGCTCAATCTGTCTCTGACTACATATCTATTTCAGTTTCTCTCTCCATATGCAGTACATCTTGTAATCCATCCATTTTAAACCCCCAAGTCTGTCAGACTGAGCATAAAAGATCTGTGAGATATGCTACTTACTCTGGTCTATGGTTGCAGCCGAACCACACAAACAGTCCCACTTCAGTGTGTACTTACATTTTTTGTCCAAAATGGCCTGGTTCTAGACGTGTGTGTGTGTGTGTGTGTGTGTGTGTGTGTGTGTGTGTGTGTGTGTGTGTGTGTGTGTGTGTGTGTGTGTGTGTGTGTGTGTGTTGTGTCATTACAGTCATAACCCCATGTCCATGGAGTTTTCTTGGCAGGAATACTGGAGTGGTTTGCCAGTTCCTACTCTAGATGCCTACAGCACCTAGTATTCCCTGGTGGTTGCCCATCCAAGTACTAACCAGGGCCCACCAGGTGAGGTCAGATGTGCTATACAAATATAAGCCCAGTAAATTCAGTCGGAACAGAACTGACCAAATTGATCTGGCCACATTCTTGCTGAGGGATCCTAAAGCACTGGTCCCCAACCTTGAGTCTCCAGATGTTTTTGGACTGCAACTCCCATAAGCCTTCACCACTAGCTGTGCTGGCAAGGGTTTCTGACAGATGTAGTCCAAGAACATCTGGAGGCCCACAGTCAGGAACCACTGCTCTTGACTTCAGCAAGGCCTTTGACAAAGTGCCCCATAATATTCTGATTAGCATCCTAGCTAGCTGTGGGGTGGATAGAGCACCTAAGTGGATATATAGCTGCTTACAGAATTGCATTCAGAGAGTGTTTATCAATGACCCCTTCTCAGACTGTGAGGAGGTAATAACCGGGGCACCCCGGAGCTCAGCTCTGCGCCCAGTTCTTCAACATTTTTACTAATGATCTGAATTAGGGGGTGCAAGGCATGCTAATCAAATTTTTAGATGACAAAGATGGGGTGGAATAGCTAATAATAGCTAATTCTGGAAGACAGAAAAGAATTCAAAAGAATATAGATAGCCTTCAGCACTGGGCTGCATAAAGCAGAATGGGATTTAACAGGAATAAATGCAAAGTTCTACTCCTAGAAGTAAAAACTCAAATGCCCCATTATAGGGTGGGAGATACTTGGCTCACTAATACTGCGAGGGAGGGGGCTCTTGGAATGGGTGTAGACTGTAGATCGAAAGCTGAATATGAAAAAAGATTGCAAAGTGGTTGCAAAAAAAAACCCCAAAAATGTTACTTTAGGCTTCATTTATATAAAAGTCTTCAAGTGCTGCAAGGTACTAGTTCTTGATTCAGCACTGGTTAGATCTCATCCAGAGTGCTTCAAGAAGGATGCTGACAAACTGGAACAACCTCAGAAGAGGGTACCAAGGATGATTAGGGCACTGGAAACCAAGCTGTATGAGGAAAAAAATGAAAAAGAACTAGGTTTGTATATCCTTGAAGGGGGAGGGGGGAGATTGTGGGGATATGTGATATCATTTTTCAAACAATTGCAAGGTTGTCCATACAGAGCAGGGACAGAATCTGATCTTGATCAACCCTGAGTGCAGGACACTCAATAATGGAATCAAGTTTCAAGGAATCAACAGAATATGAGGAAAAACTTCCTGTTAAAGTAGTATGTCAATGGAATCAATTACCTAGGCAGCGCTAACACTGTAGGCATTCAAGAGAAATTTGGACAACCCCCTGGTAGTTATCCTTTTATTTTCTTTCCTTGCAGTGAGCAAGGAGTTGGATTTGATGGCCTTAGAGGGTCCTTCCAAGTCAATTATTCTTTGATTCTATGCACCTGTGCTCTAAATCATGAATCCAACTTCTGGTACATGTTAGAGCAGGCTTACTCAATCAGTTGCTAAATTAATGTTTTTGTAAGTCCCATTGATCCATTAAGGCTATTTTCATTGAGAACACCAATTAGATTTAGAGCCTGATAAAGTGACTTTGCCATAACTTTGAGAAGGACCTAGTCTCCCATTGTGTAAGATCATACCTATGTATTACGAGTACCCTGTTTTCCATACATCAACTTCTTTTCTTATCAAATATCACAACCTTATCAAATCCATATCTAATTACACATTCCTCTGTCTAATTACATTTCCCATTACACATTCATGGATGCATTCTGTTATATGCAGTAACTAGTTACACTATATTTCACACTTAACAGAAACACCCACATTAGCAATACCTCACACTTTTAACTGGCAGACACGTATTAACTAAATTTCACACTTTCTCTGGAATATATAGCAAACTTTAAAATAAATACCTTGTTCTCAGAATTTTACTGATGGTGTTAAAAGCATAGAATAAAATGATTCAGTGGTTCCAGAGAGTAGTTTCAATTTGTTTGGACAAACAGGCACTGTCCTGTATCTAACTAGATCATTTCCCCCAATAAAATATTTCTCATTTGATTGCATCATCCTGTGAAGAATGGCAGGGCTTCTTAAAAATAATATTTTTGCTTCAATTAATGTTGTTTGATCCATATTTATACAACCAGCATCTATGTATTACATTTGCAACTCATCTTTCATTTCTATGCTAGTCTAGGCCTTTTTCAAAGTTCCTTAAAACAGTACATTAAAAAGATCGTTTACATTTTGATTTCTCTTCATGTATTGAAATAGATTTGGTATCAAATCTCTCTCACACTCTCTCTTTTTCTCAGTAAAGAGCACCCAGAAGTATTTTATCAATCAATCAATCAATCAATCAATCAATCAATCAATTTTTGTTACAGTCATATGACCTGTTCAGATAGAAAAGAAAAAAATAGACAACAAAAACAAAACAGTACAATGAGAAGAGAGAGATTGCAACGATAAAAAACTATGCATTGGTCAACTTTATAATAATAATAATAATAATTTATTTGTCATTGTGTGTATATATACACAGTATACACATACAATGAAATTCAGACACCCAGAGACCAGATTCAATACACAGACAGACACACACACACACACACACACACACACACACACACACAGAGAGAGAGAGAGAGAGAGAGAGAGAGAGAGAGAGAGAGAGAGAGAGAGAGAGAGAGAGAGAGAGAGAGAGAGAGAGAGTTATTTCTGGGGTGGATTATAGCTAAGAAAAAATTGGCAACCTGAGTTGTTATGTAAGAGTTCTGGTCCAAGAGGCAGTATGCGACAAACCACTTATTTGAGTTGGCTTGAAATCTATTAATCAAGGGCTAGATCAAGTCTCTCTGGATTTTTCATATAACAGATGCAACGTAAAATAATATGTGGTAGGAATTCAGGGATCCCTGCTCCACAAGGGCAAACCAGGGCCGGCGCTAGGTTTTTTTGTGCCCTAGGCAAGGGGTGGGGGGTGGGGTGGGCAGTGGGGGTGGGGCAGGGCAGTGGGCGGCAGGGGGTGGCGGATGGTGGGGGACGGCGATGGGTGTGGGGGGCGGGCGGCGATGGGTGCGGGGGGTGGCGGGCGGATGGTGACGGGCGGCTGGCGGGGCGTGGGGGGACGGGCGGTGGTGGCCAGTGGTGGGGGATGGGCGGTGGGGGAGCAGCAGGCTGGCCAGCACCCTCTCTCCATTTTGGCACCCTAGGCAACTGCCTAGTTCACCTTAATGGACGTGCCGGCCCTGGGGCAAACTCGTTCTTGGCGGAGGATTCCCTGAAACCTGAAGTAGGGCTGAGGGTAGCACATTAAATCTTGCAAGATTGAATGCTCTGCAATCTTGGGGAGTTCCACGCATGGATAGATAAGTTGCAGTTGTGCAGTATCCTGGAAAGATGCCATGTGCCTGAAGGGAACAGGTTCTATTGACTAATGAAAGCGGTTCTTGTTTCTCTATGTCATTGAGTCACTGACTGAGAGCTCAATAGGCCTGTTGTTGTCCAAATAATAGGATGGAATCAAGGGGCATTCCGGTGGATCTAATTTTGCATTGAATTATGCATGTCCACTTACAAGTATATGCATCAGATAACATGTAATATATATAGCCCAGGTGCTTGGCCTGAAAGTGTGTCCTCAACCAAAATTTTAAGGTTTGAATCCATGGCCTCATCTCTATATGTTCAAAACCAGTTTCCAAAAATGAGGCTGCCAGTCCTACACAGTTGGGAACACATTGGATTCAGCGCTGAAAGGTAGACTGTACCTTTTTGATTTCTAGGTTAAATGCACTGATTCAAATAGGTATCCCGTAAAGCAGTTGGGTCCTCATTTTTGCTTTAAAAGCCCGAGCAGCTGAGAGGATGTGATGTCCACCATTGATGTAGTATAGACTTAAACCACAGGGAGTTCTTGTTTGGGAATTTAGAGTCCAATACAACTGGTATACTGAGGACTCCCAATTCTAGCTCTTTTACCCATCTAATTCCAAGAAACCTTTCCTGCTGTAAGGATGCCATTCCTGGCATCAGGAATGGACTGGATTCAGGCAAACAGATTGAAAGAGACAAGGAAGACAAAAATGGTCCTGGTCAATAGAAAGCAAAACAGGGAATAAGGAGTCCACCTGTATTTCAGTTCCTCTATATATTCTGGTCTGGTTTTGAGCTGGTAGGAACAGAGATAAATTCAGACTATTTATAACATAGTATCTGTTAAGTTTAGAGAAATAAAATTCCCACTCAAGATCCCTATAACATTCTCAGCATGGGAAAGCTTTTATTTAAAAATGATGAAAATAACAAGTAAGTCAGCAACCTTTGGTCCTAGGCTTCCTTCCATCATGGCCTCCAGGGTCTATTCCTGAGATTAAATCACTCGTACGGTCATTGAAGAAATATAAAGCACCAGGGGAGGATTTTCTGCCATCTGAATTATTTAAAACTAAAACAGACTGGTGGGCTTCACTTAAGGCCGTCCTGTTCACCCATATAAACAAGACGGATTATGCCCCCAAGGACTGGAACCTAGGTAAAAGAGCAGATTCAAAAAATGCCTAGTTTAAAATGTGAAATATTGTGTTTCTGTATCCACAGTTCACAACACCAGGAAATGGTCTGATATTGCTGCACAGCAGGGGAAAAGATGACTCCAAGGATAGCAGTCAAGATTAGAGATGGGCATGAACTTTAAAATGGGTATTTTCAAAGAAATGAATTGAAAGCAGTTGCTTGTGTACCTAAGTCTGTGAAGATTCTCAGTTGTCCAGGTGAGTTTATCTGGAAGTTGAGTCATGGCAACTGGACTTCTTTTCTTGAGAGATTGAAGTGTTTCACTGCTCATCCAAAACAGCTTCATCAGTCTGGCCAGAATCAGCAGTACACCTCCATTTGAAGGACGAAGGGCACTCATACAAAGATGAGGATGTACACATATTAGACAGAAAAGATAGGTAATTTGAGAGAGGGGTTAGGGAAGCCCTTCATGTGAGTATTGAAAACCCCTCCCTCAACAGAGGTGGGGGGTTCAGGCACAGTCTATCTGCTACTTATCAGACAGTGATTTCAACAATCCCCAGACAAATCAAAAATACTTCACACCTCCACCGCCAAGGCCATGGCTAACCACCCATACTTTATGGTTTTCATCACCTTAGGCCATTGTTCACCTTAAGACTATTGAGACTGTTGTCCACCTAATGAGCCTATTCAGGCCATTGTTCATCTTATGAACCTATTACAAACCAGGGTGAACTATAAAATGGAGGACTCACAACACAACTAGTTTTCCTCAGACGGATGAAGCTGTTTGGATGAGCACCACAATGTTTCAGTTTCTCAAGAAAAGAAGTCCAGTTGCCATGATTCAGGTTCCAAATTGCACCTGTACAGAGCTTAAACAGGGAGGAAAAAATTGTGACAAATAATGTTCTGGTCATGGTTAAGAGTGTGAGATGCAGGGGAAAGTAGGCAGACTCCACCTCTGCAAATCATGGAGATTCAAAAACACAAGAGTATAATTGTAGCCTGATAAAACCTCTTAACACCACTTGCCAATAGAGATGGGCACGACCAGGAAAAATTACGTTTCGAGTTGTCGTGTGTCAGAGCCGGCCCGTTTCAGCTCGTTTCCGTTTTTCGTGAAATTTTCCAAAAATTTGTCGTTTCGTTTGTCGGTTTTTCGTCTGTCGTTAGTACTGGTTTTTTGGGGGGGAGCGGGCTCCTGGAGGCACCTCTCTGGGGTGGGTGCCTCCTCTGGCCCGCCATGAAGGGAAAGTGGGCTCCTGGAGGCACCTCTCTGGGGTGGGTGCCTCCTCTGGCCCGCTACAAAATGGCATGCATAGCCAATTGGATATGCATACCATTAGGTTGCAGTTGCAGTAGCAGGCAGATGCACCTCTCTTTCGGGTGCATCTGTGACTCACTGCCTGCAGTGCACTTGGGCTGGGGAACGAAGTGAGAGAGGACCCCTACGGGCGCCCTGTGACTCACTAAGAAGGGAAGTGTACTTGCTGTAGTGCAATGCGAGTACACATCTGGCTTACTGGTTAGGGGTTAGCGCAAGAGCTAGGCTTAGGGTTACAGGTAAGGTTAGGGTGAGTTACTGGGGTACACCTCTGGGTGCCTCTCTGACCCACTAAGAAGGACAGTGTACTGGCGTATGGGTTAGGGTTAGGGTTCCAGTTCGGGTTCGGGCTAGGGTTAGTGGCTTTTTATGCCCGACTGGCACATCCCAGAAGTCTCAGTCAAAACCTGGCCAAGTGACCATGCAATTGATGGAATGGCTCCAAAAATTTGCATGGTCCACTCCCATGACCAGCCCATCATTGCGCAGGTGTTAAAAAGTAAAAATAAAAATAAAATAAAATAAAATCAATGGAGACGTTTTGTTGCAAGAAAAACCCACTGCTGCTACTGAAAAAATTCAGGCAGTTTTAAAATAGCTATTTTCGCATGTTTCTGTGGTGCTTTGGTGTGTTTTTGGACCACAATTTCAAAATAAATATTGCAGTCACCCCATTTTTGATCCCCCGCCCGCACCGCATTGGCGAGTTGGCGAGACGACAAGGATGCCTCCCACCAGAGCAGCCCAGGACAGGAGAGGGGGGGAGGCCAGGGACCCCCCCCCCAGAAACCACCCCTCTGGTAGGTGCCCTCAGGCAGGCATATTTTCGCCCAATCGCCTGCTTTTTTGGCCGGGAATCGGTTTTTTTTATTTTTAAAACTTTTTTTCTGTGCCGCGCCGCTTGGCAAGTTGGCGAGACGACGAGGATACGCACTTTGCGCAGCCCAGGAGAGGGGGGGAGGCCAGGGACCCCCCCCCCCAGAAACCACCCCTCTGGTAGGTGCCCTCAGGCAGGCATATTTTCGCCTGCTTTTTTGGCCAGGAATCGGGGTTTTTTATTTTTAAAACTTTTTTTCTATGCCGCTTGGCATAGAAGGATCGCTGCGATGCCGCCAGGAACGACAACGACAAATCAGACCCAAATTTTCTTTAGTCGGTTCGAGTTCGAGTTCTGGTGGAGTAATTGTCGTTACCGTTTCCGTTACGTAACGGAAATGAGGAACGGAAACAGAAACGAGGATTTCACCGAGTCGTACCCCTGTCTACTTGCCAACAGTTTATTTTATTGCAGCTTATTTTAATAACATTAATTTATTTTATAAGCAAAATCTTAATGTTTTTCAGAAGTAGACATATTTAATATGTGTGCATATTCAACCTACAGTCAAACATGAATTAATTTTAATGTGCCAATATTAACTGCTATCTCCCCATTTTATGTTTGTTTGATCAACTGTTTTTTATTTTGCTGCGGCCTGGTGGATTTAATTTCTGCCTATCAATTTGACATGTTTTGAGTGGGGTTATATTCCCCTGGGTGATCTGGGTCTCAGCTGTGGCCCAGGAATGCATTGTGCAGTTAAAGCTAGTGTGACTGTTGGAAGATACAGTCCATGGGGGGGGGGTTGTTACACATATCCCAATTCTCCATTTTATAAGTTCCACCAGAAAGGCAGACATATAAAATATGGCTAAAATAGAAGACCTCATGGCTTGAGATAAGCCTAAGTCTGTCCAGCTTCCCATTAAAAAAGTGGAAACACCCAGTAAGCACCTACTGTATTTGAACAGAAAGCTGGGTGGACCTAGGCCTAAGCTAGGGCCGGAAGCCATATAACTAACTCTTCTTGGGCCTTAAGATCTTCCAGAGAGATTCTTCTCTTGGTTCTGTCCACTGAGAACCTTCTTCTTAAGAGTCAAGTGGCTCAGTGGTTAAAAGCTATGCTCATCGCCTAGGGTTCAATCTAGGGATGGGCAGGAAATGAAAAACGAAATGCTGTTTTGACATTTCATTATGTAATGAAATGAAACAAAATGAAATGAAATGGGGGAGCAGCATTTCATTATAGAAGAAATAAAATGGTTGCTTTCCCATTTGAACCATTTTGTTCCATTGTTTTTGGGCTCTTGCTGAGCTGTCAATGGCTGGATGCCACA
The DNA here is from genome assembly GCA_037367245.1 of Phrynocephalus guinanensis. Taxonomy (NCBI): domain Eukaryota; kingdom Metazoa; phylum Chordata; class Lepidosauria; order Squamata; family Agamidae; genus Phrynocephalus; species Phrynocephalus guinanensis. The sequence continues at coordinate 14,232,999 of CM074748.1, forward strand.
GAAAATGGTGGGGAAGGCAGTGAGATTGCTGCCTGGAACTGCCCTCTGCACCATTTTCTGAGTGCTCTTACCATGCTGTCAATGGCTGGACTCGTTTAAACCTTACCCCGTTGGTACCTGAGGGTCCCAATGGTGTTGACTGTGCCAGGTTTAAAGGGCTCCAGCCATTGACAGCTCTACAGGAGCCCTTTAAAATGGCTCCTGGAGTCCTGGGCACCCAAATCTGGTGCCTCTAGGACCCAGGGGAGCCATTTCATTTCGTTTTATTTCATTTCATATGATTTTTTTTAAAAAATCGTAAGATATAAAATGAAACAAAACAGGGGTGAGCACAAAACGAAACGAAATGAAACATTATTTTTCCGTTTCGTGCCCATCCCTAATTCAATCCCATGTAGCCGGTTTATGGTTGACTCAGGCTTCCATCCTTCCAAGGGAGGTACAATGAGTATCCAGATTGCTGCGGGGCAATGTGTAGCCTGCACAGTTAAACTGTAAACCACCCCAGAGTGTGCTTTAAGCGCTATGGGGAGGTATATAAGCAGAACACTGCTTTCTCTGTGGCTACCTCCAGGTTAGGGAATGCCCTCCTCCATTAGGCCAGACTAACCTCTCTCCTGTTCTCTTGGCTACAAGTGGAAACCTTAAGAACATAAAAACATAAGAAGAGCTGTGTTCTTTGTTCCAGAGGGTTGGAGCAGTTCCGAACGCCGACTGGGCTCCCGCATTTCATTTCAGAACCGGTCTACTTCCAAAATGAAAGGCCCATGCCTAGAGCACAATTTTGGCTGCAGTGCATCAGTTACCAATGCTGTGCTTTGAGGCTCCAGAGAAAAGCAACAATGCTGGGGAAAATTGAAGGCAGAAGGAAAAGAGGAAGATGAAATATGAGACAAATTGACTCCACCAAGGAAGCCACAGCCATTATTAGTGTACAGGACATTACCAGGGCTGTTAAGAACAAGACATTATGCAGTTCCGTCTTTCATAGGATCACCATGTATCAGAGGTGAACTGACACCATGCAAGAACATAAAAGGTGATCACCTACTCATAGATTGAAGGCTCGGCTCTGAGTAATGCTGTGTTGGAAACAAACATTTCAGGTAACACAGAAGGTGGTGAAAATATGCCTATGGACTTAAAGGAACATTGCCAAGTGACACAACCTTTCCTTTGATTATGTCTTTACCACTATCCCCACATCAAGAGATTTGTCACCCCACATCACTTATGAACATAATATCCTTTTCTAAATTTTAGCATTTCACGGATGTTTAGAAATTTGCTTGGGAGCTTCTTTGCTTGCTGTAGTTTACATCACTGCAGTATAAAACGGCATACATCTAACCTTCGTCAGTGAATCCAGCAAGTAAGAAATCTTTAAAAGAATGAAAGCCAAAAAAAGGATGTGCACACACATGTAATGGCACCATAGTTTATAGCTCCTGTCCTTCAGATTTCTGATTCAGTTCCTATCATATGCAGAGCACTTTCCCTCCCATCTATCATTCAACAATCTTTGTCTATAATTCAACCAGAACACATACAGCACACAAGACATCCTAAATTCTTGAGCAGACTGAGATTTGTGAGGGGAGGGAGCAATGAAAAAACCTGAACAATTTATTATTTATTTACTGGATTTCTAGACTGCCCATTTAGCTACAAGACTACTATGGGCAGTTTACAACATTAAAAAATACACCATGATGATAATTAAATAAAACAACATTAGCATAAAGAGCAAAATGAAAAGACAAATAAACAAGATACATATTCCCATACATATTCTTCTAGGCATGGTGTGGAAAAACTAATAGGCACAGACCTTTCACAAAGGTTCACAAACTCAGATTCACAACTGGGGTGTACTCCTGAATTCATCCCTGAACCTGGATGCCCAGGTTCTGGAGGTGGCCAGGAGTGCTTTTCCACAGTTAGAACTGGGGGTGCATGCCTTAGTAACATCCACTTGGATTACTATTATGCACTGTATGTGGGGATGCCTTTGAAGATGATCCGGAAACACCGGCTAGTTTGAAATTCAGCAGACTACTGACTGGGGACAGTTATAGGGAGCATATACCCCCTTGTTTCAACATCCACATTAGCTACCACTCCATTATTTCTGGGCCCAATTCAACATGCTGGCCATTATCCTTAAAGCCCTGTACAGCTTGGGGCTGCACTGTTATCTCCCCAGATGAGCCTTCATGGCCTTTAAGATCATCAGAGGAAGCCCTCCTCTTAGGTGGCATTGCCACTCTAGGCACAGCTGATGGGGACACAGGAGGGGCCCTTCTGTGGGGCAGCTCCCAGACTGTGGCCCTTTGGACCCCCTCCTCCCTTTCCACTGACATCTGAAGGCCCTCCTCTTCAGGGAGGCTTTTAGCAATCATGTTTGAATCCTGAGTACCTTCTTAGAGTTATGATAATGTTAATGATTACTTGCTTTTAATTATTCAATTTTATTTTAATTAGCATGTCCTTTAATTGGTTTTAAAGCTTTAACTTATTATGTTTTTAGTTCTATTCCTTGTCATATTGTGAGGTGCCTTGGATCCCCCTATCAGGGGAAAGACAGCACATCAAACAAAACTAGACAAAACAAAACAACGAAGAGCACTGGACACTGATTGCCTTTTCTTGATCTACATCATTTTATACTAACATTCAGTGTATGCAGTGTAAGTAATCCTTTGGGCCCTTTCTTGAAGAACTAGAATCATTCCTGGTATCATTGCCAGCCTGTCTGTTTCATGGGTATGCAAGAGATGGCCTTCCCTGTGGTGGCTCCCAAGCAGTGTTCTGCTTTCCCTCAGGAGCTTACAACAGCCCCCCTCTCTTTTATCCTTTTAGGGGTCCCTAGATGCTGGTTTTTAGCTAAGCAGTTTGCTTTTGAGGTTTTAAATGTTTTAATTGCTTATTTTTTTAAAAAAACAATTATCATTAGCTTCTGTTTAAGGCACAATTTATTGTGATTTTTTATTTTATTTGTTTTAACATTGTGAGCCACCTTGGGTCCTCTCATTGGAAGGAAGATGGCCTACGGTGCAAATGATACCACTAAGGGCTCTATCCCACAGCCGCTAAAATGTGCTTCTTACCTCAAGAAAAAAGCACCTCTAAAAATTGTGACCCCATGAGCAGCTGGTTTTACAAAGCAAAAAAAAAAACACAGCTACGCCCCCTTTTGCCGAATGAAACACCTTTTTCCATGTATCAGCCACGGAGGTTGGATCAAATTTCCTCAGTTCGGAAATGCCTTTTTTGGTGAGGTAAACACTGGTGGGGCCTCAAAGATACATTTTTTATTCTTTTCTTCCAGGTTTTACTTGTTTTTCAGCAGCAACGGCAAATGGACAAGGAGGCTGTGTGTGTGCCAGAGGAGTGGAGGAGCGGAGGAACAGCACGTGGCCAAGTTACTTTCGCTCCTCCAGCTCTTGCCGAACCTTCTCCTGTAGCGTGGTGGGGCAGGAAATACTGAGGGAGGTTTTTCGTCCTGTTGTGGCTGCTGCCGCCGCCCCTGCTACTACATGGTGTGTGGTTTTTCTTGATTTCAAGCTTCAAGCCTGTCAAGATTACAGCTGCTCATGCCAGATTTCGCACAGACAAGAGAGAGAGAGGGAGGGAGGAAGGGGGAGCCCAGGGGGAGCTGTTCTCGCAAGTAGTGAGGATGGAGTGCCACAGGAGCAGAGGAAAGAAGCCCCAGGAACCCTTTGGGAAAGCCGGCCTGAAATCTGGTGTAAGCAGCTGGGATCTTGACAAGCAGCCCCCACCCCACACCCCACTCCATTTCTGCCTCACTTCTCTCCTGACCCCTCTACTCAGATCTTGAAATCAACACCATACACCATGTAGTGGCGGTGGCTGCAGCAGCAGCAGCAACAAGGCGAAAAACTTTCCCTTGATTATTCCTGCTCCAAAACATTACAGGAGAAGGCTCAGCAAGAGGCAGGAGAACAAAACTAACTTGGCCATGCAGCAACATGGAAGGGAATTGGCCAGTGGGGCTGCTTGCACTTGACCCGCCTTGGAGGGCGCCCAGTGGGTCATTGGGTGCACCCTGAATTAGCTTATTTCTCCCCATGCCCCCTTCCCAGCTGGTTTAATGGGTTGTGGGGAAGAGGCTCATGGGGACACAGAAAGTGCCTCTTCTACCATGTAACCATTGCCGGGGCAAAACTGCCTTTTGAGAAATCAGGTCTTCTGGCCATGGGATAGTGCCCAAAAAGAAGTAAATACATTTTATCAAAACATGGTTGGAGTATAAGTTTTGAGTGTGTGCATTTGATTGTGGCAGGATGATTGTTGTACAGGCTTAACCACTGAGCCTTGTGGTGCAACGGTTAAGCTGCAGTACTGCAGCGAAGACTCTGCTCATGATTTGAATTTGATTCTAGCTGCTGGTATTTGGCTCAAAGCTGACTAAGTCTTCTACTCTCCGAAGATTAGTACATTTTAGCACCCAGGTTACAGTGGGTGGTGGGTGGTGGTGGTGGCAATGTGTAGCCTTCGCAAATTAAATTGCACATCACCCAGAGAGAGCTTTAAGAATTATTGGACAGGATATAAGCAGAACACTTTTGCTTTGCTTTTCCAGTGGTGGGGTATTGCAAGTAGCCTCATAAACATGCCTGCAACACATGATCCCAGAGATGCCTGGAGAAAGCTACTGTTGCATTTATATGCCTTTTCAACAAATAACATGGAATGTTTTTATTAATTTATATTATATAAAGCATTTATATAGCATCGTTCACTATATTTCCACTTTGTGCAATTGACAATTATTATGATTATTATAATTAAACAAAGGTTGTTGAATGGTGTAAAAGTTGGAATTGTTTGTGAAGCAATTCTAAAGCACCCTTCTTTCAGAAAGCGCTAGGTTTTTATTGTGTAATATGCCAGAAAAACTGGGATAATGTTTATAAACACCCATTGGGTATACTAATAGTATTTACTGATAGTAATATGGAAGTGAAACTATGTGCAAAGATTCCCCCTCCCCCCTTGGCATTTTTGTTTAGGAAAATACATGACCTAATTAAGATAAAAAGGATAACAACATCTGAAATTGTTATTCTGGAAAATAAAGAGCACTAATTTAATGGGGACTTAATTTCATCATTAAATATTTTAAATGGTTTTCTATACAAAGTTGCATTTTTATTTGAAACAGACTTCAAATATATGCACTGCGACATTTTCCACCGGTTTATAATTAGGAAGAAATTAGTGTTAATGAAACATTTAATATTATTTATTGTGAGGAACAAAAATTAAAATGCTTTCCTATGGGGGTTTAATTACCATTAGCCTTCCTTTTTCCAGTTCAGCGCATAATGTGAGTACTGCAGAATAGATTTTTGCCCTCAGTGCTGAAAAAAGTAGATTCAGAAAAGAGGATTTAAACAATATATTCTGGTATGCACCTTTTATAATCATCTGCTGCAGATGCCCACAATCTAACAGGCATGGAATTGTCTTGCCTGGAAGGGTGGCCCCAATACTGCATTTATTAAGGTAGGAAGTTGTAGCTGTGCTCACAGATTTCTCTGTGCATAGCCTTGAATGCTCCTGCATATCAAGATGGACATCAAGGGGTGGATGTGACCCATCCTGACCTGGTTGGTCACATTTAAAAGATCTCCTGTATTTTCCCTGAACTTTCCTTAAGCCCAAAACATTAAAAACTGAGTTAATTTAAGCTGAAACTAGCAATGGGGACAAATTGGAAAACAAATCATATTTTCTGATAAAATTGGCCAATTCATCAAGTCCTTCAACAAATACAAATGGATGATCTTTAGCAAATTTTGATAAGCTAATACATTGTCCATAAAATGTCCCACAAGGCACCTAGAGATACCAAATGTGGGGGAAATCTTCCTACGACTATCATCTACAAAACCATCCAAGTTTGATGGAGATTGGATTTTAGCTGTCTGGGTTATGCACCCACAAATAAGAACGTTCTCACCAAATACCTAGATACTCCAAATGTGCAGAGAAACTTCTGAGTCTCCTCTGTACAGTCCCTCCATGTTTGGTAAAGACTGGATCTCTGCAACCCAGTTGCTACAGGGTACTTTCCTAGGGAGCCCCAGTTTGTGGGTGTATAATTGCAATTCAGATGTCTGAAACCCAATATTCATCAATCTTGGAGGAATTATAGCAGATAGTTGATAGAAGCTTCTCTGCATGTTTGGTGAACTCTAGGTACCGGTGGGGGGGGGGCATAGCTCAGAGTTATGAACCCTAATTTTCACCAGGCTTTAAGGGCATGTTGATTATATAGCATTTTGTATAGCATTTTGAAGTGCAGATAAGTCAGATTGCTGATTCATCCATTCATTGATTTCTCAGCCCAATGAATCATAAAAGTTTTCATAGTGCACTACCTTGAACAAAGCAGAGCCTTGAGTGCTCCTGCATTAGCATATCAAGATGGAAATCAAGGGATGGCAACCACAGTTCATGACCGTTCAGACATTGGCCCAACAGATGCTCCGTGGTCCTGATGTGGTTTTGAATCCCACTTCACCTGGGAGACAAATAGGCAGGACTCATAGATGGGAGGGCAGGGAATCCATGGTGCTGCCTCTAAGTGGGTTCTCACTGGAGAAGGTGGGGCTCATAACCATGCCAGAACCATGGAAACCTGGTGGGCTAACACCTAAACCAGCACAACCCACTGAACTGATGGCTTGCGCCCTTCTCTAGTGGCATCCTTTGGCATTTACGAAATCCCTGATTAATGCTGGCTGGCTCTGACTCTAATCTGGTTGTCAAAGGAGGTTCAGAAGCCTCACCTATTCCTTGTTCTGGTACTCTCCTCAGTGATGGCCATTACATGTGGAGAAAGATGCTGAAGGAGTATTGTAAGCTCCATGACAAATGGAAAGCATTAGTATGGTGTCTCGGTTCATTAGACTCTGAAGCGGATGCCTTTTAAAAATGATATGTCCCTTAATGCTTTGCAGGGCCATGGTCAAAAGACAAAAGAGGCCCGGTGCCATGTGGTGGGGCCTTAAATAACTTTTCACTCCTGCACGGAAGCCACGCAACAGTCACAGATGTTGTGCTGTCCGTGCAGGAGGGCAAAATGGACCTGCCCACACTTTGGCTGTTTGAAGCAGTCATTGAATCATTTATGGATCTGATAGGGGTCTAGATGGGAGGCCAATATGGAATCCCTGATGGAAGAAAGCATACAAACATACAAAAGTTGTTTAAAAATACACAGACTGACAGTATCTCTCTGGGGACTCTGGACACAGTTGTTTCTCAGTATCCTCTGGGGGTGCCTAAGATTGACCTTGGGACCTTCTCCTTGGAAAACATGAGCTCTGTCACTGTGTTATGAACTTTACTTGTGGTAAGATGGTCTAAGATGGCAAGGTTCCCTCCCCCCCTTTATTTTGCTGCAATTGGGCCTGTTTTAGGAAGGAGGCGACAATTTCCCGTAATTCTCTTTTGGGGTAGGAAACGATTGTATAATTTTCTTCTCTCTTGCAGAATCTTAAAAGAGAATTGACAAGAGAGAGGGAGATGAGATGCATACATTTGTCAAGATAAAAAATTGGAGTCACAGTAATATGTGCCAATCTTGGATACATAATGATTCCAGAGTCAAATACTTAAGACCAGCTGTCCCATAATCTTTATTACATATGTCATTGAATTTCAAATTTATAAAGCTTTTATATCAATTCCCTGGAGCAATATCACCTTTTGATGTCTTTTGTCATATTTGCATGTGTGGATTTCGCTAGATTACTCCAGAATCTGACAAGTGTATGTGTCAGTAATGTATTTCAGCGATAATAACCACATTTCCAATTTTTTGCATAACAAATGATGCTATAAGGCAACCATCCTTCACAGCTTTAGTGAGGGGAAAGATGCATATTTTAGAAATCGGGTACATGTATTCTCTGAGGAGAAAATAACTACAAATTGCATAATGACAACACAAAAGCAACAACAGAGTCCAGCTTTGCTGGAAGCCTCATTTTTGGGAACAGCACAATATATTTCATGCTCTTTTGGCAACATAATGTTACATAATTGCAACAGAAAAACTAGTTCTCAACTACTTTTCAAATGATGGGGGTGGTGTTTCTGAGACCAAGTCCTCTGAGGAAGAATCAAAAGAACTGGGTGAGTTTAGCCTGGAGAAGGGAAGATCAAGGGAAGAGGTGATAGCTGTCTTTGAAAATATGAGGATCTGTCATTGGCAAGAAGCAAATGATTTTTTATTTTTTTCCCTTTTTCTTCCCCTTCCATCTGCTGCTCCCCGCCAAGGGTTTCCCTCCTTGCCATTTTTATCCTGTTTATTTATTTATTTATTTTCTCTTGTACCTTTTTATATTCTTTTTCTCTTTTAATTGTGCTTGTGCTGGTTTTATCTATTTTATTGTGAACAGCCCTGAGTTCCGGTACGGAAAAAGGTCGCGGTATATAAATGTGCCTAATAAATAATAAATATAAAATAAATTTACAGAGCTGGAACATCACGGCTGCTGTAAAGGAAGAAAGAATCCTGCTCAGGATGATGCAGTTAACGGGGGCCAAAAAACAATGTGGGAAGCAATTTGGAATGGAATAAGAACAGAGAAAACGGGGCTGAGATAAGATCTGTTCAAATGAAATATCGGGATAAACCATAGAGCTATTCTGCATCATTCATGTTTTCCAAATTGCCGTTTTCAAGAGGCCCTTTGAACCCAGGTCTGCATAGCCAGGGTCTTGGACATGAATTTGCAATGCCTCCTGGGAGAAGAGCCATCTTGTAGAGCCTGGGCAAGTGATTCAGTGCCAGAGTATCCCTCTAAGGTGGTTACTTCACGTCCGTTTTGTCTCTGTTAGGGTTGCGCTTAGGAGCAGTACAAAAAATGTTACTTCACATCCATCACGCAACTACTGAAATTTGTCTCGGCCATGCCCCCGGAACAGGTGCTAAGTGCGACAATCCTGTACCTGGTGCTGAGGTAGGGTTTCCGTTGTGACTCTTTGTTCCGGCTTTCTGTTCTGAGACACCGTGTAGTAATGACTGTCACACAACAAAACATTCATTTCTCTCAGAAAACTGTGTCCGGGTTTGTTTGTTTTATTTTGACTTTTCAGAAGCGAAACATTGAAAAAGAATTTTTAAAGGGGGGGAAAGGAAGATAGACAAATTCAGTGTGTGTCACAGTACAAGACCGTGAGGTAACACTTGTCACGAGACAAGTTATCACGACCATGGGAACACTGAAACAGGGACAAAACCACGTGATCATGACCAACGCTGTCACGGTACAAAACTAGTCGCAGAACAAAGGAGGACATGAAGTAACTGCCTAAGAAGAGAATGGTGAACCATTGATGAGCACTCTATCCCTAGGGAACCCTGAGAAGGGTTGCCATAAGTTGCAACTGAATTGACAGCACACGTTAAAATATACTGTATTTTTATTTTTAAGGTTGGATGTGGGGATGAAGTAGTGGAGCAAGGCAAAAGCAAAGAGTGCTTTTTATATACAGTACCTCCACACAGCACTTAAAGCACTCTGGGACTCTAGCTACTGCATGATTTAAAACAAAGGTATATACTTGTGGGATACAGAGTAGACAAAGCATAAAGGAAAAATTGGGAGGAAATATTTCCTAGTTGAACATTATACAAATGGAAAAATGGACTAAAGGATGGATAACTAATGTAGGAGATTTGAAGAAATTATAGATAGAAGAAATAAGATAGAGAATAAAGAACAGAGGAAAGGAATTGTAAGTGAGATATATAAGATATTAATTCAGGAGGATTATAAAAACAATAAGTTAAGAGAGATATGGCAAGAAGATATTAATTAATAAAAAAAAGCACTCTGGGGCTCTCTAAGGCAGTTTACAGATTAATTACAGAGGCCACACACACAATGCTCTCTCTATCTCTCTATCTCTCTATCTCTCTATCTCTCTATCTCTCTATCGCAGCTCTATCTCTCCTTCTCCACCTCTGCAGTGGAAGCTGTCCGGTCCCTCGACCAGTGCCTGGAGGCGGACATGGCTTGGACCAGGGCCAACAGGCTCAAACTCAACCCTGAGAAGACCGAGGTGATGTTCTTCGGGAGTTCCCCGTCTAGCTACGGAGACCCTCTCCCCAGTCTGAAGGGTGTTTCTCTCCAGCTGGCGAAGAGGGTTCGGAATCTGGGCGTGATTCTGGACCCAGCCCTGTCCCTGGATGCCCAGGTGGCGGCCGTCGCTAGGACCACATTTTTCCATCTTCGTCAGATCGCCCAGATTCGCCCCTACCTAGACAGGGACTCCCTGAGAACAGTGGTCCAGGCGCTGGTGATCTCGAGGCTGGACTACTGCAACACTCTCTATATGGGGTTGCCCTTGACTCGCCTCCGGCGATTGCAGCGGGTGCAAAATGCAGCGGCCAGACTGGTGGCGGGTGCGCGTCGTTATGACCGCATCACCCCGGTCTTGGCTCGGCTGCATTGGCTACCCGTTGCCTCCCGGATCAGATTCAAGGTCCTGGTTTTAGTTTATAAAACCCTCCATGGCCTGGGCCCGGACTACCTGGCAGAGCGGATCGCCCAGCGGTCAACATCGACCCGACCGGTTCGGCAGTCGCGGGCGCACTCGCTTCGGGTTCCAACTCCCCGAGAGGCCAGGCGATCCCTTACTAGGAATCGGGCCTTCTTGGCTGCTGCTCCACATCTGTGGAACAGCCTACCCAGCGAAGTGCGCTCTGCAGAGTCCCTGCTGGCCTTCCGTAGAGCGGTAAAGACCATCCTATTCCATGAGGCCTTTGGTGACCTAGCTGAACAATAGTTTTTTTTTTTGCCGCCATCGACCATCATGTTTGGGATCTGATATAGTAGCAGTGAGGTTTGAACTAAAGGGTGCTCTCCTGCTGCTGTTGTTTTTAATATATATGTATTTGATTTGTTGGTGTTTGTCCTATTGAATTGAATTGTACTATGTATTTTCTGATTTTTCAGCTTTGTTAGCCGCCCAGAGTTCCCTTTGGGAAGATTTATTGGCGCTTGTCGCTCACTGTAAGCCGCTTAGAGTTCCGCAAGGAAGATAAGCGGGGTATAAATAAATAAATAAATAAATAAATAAATAAATAAATAAATAAATAAATAAATAAATAAATGCTCTCCCTAGCACGCTAGGTATTTATTTTATCAACCATAGAAGATGGAAGGCTGAATCAACCTTGTGATGGCTATCCAAGCCCATCACTATCGAACTCAGGCAGTGAGCAGAGTCTTGACTGCAATACTACAGTATAGCTACTGCATCCCAAGGCTCTGTGCAAATTGTATGAGGACCCACTGATGGGAGATTAATAACATGTGAACTTATAAATGTTCAGGATCTCCTACTGAACATGGTCGGTGGGAATGCTGGCTCAGTGATTCAACATTGAAAATAAGCAATTTCCCATGACCTGGAGAGGTACAAGGTGTGGGGACAAGATTAGGGCTCATTGCTGGCTTTTACAAAGTTGCTCATGGGGTTTCCCTTCCTTGAAATATTTGTTTCAAGCCTTGTATGCATATATATAACAGCTCCGGTCTGCCAAACAGTCCCATGCTGCTGTAGGGATGATCAAGCTTCTGCACATTGTACAAAATGTCTCTATACAAATCTAGGGTTCCTTCCTTCTGACAGCCTAAGCACAGACATAGCAAGCACAGACTGATTTGGGTGACTGTTCCCTTCTTCTGTTGATACTAGATGTGTGCATAGAGAGCACCAAATCTAGATATACTCCTACTGAATTCCCGACTAGTATGTGGATTTGCCTTCAGAGGATCTGCTGGTACCCTCTGTCTTCTTGTTCGGTCACATATATATTCCATGTAAATTATTTACTGGGGATGGGAAGCCTGAAAATACATTACTCACAGCAGTGGGTTACTATTTTTTTTTAAAAAAAGAAAGAGCCCCGTGGCACAGTGGTTAAATGCCTCTACTGTAGGTAAAACTGTGCTCACAACCTGGGGTTCAATCCCAGGTAGCAGGCTCATGGTTGACTCAACCTTCCATCCTTCCGAGGTTGGTTAATTGAGTACCCAGCTGGCTGGGGGTGGCAATGTGTAGCCTGGATTACTGTAATTAAAGCTGTAAAGCACCCAGAGACTACTTTTTACTTGAAGTGGTATGGGGCAGTATATATGCAGAACACTTTGCTTTTGCTTTTGCTTTTGTTCAAAAAGACACAAATAGCCCATCCGGTGCTTTGAACTATTAAACTCTTTGAAACACAGCAGCAGAATTAAATTTGCCTTCTTATCATTGTTTTTGGACAATTCAACAAAAAATCATGTGGTACCTTAAATGCTAAGA